>SJXQ01010518.1:150729-176332 GCA_006408695.1 Aepyceros melampus | reverse complement strand
AATATAAGGTATTATGTTGGCGTTAGTCATTAAGTCATGTTTGACTGTTTGTGGTCCCATGGACTATAGCCCACGAGGCTCCTCTATCCATTGGATTTCCCAGGCAAGAATACTGGAGTCTATTGCCATTTCCTTCTCCAGGGGATCTTGTCTCCTGTTGGAAAGCAATTTGTTTACTACTGAGCTACCTGGGAAGCACTGTAAGGCATTATACACTCCACTTAAGCAAAGATGACTAATCTAGGTAAAGATAAAAGCCTGTTATCAGGGATTTATTTAAAGATTTAAAGAGAATCTTTAAATCTATAAATTTAAAGATTTACAGGGAATCTTTAAAAGAAGAACACAAAATGTTATCAATCTGAAGATGGAGAAAAGTTGTAAACTTTAAACATTTAATATAAGAGCTAGAACAGCTATGTTAAGTATGAAATAAAGACAATCTTTTAAAATAAAGTAATGAGAGATAAAGATTATAATTATTTGGAAAAGGTTTTATCAGCTGGAATACACAATTCTAAGTATATGCAATTAATAGAATTATTGTTATATATAATAATATATTAGAATTAACCCCCTAAAAAGATGTCCTTTTCATTATAGGGTACCGGAATGCAAAAGTAGGAAGTCAAGGAACACCTGGAGTAACAGGCAAATTTGGCCTTGGAATACTGAATAAAGCAGGGCAAAAGCTAGTAGAGTTTTGCCAAAAAACACACTGTTCATAGCAAACACCCTTTTTAACAACACAAGAGAAGGCTCTACACATGGACATCACCAGATGGTCAACACCAAAATCAGATTGATTATATTCTTTGCANTTAAATGAAATTTTACAGCTAAAATGGCAAGAATTGAATATCTCAACAGATATATTTAGAGGAATAGTAAATTCAGCTCTGAAGTTCTGCATCCTGACTTTTGATTATTATTTTGGAAGTTCTGCCTTGAGGGCTAAGATAGAAACAAACAAACAGAGGAACCACAAACAGTAAATTGCATTTGTATGGAATGCTTTTGTACGTCTACAACATACAGATGTAGTTTTAAAAAAATCATTAGAAACTGTACAATATTTTTGACTATTTGCTTTGTACGAATATTTTTAAAAGTCAGTATTTTCATTTTCATCCCTATTGAAAATAAACCTCCTGAAATGATTTTAGAATTTAATAAATTGTGAATATACTAAAATTAAATATATCACAACCAAATCACAATAAAGTGAACAGCAAACCATGTTAAATAACAGTGAAATCATGTTTGGAGGCATAGTGGTGGTGTCTTAGTCGTCACGTCGTGTCTGACTCTTGCAGCCCTCTGGACTGTAGCCCGTCAGACTCCTCTGTTCTTGGGATTTCTCAATCAAGAAAAATGGAGCAGGTTGCGATTTTCTTCTCCAGATGATCTTTCAGACGCAAGGATCTAACCCAGGTCTTGTGCATTGCAGGCATATTCTTTACTGCTGAGCTACGAAAGCCCTGAAAAAGAGTACATAAAGAGCTACATTCAGGAGCTGGATATCTATATAAGAGGTGGAGGAGCAGACACTTAACATCCAAAACAAGAAGAGCAGCTGTTTTGTGGAGCAGACTCTGCAAAATGTGAAAATAGCTGTTGGTGACATCCCACGTCAGGGGCTGAAAATACTGGTCACCTTCATTAGTAAGGGTGCCATCCATCCAGAGCTGTTTAAGTCCTTCGAAAGCAGTTCATGGTTACATTTAACTCCAAGGCCTTCCTGTACTACAAAGCCATGGAGAAGATGGGGTTCACTGAAAACAAGGTGAACTGCCTGGTGTTCCAGTACCAGCAATACCAGCACCCCAAGGCTGAGAAACAGGTTGAATTCAGGGAGGCGGCCTAGAGCTGTCTGCTCTCCAGAAAGCACAGAACTTCAGTGAACTCCAGTCACTCACAACCTCTTCTCTGTCAGCCACGGTGCCCTCACTGGGCACTTGCCCTTATTTCTGTTTGAACATCTCATGCTGTACAGATGCTACCATTAAAGCATTTTCATAGTGAAAATAAGGGTGCCATCCATCCAGAGCTGTTTAAGTCCTTCGAAAGCAGTTCATGGTTACATTTAACTCCAAGGCCTTCCTGTACTACAAAGCCATGGAGAAGATGGGGTTCACTGAAAACAAGGTGAACTGCCTGGTGTTCCAGTACCAGCAATACCAGCACCCCAAGGCTGAGAAACAGGTTGAATTCAGGGAGGCGGCCTAGAGCTGTCTGCTCTCCAGAAAGCACAGAACTTCAGTGAACTCCAGTCACTCACAACCTCTTCTCTGTCAGCCACGGTGCCCTCACTGGGCACTTGCCCTTATTTCTGTTTGAACATCTCATGCTGTACAGATGCTACCATTAAAGCATTTTCATAGTGAAAAAAGATCCCTAAATTATACATTGGTTTTATTTTTTTTAATTGGAGTATATTTGCTTCACAATGTTATGTTAGTCTCTGCTGTACAACGAAATGAATCAGTTAGACATACACATAACCTTCCCTCTTGGACATGTGGACATGTCGGGGAAGGGGAGGATAAGATGAAGGGAGAGATTAGGCTTGACATATGTACACTACCTTGTGTAAAACAGAGAGCTAGTGGGAACCAGCTGTATAGCAGAAAGAGGCATACATTGTTTGTAAATGTCCATGAAACAGGATACAAAATCAGATTTCTTAGTTTATGTACCTTGGTAATCTCAGACAGATGAAGTTGAGAAATAGGGGGAGAAAAAGAGTTTAAGTTCATTTTTCATAACACTGTGCTTTGTTTTTGCACTGTTTACAATACATTTTAACAGCTGCAATATAATGCCTAAAAATTTAGAAGACAAACAGCAAGGAGAACTTAAACCAATTTTATATTGTGACTTTATATGACTGTCTTGGGATCTAAATATTTGCTTCGGCCTCTTTATTTCAGGTTCTTCTTGAAGATGATGTATCCGCCCCTCTTTATACCAAAGCATGAATGTAGATTGCCTGAAATAGAAAGGTTGATTGCTTCCTGGAGCTGTTTCTCCCTGGGAGATACGTCCTTTGAAAATGTTCTGCATTAGAAAATAGACTTCATCACATAGCATTCAAATTTGTTTTAAAATGAGGAAACATGAAAACAGTTTCATGAAGTAAAGAAAATTTGTTGAAATTATTGTAATCTCCAAGGTATTTTCACACTTTGATTAAAAACACAGCAATTTAACGTGAAATTCTTTGAAAATATATCATGTTTGAGAGTAGGGGCAATAGAGTTTAAGTTTTCAGAAATGTGTTTTTGGAAAGCAGTGTTTATGTTGACTGTTTAAATGTTAACACCACTGTGAGCTGTCTAAATATTCCTTCCTAGAAAGGTTACAACTTATGGTCCATCATTTTCAGTCCTTTTTGCTCTCAGTAATTCTTACCCACCTGGAGAATCCTGGGGACGGGGGAGCCTGGTGGGCTGCCGTCTATGGGGTCACACAGAGTCGGACACGACTGAAGTGACTTAGCATAGCATAGCAATTCTTACCCACTTTCCTGTAACATTATAGATTGAATTTAACACAAAAATTTTTACCTTTAGCACCACAGTTACTAGTGTCAGACACCAGAACTTTAAAGCTTTGTGATTTGTGACAATCTATTTATCTTCCTGTTATGTCAGTTTGAAAGAATGACACTTTCCTTAGAGAATAATGAGGATTTAATGAAAATATTGCATAAAGCATTTGCATACATTGTGTCTAAAACACATGTGGAGTTTTGTGAATATGAATTGGTCTATCCTCTTTACCATAACTTGGTTACCCTTTTCTTCATTTTCCATGGACACACTTAGTTATGGATTACTCCTTACAGGTCAAAACTATCTCCAAATTCCATCTAGTGGCTGTTAAGATACAGGCTTAAAACTTCAGTTTGTATGTATAAATCTTAGACTTAGGAAATAATTCCTCAGGATCAATGTAAACATCATCAAAAGCTCCTTTTAAGCAGTAGGTGGAAGTTTCTACTACTAACAAAAGCAAGACATGTGCTATACTCATAGCAACAGACCAGGAATGTTAAAGAGCCAAGGAGAAGTCTCCTTAATTATTTGTCCTTTGGAACAGAAAAGCAAAAGTTTCAAATCTAGAAACTTGAGAATTTGTACCTAGTTTGCATAGGTGCACCTTCTTGGGCTATTTATTCACTTTTTCACCATTTTCATCCACAAATCCACTGCCATACCTGTGTTATACATACACACATATATTAAAATATTTTAAATTTTATATATGCATATATATACACATATATGTATATATAGTTCTCTGTCTTTCTATCCAGAAACTGTAGCTTTTAGAAGTCAACCAAAAATAAAATGACAAAAGACAGAATGTAATGTATTATTGAGTTTTAAGATTTTAAAAAAGTTGTTAATAGCCTTCATACAATAAATGTAAAATATCAAATTCTATCTGCTTAGAAAAAATCAGAGAATGACAGGATGAGAAAGTATTGCTTCTCTGTCCATCGGAAGCATTCTACAAGAAAGCTACCTCACATTGGAATTTCAGCTAAAATTTGCACAAAAATTTGGTGGTTTAGACATTAAGTCATATCTGACTGTTCCAACCCTATGGACTGTAGCCCACCAGGCTCCTTTGTCCATGGGATTTCCCAGGAAAGAATACTGGAGTGGGTTGATATACCCGACATGGATACAATTCAATATGCAGAGAGAACAATCAAATGTCTGACAAAAGGATATCCATTTAGAAAACTTTAAACTTAGGTAAATCTCCATGCTTTGAAGATTGATAAAAAGAAAGAAAGAAAGAAGAAAACTAATAAAAATATTGTAGAAAAAGAAAAAAAAATAGCACCAGCTTAAACATATACAGAAAACATAAAATATCTGGAAATTATCCACATGAGATATATTAGACATGGCATTCATTATCTCTTTTAAATCTTAAAATTGTCCCACCGTCTAGATGGTTACATGTGCTCAGTCATTCAGTTGTGTCTGACTCTTTTTGATTCCATGGACTGCAGCCTGCTTCTGTCCATAGGATTTCCCAGGCAAGAATTCTGGAGTGGTTTGACATTTCTTTCTCCAGGGAAGCTTCCCCACCCAGGGATCAAACCAGCGTCCCTTGCGTCTCCTGCGTCTCCTTTTTACCTCTGCGCCTCCAGGGGATGGTTATATATCTCATGTATATATAAGTAAAAAGTGATTTAACATTTTTAGCTTACCCAGAGTTATGCAGCTAGTATATATAGAATCCAGTTTTTAAATCCAGAGAACCTAAATCCTCTCCCCTATATGAAAAATCTAATTTCCATTTAGAGCAACAGGTAACCGTTGTCACTGAAATTATGATGTTCTGGTACATATCAAGATTTATACATAATGCAAGATTATTAGTACCTTAAGAGATTCATGTCTTAGTCAATATAGTTTATGTACAAAGTCCTGGTGTCATTCTATAGTGGGCACATAGAATGGTACACATCTTGCCGGCCTGAGCTTTCAGTAAGTAGGGATATTTTTTAAAAAAATGCATGTACAGAATTGAATTATAAAGTGTGCATTTATTTCCAATTAGAAAGACTATCACACCAAACATAAATTTGGCAAATATCAAAATCACTACAGCAATCAAAAGATAACCTTAATCTCTCAGTATTCTGAAACATTTCTGTAATACATATCCTTAACTTTTGCTTCTATACTCTCCAACTGCCTCTTCCTAGGAAGATGATTTCCATCCTGAGAATAGTAAGTTAAAATAATATTTCTTCTACTATGTAGGATCAAATATTTTTGTCATGATTTATGTGAAGATCAATTCCTTAAGTTTCACAACTAGTTTTTGTTGATGCCGTGTAAGTTTTTGCTATTGTTATTAGTTCTGGGAAAATTTATGTCAAGCCATTTTGCTTTTCAAATTTTAGCTGTAACAGATATAATCAGTGTTTGTACTATTAAAGTTTGTAGCCTTGCACACAGAGGAATTCTGATGAATTTTCCTTGTTTCCTATTAAAAATGAAAAAAAAAAAAACCACTATCTCACACATTCACCATTATAAACAGTCAAGGTTATGATTTTTTGATTCTGGTTTTTGCTAAATATTGATAAGTAATGAATACTCCAGTTAAAATTTTTATAAATGTCATGATTTCTTAGGATAAATTTTTATACATCACTTTCTCACTACTAAACATTTCAAATCAAGTTTTTCCCTCTATTATTCAAGTATTTTAGTACCAGGTAGCATAAGACACATACATGATATGCTAAAACCTCTGACTTTTCAAATTAATGGAATAACCCTAGGTAACACAGCACACTAAATAGTAGGAATAATCCTGAGAATCATTTAAACCTCAAATAGTTGTCAATAATTTACCTTTTCATAGAAGAGACTACAAAATATACTAAATCCCAAGTAAATATATATATATTGATAAGTAATGAATACTCCAGTTAAAATTTTTATAAATGTCATGATTTCTTAGGATAAATTTTTATACATCACTTTCTCACTACTAAACATTTCAAATCAAGTTTTTCCCTCTATTATTCAAGTATTTTAGTACCAGGTAGCATAAGACACATACATGATATGCTAAAACCTCTGACTTTTCAAATTAATGGAATAACCCTAGGTAACACAGCACACTAAATAGTAGGAATAATCCTGAGAATCATTTAAACCTCAAATAGTTGTCAATAATTTACCTTTTCATAGAAGAGACTACAAAATATACTAAATCCCAAGTAAATATATACTCAAATTACACTTTACTTGAACTGTCTCCAACCTTTCCTATGAGCATGTGAATGTCCAGTATCACGGAGGGGAAGACAAATTAGAAAAATGTAGCCATCTTAAAAAATTTGTGTAAAGATATGTTACTTTTGCACATTTTACAGGAAAAAAAAAAAAGCCTAAGATCTCTCAAAGAAGAAGGGGTCCATGCAAGTGTGGGAAGGTACGAAACAGTCCACAATCTCACCCTCACTTCTGATACCAATGCTTAGATGTCCCCCAAACCACCGTTAGTTTCAGTGATTTATGGGAGAGATTCAAAGATCTCTCTGAAAACTTATACTCCCAGTCATGGTCCATTCCAATGAATTAGTGAGGGGACGTGACACATGGGGCAGAGCCCACTTGGAAAAGTGTAAATGTTCTATACTTGGAGTCTCCAATTTTTCACTTATCGTGGAGTCACAAACTGATAACTTTCCTGGAAACAAAATGTAACATATACAGAATATATCAATATGGAAAACTGACAACCAGGAAACCTCCTTTAAACTTTTGGGTCCCGGGTCTTTACTGGGGCTCTGTCTTGCAGACATGGATAACTGCCCACATAGCTAAGCTAAATCTGTAGCCCTTCCACATATTGAGCTAATACCACATGACCCAGAGATATCATTGTTAGGTTGTCTGTATCAGCTGAAGACCCTTAAGTAAGCAAGAATGTTATCAAGTAGAAAATTCCAAGGACCTAGAGATTGTCTCATGGCAAAGTCCAGACCTCAAATTGGGCAAAGTTAAACTCTTTACTGTACAAAATAATATAACCTAAAGCTTATATTCCATTAGTTTCACAATAAATCTGCTTCAGCCGGCAATATCAGAGAGGATTGTTAGCATTTTTTGACTAAGTGGATGCTTTCTGTGTTTGTCTCTATGTAGGCCCTGGAAAATCCTTGTGAATGTTAATATCTACATTATCTGTGAAGAGAAACCCAGAAAATATTTATATTTAAAATTAAAACACACATATTTATCCCTGTGTTTGCATACACACATACTTCTTAAGCCATCCAATTGTAAAGTAGGAAAAATTTAGAACTGAACAAAAGCAAATGAGGTATTATTTAGAGAGAAATGTATGATTGTAAAGGAACAGATTAAAATAAAAAAATAGAAAAATTAATGAGCTAACCATCTAAATCATGAAATTAGAAAAATAAAAATGGCGCCAATCTAAAGAATTTGGTGAATGATATAATAAATATGAATGCCTTGTTGAATATAGAGGGACTCGGGAAGCAATGAGAGGGTTAACAAATCCAGATTTTCTTGAAAATGTGAATAAAACTCACTAGTGTTTTCCTCATACATGGTGAGCATTAGCCTCATGTGAGAAGTGCTCAGAACTTGTGCTCAACTCATAATCCCCAATCTGGCCCATAGAATTCTTTATATCTCCCAGGTGGTTCCAATATATAGTCAGGTGCAGAAAGCACTGGAACAAACTCTGAGATTTGCACTGAAAGAAAGGGAGAAAGAAATGATAAAGAGAGACTACAGGGTGAAGAAGGATAATAAAAGAAAAAGCAATAATAGACATGCAAATATGTCAAGGCAATCGCATTTTCAAATTTAGAGATCTTCTTACACATAAATTTATAGACACACTGAGTTTGTTTATAAATTTAAAGAGTAACCCACCATTTAAAAATCCATCCCCAGAAAAACTTGATGATTTGTAGGTACCCTCTACCATTTCTTCAAAGATTAGAAAAATCTAGAAAATTAGGAGAAAAGGCAGGAGGGTGGAATAGGGAGGGAGTAGAGGTAGGGGAGCTGAAAGGAGAAAAAAAAATATGTCTACCATTTTCTTTAATTTTAAATTTAAGGCAAATTATTTGTTAATAAGGAAATCAGGAGCAGCGTGAAGAAAATTAACATTTGTTTAAGAGCACGAATTCAGTAAGTAACAATAAATAAAAGATCGGCACACCAAATAATCAACAAGCATGTTTTTCTCCAAGTACAAAGAAGGATTAAAGTAAGAAAATCTATTAATATAAGTTTTAGCATGCAGCAAGGACTGCAAACTTTGCTGGTGTCCACCAGCCTTCTTCCATATGACTACACAAAATCTACTGGATTATTAGACCTACCTTTGTCACTTCTCCGCTTGAAATAATTCTACACTTTCTCTCCAAGATGTTTAATGGAGGGCTCAGGATTTATGCATTAAATTAATTGCATGCAGAATATTAAGTGATTTCCTTTTTCTGCTCCAAAAATGTGTTTACCGCCTCTCCCAGCAATGAATCTGTTGTTCAGGAGTGCATGCAGAGTTGGTTTATGAAAAAGAATATAACACAATCTTTTAAAGTCCTTGAATTTTACTGACACATTTAAAACTGAATCATCTCTAATTTAAGGAAAATATGTGTATTTAATGTATTCAAACATTTGCAGACCTCTAAGCAAAACACAAAAATGAGCAAAATGCATCTGTCTTGAGGAAACCTTACAGGAAGTCAGAAAGAACACATTATATCCCTAATTAGAAGAAGGAATAGAAATGTCATCCTTGCATGCTCAGTAGCTTCAGTCATGTCCAATTCTTTGTGACACAATGGACTGTAGCCTTCCAGGTTCCTCTATCCATGAGATTTTCCAGGTAAGAATGCTGAAGTGGTTTGCCATGCCCTCTTCCAGGCGATCTTCCTGACCCAGGGATGGAACCGGTGTCTCCTGTGTCTCTGGCATTGCNGTTCAGTAGCTTCAGTCATGTCCAATTCTTTGTGACACAATGGACTGTAACCTTCCAGGTTCCTCTATCCATGAGATTTTCCAGGCAAGAATGCTGAAGTGGTTTGCCATGCCCTCTTCCAGGCGATCTTCCTGACCCAGGGATGGAACCGGTGTCTCCTGTGTCTCTGGCATTGCGGGTGGATTCTTTACTGCTTAGGCAGCCGGGAAACCTGTTATTAGTGCTTCTGTGGCCTAATAGTCACAAGTGAAGCTCCTTGTGTGGATAGATATCTTCATGGACATTGATTTGATAGTGATAGCAATATTAAAAGATGGCATTTCCAAATGTTTCATATGCAGTTTTCACCAGCTCTGCCATAGCGTGGTTTCCTATAAAAACTATTTGTCCTACCCATGAGCACATTTCTTGAGTGCACTGCATGTGCCAGTAATAATTTTGTCCATGGCCTTCCTATAAAGAAATAGCTTTAAATCTTACTAAAAGCTATTCCTAATAAATTACTTATTATGGATTATATGATATCTACACACACTAGTTAGTTACAGAAAATAAGGGAAACCCACACAATGTATATTTCACTTGTTTTGTAAATCAGAATAGTTGAAACAGACACTTAATCATTTAAATAAAAGTATATATAAAATTGTATTTTCAAAGAAGTCCCATATTTTGATGAAAATATATGGTCTTGTCTTCTTTATGCCTGAATGTTTTTTTTAATATATGTAAAGGTGATGCTATTATAGAGGATGATTCATTTAACATATTCTCTAAAATTCTCAAGATATACTGCATATTTCTAAACCTATTCTAAAACATCTTTGAAAGACAGTTTAAGATATTACCTTTATTAATGTTCTTGAGATTTAGAAAGTTTCTATAGACACTTAAAAATTGAAGGTGGTTACCCTTAGGAAGAACAGATGTTTTGACATACGTCCAGATGAGTACTCTGAACTAGAAATTCAAATCTCCTTCTGGAAAACTTTTTTTGTTAACATATGGTAGACAATGAATCTTAAAAACCATTGGCTATGGAACTGACATAAAAATGAGATTAGTTAAGATTTATTTACAGAGATTAACCAAATTGAGCATAGAAATGGAGAGAATTGGCTATATTACTCTAATTTTCAAATGATTGGCAAAAATTCCTTCAGTCTTTCCAAAAATATTTAAGCTCTCTGAAAGTCACGTGCAATATAATATTTCTAAATACATTTCCTATCTGTCTTTGTTAAATCGTGTGGAACACTTTCCTTGCCTACAACATCATTAACACTTGTAGAAGGAATATACATTTTTAGTCCCAAATTGTGGAGAGAAATGCTCAAATTTGAATAACTTTACTCTCTTTTCTCCATTATCATAAAAAATGATGGCTTCAAAGTAAAACAATGACCACACTTAAATGACATCAAGCAAAATCATATCCTTTCTCTATTGCTGATGATAATTACATATGAAAAAACCTCTCCATTTCTGTAGATTTACATTTATATAATTCAAAATAAGAAATGCATATTTGTCAGCTTTTTAAAACAAGTCCAAATATATAGAACATTTATGCATTTAAACAAGATATAAAGCATTTATTTTCTCTTCTTGGAGAAATGTCATGTGAACATGGCAAAAATACTGATCTCTAATCATTCTTCCTTTGTTTGAAGGTCATTTCCCTTGCTTGCTGGCTTGTTCTTTTTTTAATATGTTATATTGTCACTGGATGTTAAACATGTTTTGAAAAGCAACAGAAATACAGAATGTATTTCAATCGCTTTATACAGAAATACTTCAAATTTAACTCATAAGTCCAAATATATAGAACATTTATGCATTTAAACAAGATATAAAGCATTTATTTTCTCTTCTTGGAGAAATGTCATGTGAACATGGCAAAAATACTGATCTCTAATCATTCTTCCTTTGTTTGAAGGTCATTTCCCTTGCTTGCTGGCTTGTTCTTTTTTTAATATGTTATATTGTCACTGGATGTTAAACATGTTTTGAAAAGCAACAGAAATACAGAATGTATTTCAAACACTTTATACAGAAATACTTCAAATTTAACTCATAAGAGTTTCAACATGGATATGAAATGTAATAGATTCCTTATACACATAGGAGCTGAAATTAGAGATAAAATGTGAATAATCAGCACGGTTTGGCTTATCTGAGAAAGAATATCCTATAATAGCCATTAAGCTGGCAAGTATAATATGTGTTTAAATTATCCAAATTTACATGTGGCTTCTACATTAATTTTCTGGGGTACAAGTAGTACTTCAATTACATTCTTGTCTACAAATCATTAAAAATTGTCCATTCTGTTTTGAATGAAGTATTAGGATAAAGTGTGTAAAACTATTTTAACTAGATCTAGGATCTCTGAATAGATTATTGCAATAAAAAATAGTATTTAATTCAGTTGCTCAGTCATGTCTGTCTCTTTGCAATATCGTGGACTGCAGCACGCCAGGCACTGTCCAACACCAACTCCCAGAGCTTGCTGAAACTAATGTTCATCGAGTCAGTGATGTCATCCAACCATCTTATCCTCTGTCATCCCCTTCTCCTCCTGCCCTCAATCTTTCCCAGCATCAGGGCCTTTCACAATGAGTCAGTTCTTTGCATCATGTGTCCAAAGTATTGGAGCTTCAGCATCAGTCCTTACAAAGAACATTCAGGACTGATTTATTGTAGGATTGACTTATTTGATCTTATTGCCATCCAAGGGATTCTCAAGAGTCTTCTCCAACACCACAGTTCAAAAGCATCAGTTCTTTGGTGCTCAGTTTTCAGTATAGTCCAACTCTCACATCTATACACGACTACTGGAAAAACCATAGCCTTGACTAGACGGACCTTTGTCAGCAGAATAATGTCTATGAATTGAATATGCTGTCGAGGTTGGTCAGAACTTTTCTTCCAAGGAGCAAGCATATTTTAATTTCATGGCTGCAGTCACCATCTGCAGTGATTTTGGAGCCCAAGAAATAAAATCTGCCACTGTTTCCATTGTTTCCCCATCTATCTGTCATGGACTGTTGGGATGCCATGATCTTCTTTTTTTGATTTTTTAGTTTTAAGCCAATTTTTTCACTCTTTATTTTCACCTCCATCAAGAGGATCTTTTGTTCTTCTTTGATTTCTGCTATAAGGATGGTGTCATCTGCATATCTGAAGTTATTGATATTTCTCCTGGCAATCTTGATACAAGGTTGTGTTTCATCTAGCCCAGCATTTCTGGTATTCCCATCTCATTAAGAATGTTCAACAGTTTATTGTGATTCACAGAGCCAAAGGCTTTGGCATAGTTAATGAAGCAGAGGTAGATATTTTTTTTCTAGAGCTTTGTTGCTTTTTCTGTGATACGACGCGTGTTGGCAATTTGATCTCTGCTTCCTCTGCCTTTTCTAAATTCGGCTTGAACATCTGGAAGTTCACGTACTATTGAAGCCTGGCTTGGAGAATTTTGAACATTATTTTGCTTGTGTGTGAGATGAGTGTAATTGTGAGTTAGTTTGAACATTCTTTGGCATTACCTTTTTGGGGATTGAAATGAAAGCTGACCTTTTCCAGTCCTGTGGCCACTGCTGAGCTTTCCAAGTTTGCTGGCATATTGAGTGCAGCACTTTCACAGCATCATCTTTTAAGATTTGAAATAGCTCAACTGGAATTGCATCACCTCCATTAGATTTGTTCATAGTGATGCTTCCTAAGGCCCACTTGACTTTGGAATCCAGGATGTCTGACTCTAGGGGAGTGATCACACCGTTGTGGTTATCTGGGTCATGGAGATCTTTTTTGTGTATTTCTTCTGTATATTCTTGCCACCTCTTCTAAATATATTCTGCTTCTCTTAGGTCCAAACCATGTCTGTCCTTTATTGTGCTCATTTTTGCATGAAATATTCCCTTGGTATCTCTAATTTTCTTGAAGAGATCTCTAGTCTTTCCCATTCTATGATTTTCCTCTATTTCTTTGCATTGATCACTGAGGAAGGCTTTCTTATCTTTCCTTGCTATTCTTTGGAACTCTGCATTCAAATATGTATATCTTTCCATTTCTCCTTTGCCTTTATCTTCTCTTCTTTTCACAGCTATTTGTAAGGCCTCCACAGACAACCATTTTGCCTTTCTTTTTCTTGGAGATGGTCTTGATTACTACTCCTGTACAATGTCATGAACATCCATCCATAGTCCAAAAATAGTATAATAATTATTGTTCTGTATTTTTTAACCCAGATAACATTTTGTTACAGACGTTTTCTCTAGCTCAGGATTCTCAACTTTTAAGGACTGTACATTCAGTATCTCCTGGTGCAGAAATTAAGAATTACTTTGAAAGTCGCTTTTATCTAACTGTAACCATTGTCTTCACAATTGCAAACAAGGTGTGTTTTTTCTTTTTTTTTTTTTTAAACCATTGATCTCACTATGCATAGGGTGGCAAGTCATGTTTACTTCTGATGAAAATGCTAGAGTGCTTTTCAAATCTCTGACATCTCCTTGATAATCATTCTTCTAGACATTCTTATCAATCCAATATATTCTCCCCTTGTGTCATAGCTGGTTAATATCTATGATTTATCTTTGGCCAAGTAGCAAACTTAGAAGTGTTTTTACATTAGTTCACCTAATTATAAACTTATTTTTCCAGGTATTATAGGACACTTTAAAGTTTCATAGAATTTAAATATCCTTCAAATATAAATTTTCAAATGTTTTAAAATTTGTGTGGGAATAGTGAAAGCATTATATTTAAGATCTAGACAGGAATGAAAAACCTGCCACTTAACATCTGTGTGATTTTAAGTGACTTGACCTCTCTGAGATTTATTTTACTTATCCACAGAAAGGAAATAGCAATATCAAATCTTTAACAGCTGTGCTATAGATACAATTCTTAAAGAGATAGGAATACCAGACCACCTGACCTGCCTCTTGAATATAACCAGAACTAAAACAGTATATTGAGGGAAAAGACATAGTAATCTCCATAAAGCTTCAAAATGCACAAAGCAAAACGTGACAGAACTGAAAAGTAAAAAAGAAAAATTTGCCATTAAAGTTGGCCATATTAATACTCCTCTGTCTGAAATCCATAGAACAAGTAGACATACAATTAACATTAAAGAGATGTTGACCTGGTTGACATGTATAAATCCCTCCAACAAACAAAAGCAAGCATACAAATTCCATAAAGCTTTTGGAACACTTACCCAAATAAAACATTTTCTGAGCCATTAAATAAAAATCAATACATTGTAAAGAATAGAAAATAGTCAAAGTCTACTTTCTGAGCACAATGCAATTATTGTTGATAGCAACAGAAAGATATATGGAAAATGCCAAAGATTTGGAATCAAAGAAATACCCCTAAATAACTCATGAGATCCATAAGAGAAATAAAAAAAAATAGAACAAGTAGACATACAATTAACATTAAAGAGATGTTGACCTGGTTGACATGTATAAATCCCTCCAACAAACAAAAGCAAGCATACAAATTCCATAAAGCTTTTGGAACACTTACCCAAATAAAACATTTTCTGAGCCATTAAATAAAAATCAATACATTGTAAAGAATAGAAAATAGTCAAAGTCTACTTTCTGAGCACAATGCAATTATTGTTGATAGCAACAGAAAGATATATGGAAAATGCCAAAGATTTGGAATCAAAGAAATACCCCTAAATAACTCATGAGATCCATAAGAGAAATAAAAAAATATTTTGAAAGAATGAAAATGAAAACGAAAACATTACATACCACAATTTGTGGAAAATAAATAAGGCAGTGCTATGGGATTACACAGCATTAATTGCTTGTCATTAGAAGGAAGAAAGGTCTCAAACCAGTTACCTAACATTTCATGTCAAGCAACAATAAAAAAAAACATGGAGAAATAGCCCAAATCAAGCAGAAGAGAGGAAATAATAAAGATAAAAGCAGCGAAGACAAAATAATAGAACTGATAGGAAAAATCAATATTTAAAAAAGAATTGGTTCTTTTAAAAGATCAACAAAACTGATAAATCTTGAGCAAGAATGATCAACTAACTCAAATCCACAAGAAGAAATGAAAAGCACTGCAGTGGTACATCTGTCAGTAAACATAGATTACACACTCACACGCGCACACACACACACACACACACACACACACAGATATGTATGTATGCATGTGATGTGTGTGTAAATGGCTCAGTCATGTCTGGATTTTTGTGACCCCATGCACTGTCGCCTGCCAGTCTCCTCTGTCCATGGGATTTCCCAGGCAAAATTATTGGAGTGGGTTGCCATTCCCTTCTCCAGAGGATCTTTCCCATCAAAAGATCAAGCTGTGTCTCCTGTATTGCAGGTAGATTCTTTACAGTCAGAGCCACCAGAAACGCCATATATATATATATATATGTATATATATATATATAAATGTTTCTCTTAATTTTATTAAAAGACATGAGGACCACATAAAGCAATTATTATAATGCTCTGTTCTTAGTTTTCTAACATACACAGTTGTAATTTTTAAATTCAATTTATTTTATAAAAAGAGTTCATCCATTTATCCCAATCCCTACCCCCCACCTCTGGTAGCCATCTATATAAATATAAATATATATCTAGATTCCATATATGGCAGCGATTATACAGCATTTGTCTTTCTCTGAGAGACTTATTTCATTTCATATAATAATTTGTAAACTATATGGCCAAATAGAACAAAAAAGGAGATAGAAATGGAACAGTAATAGAGCAAAGTTTCAATATGTTATTAGAATTAATACAGTATTAATGTGAGGTGGCTCATAATATTTTGATTCATATTATAAATCCTAGAACAAATAGAAGGTCAACAGAGGAGTTAAAATGAATGCTAGAACATTTTGTTTAACATGAAATAAGTTAGTTGATGCTGCTGCTGCTAAGTGTCTCAGTTATGTCCAATTCTGTGAGACCCCATGGAATGTAGTCAGCTAGGCTCCTCTGTCCATGGGAATTCCCAGGCAAGAATACACTAGTGCGTTGCCACCCTCTCCTCCAGGGGATCTTCCCACCCAGGTATTCAGCTCACATCTCTTATGTCTTCTGAATTGGCAGGCAGGTTTTTTACTACTGATGCCACCTGGGCAGCCCAAATGAATTAGTTTCATTCCAATCCCAAAGAAAGGCAATGCCGAAGAATGCTCAAACTACTGCACAATTGCATTCATCTGATGCACTAGTAAAGTAATGCTCAAAATTCTCCAAGCCAGGCTTCAGTAGTACATGAACCATGAACTTCCAGATGTTCAAGCTGGTTTTAGAAAAGGCAGAGGAACCAGAGATCAAATTGCCAACATCCACTGGATCATCAAAAAAGCAAGAGAATTCCAGAAAAACATCTATTTCTGCTTTATTGACTATGCCAAAGCCTTTGACTGTGTGGATCACAATAAACTGTGGAAAATTCTGAAAGAGATGGCAATATCAGGCCACCTGACCTGCCTCTTGAGAAACTTATGTGCAGGTCAGGAAGCAACACTTAGAAATGGACATGGAACAACAGACTGGTTCCAAATAGGAAAAGGAGTATGTCAAGGCTGTATATTGTCACCCTGCTTATTTAACGCATATGTAGAGTACATCATGAGAAACTCTGGGCTGGAAGAAGCACAAGCTGGAATCAAGACTGCCGGGAGAAATATCAAGAACCTCAGATATGCAGATGATACCACCTTCATGGCAGAAAGTGAAGAGGAACTAAAAAGCCTCTTGATGAAAGTGAAAGAGGAGAGTGAAAAAGTTGGCCTAAAGCTCAGCATTCAGAAAACGAAGATCATAGCATCTGGTCCCAGTACTTCATGGGAAATAGATGAGGAAACAGTGAAAACAGTGTCAGACTTTATTTTGAGGGGCTCCAAAGTCACTGCAGATGGTGACTGCAGCCATGAAATTAAAAGACGCTTACTCCTTGAAAGGAAAGTTATGAACAACCTAGATAGCATATTGAAAAGCAGACATTACTTTGCTAACAAAGGTCCGTATGGTCAAGGCTGTGGTTTTTCCTGTGGTCATGTATGGATGTGAGAGTTGGACTGTGAAGAAAGCTGAGCGCGGAAGAATTGATGCTTTTGAACTGTGGTGTTGGAGAAGACTCTTGAGAGTCCCTTGGACTGCAAGGAGATCCAACCAGTCCATTCTGAAGGAGATCAGCCCTGGGATTTCTTTGGAAGAACTGATGCTAAGCCGAAACTCCAATACTTTGGCCACCGCATGCAAAGAGTTGACTCATTGAAAAAGACTCTGATCCTGGGAGGGATTGGGACAGGAGGAGAAGGGGATGACAGAGGATGAGATGGCTGGATGGTATCACTGACTCGATGGACATGAGTTTGGGTGAACTGAAGGGGTTGGTGATAGACAGGGAGGCCTGGCATGCTTCAATTCATGGGGCTGCAAAGAGTCAGACATGACTGAGCAACTGAACTGAACTGACATATATCTATCTATATCTATATCATCTATATCTATATCTATATCTATATGGTTTGCCTTGGAAATGAACAGAGATCATTCTGTCGTTTTTGAGATTGTATCCAAGTACTGCATTTCAGACTCTTTTGTTGACTATGATGGCTACTCCATTTCTTCTAAGGGATTATTTCCCACAGTAGTAGATATAATGATCATCTGAGTTAAATTCACCCATTCCAGTCCATTTTAGTTCACTGATTTCTAGCATGTTGACATTCACTCTTGCCATCTCCTGTTTGACCACTTCCAGCTTGCTTTGATTCATGGACCTGACATTCCAGGTTCCTATGCAATATTGCTCTTTACAGCATCAGACCTTGCTTCTATCACCAGTCCAATCCACAGCTGGGTGTTGTTTTTGCTTTGGCTCCATCCTTTCATTCTTAATGGAGTTATTTCTCCACTAATCTCCAGTAGCATATTGGGCACCTACCAACCTTGGGAGTTCATCTTTCAGTGTCCTATCTTTTTGCTTTTTCATACTGTTCATGAGGTTCTCAGTGCAAGAACACTGAAGTGGTTTGCCATTCCCTTCTCCAATGAACCACATTCTGTCAGACCTCTCCACCATGACCTGTCCATCTTGGGTGGACCCACATGGCATGGTTTAGTTTCATTGAATTAGACAAACTGTGGTCCGTGTGATCAGATTGGCTAGTTGTCTGTGATTGTGGTCTCAGTCTGCCTTCTGATGCCCTCTCTCAGTGCCTACTCTTACTTAGGTTTCTTTTACCTTGGAGGTGGGGTATCTCTTCATGGCTGTTCCAGTAAAGTGCAGCCGCTGCCCCTTTGCTTGGATGTTCAGTAGCTCCTCATGTCCTCAGGTTTAGAACTAACACCTCATGTAGGATGTGGGATAGCTCCTTACGCAGCTCCTCACGTTTAAAACTAACACCCCCAAAAGATGTCCTTTTCATTATAGGGGACTGGAATGCAAAAAAAAAAGAAGTCAAGAAATACCAGGAGTAACAGGCAAAACTGGCCTTGGAGTACAGAATGAAGCAGGGCAAAGGCTAATAGAGTTCTGCCAAAGGAACACACTGGTCATAGCAAACACCCTTTTCCTACAACACAAGAGAAGACTCTACATATGGACAACTCTACTCCTTTCACTTTCAATGTACTGATGGGCCATCAGCAAATCCCATACAGCAAAGATCTCTCATCATTTTCAAATGAGATATTTAGTAAGTACAAACCTCCTGCAGTTGGACAGGTGGGAAAAGTGACTAGATCTTAGGTGCTGAAATTTGCTCTTAAGGGGCTTAAAATTCAGGTAGGGTTTTTGTACCTAAAAAAAGCTAGTAAACATTTTAAAATCCTAAATAATCAACACCACAGAGGTCCTGGGGCAGCAAATGATTGTTTTTAAAAATGTTCAGAAAAAGCAAAGCTCTGCCATGGCAAGTGCCCAGCTAGCCTGGGCACAGCAGGGCCGGCGGGTCTGGGAGGAGCAAACCTCTGGGGATAGGCACAGCCACCAGGCCAGTGGCGGGCTTCCAGGGTGGCTGTGGCAGTGTGCATGGTGGGAAGGCAGGGGTCCAGGGTGGGCCCGGCCATGGGCAGGGAGGGAGCCAGCAGTGAGGACTGGGATGAAAGTGGATGGACAGCTCCTTCCTTCTCCGCAGTAGCAAGCCTGAGGGTCACCGTCAACCTCCTGCTCCCCACCCCACACACTTCTACAAAGCAGGGAGAAGAATGAACAAAGCTTCCTAGAGAGGATGGGCCCCTTGTGAGACCTACTCCCTGCGCTCAGCCCAGCACGCTGCCTGTAGAAGCATCTCCTCCTCTTCTCCTCTGAAGCCTTTAGAAAGCACCATGGTCACCTGCCCCCCGGAGGTGGGTAGGACACCCTGCTACGTGCTTCCACAGCAGCTGTTCCTCCCTCGTCACAGCTCTCGCAGACCTTTACTGGAATTAATACCCGCAGACATCTGCACTCCCCAGTGGACTATAAGCTCCATGAGGCAGGAATCCACTCCAAGATCTGACTGAATGAATAAATGGATGCTGGNGAGAAAAAGCAGGACCAAGAAGCTGAGCCATGGAGTCTCCTGGTGACTCAAACTGGATCTCACAGAAAGCTGGATGCCTTCTGCCTCTCTGGGGGCCTTGCTGCTCTCTCACAGTTCTTCAGAGATGGTGGTAGGGATGGGAGTGTCCTAAGAAATTCAGGTTCCATAAGATGAAGGGTGAGTTGAACACAACCAAGGATAAATGGCCCAATCCGCTATGAAAGACTCAAGTGCTGTGGATAAAAATCCTCTGGCTTGACAAAGTGGCAGGTGTCAGGAGGAAGAACCTTATTTCAAAGCCGCCCTGACTCCTTTCACTTTCAATGTACTGATGGGCCATCAGCAAATCCCATACAGCAAAGATCTCTCATCATTTTCAAATGAGATATTTAGTAAGTACAAACCTCCTGCAGTTGGACAGGTGGGAAAAGTGACTAATCTTAGGTGCTGAAATTTGCTCTTAAGGGGCTTAAAATTCAGGTAGGGTTTTTGTACCTAAAAAAAGCTAGTAAACATTTTAAAATCCTAAATAATCAACACCACAGAGGTTCTGGGGCAGCAAATGATTGTTTTTAAAAATGTTCAGAAAAAGCAAAGCTCTGCCATGGCAAGTGCCCAGCTAGCCTGGGCACAGCAGGGCCGGCGGGTCTGGGAGGAGCAAACCTCTGGGGATAGGCACAGCCACCAGGCCAGTGGCGGGCTTCCAGGGTGGCTGTGGCAGTGTGCATGGTGGGAAGGCAGGGGTCCAGGGTGGGCCCGGCCATGGGCAGGGAGGGAGCCAGCAGTGAGGACTGGGATGAAAGTGGATGGACAGCTCCTTCCTTCTCCGCAGTAGCAAGCCTGAGGGTCACCGTCAACCTCCTGCTCCCCACCCCACACACTTCTACAAAGCAGGGAGAAGAATGAACAAAGCTTCCTAGAGAGGATGGGCCCCTTGTGAGACCTACTCCCTGCGCTCAGCCCAGCACGCTGCCTGTAGAAGCATCTCCTCCTCTTCTCCTCTGAAGCCTTTAGAAAGCACCATGGTCACCTGCCCCCCGGAGGTGGGTAGGACACCCTGCTACGTGCTTCCACAGCAGCTGTTCCTCCCTCGTCACAGCTCTCGCAGACCTTTACTGGAATTAATACCCGCAGACATCTGCACTCCCCAGTGGACTATAAGCTCCATGAGGCAGGAATCCACTCCAAGATCTGACTGAATGAATAAATGGATGCTGGGAGGGGGAAGGGAGACGTGGGTGGGGGAGGGAGAGAGGGATGGCTGAGCAAATGACTAAACAACAACGCCACCTGCAGGGTCACTGTGCGGCACGAGTCCAGCGACACCACTCACCCGGTGTCCAGTGTGTGGATGGCACCTCCAGCAGTGCCTCTGCCAGGGGGCATGGGGGCACCTAGTCAGGGGGGCAGCTGGCCTGCTGGCCTCAGCCTGGGGAAGGAGACCAAACTTGGGTCCAGCGTCTTCCTGCGCTGGCTGGAGAAGTCTCGGGGAAGGGAGATTAGCAGAGGCCAGCGTGCAGCTGATACCGCACACTTCCTCCTCCAGGCCACACACACTTGGAGAAGCCCAGCGTGAAGCCAGAGCCCCCACAGAACGCCAGCAGAACTCAGAAGCAGGGCTGTGTCCCTGAGGCAAGTGCCTTCCTCAGGTATCTGCTCATGCCTCCCTTCTCTGGATGCCACCAGGTGCCCAAGTCAGGACTGGTGTGCATCACTCCCTCTCCCCAACCACTGCCACTGGCATGAGAGCAAGGCCAGCAGGCTCAGAGAGCCATCTGAGCCCCAAGAGGATTGTTCGGCCTCCCCAGTGCAAGGAAACCTTTCATCCTGGGTCTACAACACTCTGCACAATCCCTTCCCCTGCCAAGATGACACTGGCCAGCCCTGTATTCCACAATCACTCTGCGCCTGGAGGGGGTGCTCTCTCATAGACTAGAGGTATTCTCTCTAGAGTGGCTCCTTGAGGTGTCCCAACATAACCTGGTCCCTGGTATATCTCTGAAGGCCCCATGCCCCTGGTATTATCTGGTTCAGGGCACCCTCCTCATCACTGGGCTCCAGGATAGGCACTCCTCTCTGGGACCCAGCTGTCCTTGCCCACTGGCCTAGAGAGATGTCACCATTATGCCAGGTACAGGAAACAAGAGAAGGCCATAACCCTCCACTTCCTTCCCCTGGCCCGTTTCCAAGAGGCTCAGCTTATACAGGCCAGCCCACTGCTGTTCTAGAAGTCTCCGCTGTGCTCAGCAGACCTGAGATCCCCATGTACAGAAGGGGAGGGACTTCCAATGTCACACAGGGAGGGAGACCCAGGGTGGAAGTGATGGCCAGAATTCAGCGGCTCCCTCCACTACACAGGCTGTGGAGGATGTGGGCACAAAGGACCAACATGTGTAAAAGTGCTCGCAGGCAAGATGGAAGTCATGGTTATGGTGGTAATTTCTCTGTTTCGCCAGGCTCAGGGATGCACATGTCCCCTGCTAACTCGGGGACCCCAAAGCTCTGTAAAATTGAAGGTAAATAACCCACTAATGACATAACAAAGTGGGAGGAGTCTTCAGGGCCTTAGAGCTCCCTGCTAGAAAGAACCAGTGTGGCTAATGGCAGTGCCTTTTCCCCTAATGACCATGTTCAAAGGGCCCAGAAACCATGATCCCAAACGACTAGCCTGGTATTCCCACCAGGTCACCCAACCCAGCCACAATCCTGGCCAGAGTTTGGTAACCACCACCTCCTAGGGTAAAGATTCCCAATTCTTGGCTTTCCCAATTTAAGGTCACATTTCCCAGTGGCATGCTAGTGACTGGGAACAGGAGACACGAGTTCCAGTCCCAGAAGTGTTAGCAATTCACAACAGACCTCTGGGTCCACACCCCATCCTGGGGTTCGAACTTCCCTTATAAACATGCTGAAGAGGTGGGGGCTCACTCTCTGAGGCCTTCAGAGAGTGATTGTTTCTCTGATTCTTGTTTCTATGATTTTAGGTGCAAAGGGGGTTTGCAGAGCTCATCAGGGGCCTCAGCCCATCAGAAGTTCTGAGGGAGCCCAGAGTTTTCACTCAAATACACCAGATGCATTCTCCTCATCAAATCCCTGGTCCTTCACTGAAGCATGTTCAGGCTTGGAATAAAACTGCGTTTATTGACAATCTCTCAGGGTCCAGCCCTTTGAGAGACACTGAGGAAACATGAAGGGGTAAGAAAACGACCCTCAGGCAACCATCTTACAGAGACAGAAACTAAGGCTCAGAGAGGCTTCGAAATCTCAAGGGAACAAGTTAAGAATTCAACTCCCAGGGCTCTAGCACTGGTTGGATTAGCACTGTAATGTGAAGACCAATCCCTCTACTCCCAAATCCCTTTAGGCACAAGAAAAAGTTAGTTTTGTGAAACTAGAATCTACTAAGATCAGAAACTCAAGAGTCCAGGACACAGGGCTGGCTGGCTGAGTTCATCTTGCTCAGAAATGCCCCGCTTGGCCCTAAAACCCATGTCAGAGCTTGGCACCTTCTGACACCCTTCTCTGAGCCATCCCTGCATCCCAGCTAATGAGCAGTGGCAGGCAGGCGACTGTCATGTGACCTCCACAACCAGTATGTACACACACATCACAGCAGCAGCTGGGGCTCACCAGGTCCTCCCAAGGTTGTGTGTGTTGCGGCCCCTTGTACAGACAGGCACTAGACCAGGTGAACTGGACTGGTTTGTAGAGCTACAGCTGGTGGTCTTGCCTCCAGGGACAGCCTTCTCCCAGAGCAGGTCAAGGCCCAGCCTGTCTCCCCGCAGCCTCAGGTGAGAGGCCTCTGCAGGGATGCTCTGAAAAACCACTCCTTCCTACAAGTGTCAGAAGCTCCAAGCTCTTCAGTCTGGTCTTCCCTCCTCAGGACTAACCTGGCTTTCAGAGATGCTTTCCCCGGGGGAGCTACCAGACAGCAGGAAAGCCGTTTGTCTCCCCGTCTCCCTGGCCCCTGGCCCGCTGCCACGGTGGCCTCCCCTCCCCCAAGAAGGGCGGTGAGCTGGGAGGTGGGGGTTGGAAGAATCCGCCGAGAACGCTCTTGGGAGGGGTGCTGGGAAGCCAGGCAGGGCGTGTCGCCTGGTCCTTTCTCTGCCCAGCGCCGGGCTTCGCGGCTCTTGGTGCAAGGCGCCCCGGTACCATCCCCCAAATCTGCCCTGCACTGGGGAACCCCTGCTGTCATCGCTCAGACCCCTGAGCCTCAAAGGGCTAATACACAGCAGCGAAGGGCAACGGGTCTAGAACGTTCTGTGCCCAGTCGGACTTAAGCCAGGGGAGGTAGGCGCCCTGTTCCCCCACGATCTGCACCTGCTCTTTTCAGAAGAGACAGATGTCGGTCTTCTCCCCGCGGCCGTCTGCCCCAGGGTCTGGACGTGTCCGCAATTACGGTTCCCGTCAGGGGCCCCAGGGAGCCCCTCCGGTGCCGCGGTTTGGGGAGCGGCCAGACGCCAGTGCCGTCTCGTTCTCTAAAGAGGTGCACTCGCCCTGCCTGCGACCCTCATCGGCGCCCCGCACCTGCGCGGTCGCCCGCAGCCGGTGCCGCAGTGCGAGCGAGCCAGCGAGCCCGGAGCCTTCACGCCCGCGGCCGGCGCCGCCGAGCGAGCCGCCGCCCTCCAGTGTCCCCGCCGCGCCGCACCCCGAGCCCCCACCCCAGATCCCACCCTCACCCCCACCTCTGGCCCCAGCGCCTCGTCGGCCCTTACCCTTGGAGCCTCCCCTGCCGGCCCCTCCGAGCCGGCCACGACCTCCCCATCCCCAAACCTCTCCTCTACCCGGGCACCGAGGGGCCTTTTCGAGCCGAGGTCGGGGTCCCGGTGGGGTGGATGATTTGGCGGCGGGGCTGGGCTCGACTCCAAACCTGGGGAATAAGCGGGGTACTTACCGCTCTGCTCCCCCAGGAAGACCAACTTGAATTTTCTCAGTGGGTTCCCAAAATCTCCCCCTGCGGACATGGTGCTGGCAGCTGGGGCTGGGAGAGGAGGAGGAGGAAAAGCGAAGGAGCAGGGAGGGGAGAGGAGGAGGGCGAGGGGAGGCGGCCGGCGGTGCGGGAGCCGGAGGGGGAAGGGCTGGCTGCGCGCGTCCCTGACTCCCCGGCTGCGTCCCGGCCCCGGCCTGCGGCTGCGTGTCCGGTGGCGGAGGAGGAGGAGGAAGGATGGGGCTGGGCGGCCGCAGGCGGCGCTTGATGCGGCGCGCTCTGGACGCCCGAGGCGCGGCGCAGACTGCGAGGCTCGGGCGGAGCGGGGCTCGGGCGCGCGGGGCGGAGGAGCGCTCTCCCGAGCCGCACCACTCGGCCCCCTCCCGCCTTGCTTCTCCGCCCGCGCCTGCGCTCTGCGCGCTCCCTAGCCTCTGATGTCATGCGGGGCCCGCGGCGCTGCGGGGCTGCGGGGCGTCAGTCCACCCACCCGGAGCCCGCACTCGGGCGGGAGAGCGTCGCCCAGCCGTGCCTCGAAGAGGCTACCGAATCGGACCCTCTCTCATTGCCCCACTGCGTCTGTCTTCCCCACTCCACCTGTCTTTTGAATGCAGAAAATGACG
>SJXQ01010518.1:112757-150193 GCA_006408695.1 Aepyceros melampus | reverse complement strand
AGAGGAGCACCAATAAAAGGAGCGTCCTACTTCAACCGCTCCTAAGCATCACTTAATCCTAAACCTAATGCCCCGTGGGAGAGAAGAGGAACGAGGCCCTGAATGTCAGCTCCTCCATCTCCAGGATGGAGCCCTGGATCTCTAGACCCTGGGATCTCTGGGCTGACAACACCACTCCTTGCCCTGGCAATTAGATGTATCTGGACCAATGAGCTCCCAGAGGACAGGAGGGAGACCTCCCATTTGCCTCTGCATTCGCCTGACCTGTTAAGGCACACAGATAATTTGTGAGTGGGTGAGAACAAGGAGCATGTGCCAGGCGTTATTCGCTCTCCCAACCGGGTCCTAGCATTCTGGGTAACAGGTTTCACCAAGCTGCTTCTGCTGGGCTGCTGCCAGGTGGTCTGTTCTTTTAGGGCTGTTCAATGAATGTTCATTTGGGATTATACCCCAGATGTTAGGGAACAAGTTGTGTGCTTGTGTGTGTGTGTGTTTCATTCAGAGAGAAAGGTGAGAAGCAACCTTCATCTCTGGAGTTTTCTAGGGGACATTTGTTGCTCTCTTTTTGACTTACATAGCTGGCTTGGAATGTCTTCCTGTCTGACTCCCTGGTTTATTACTTAGAATCTTTCTCTCATTGCTTATTAAAAACTACAGGATGAGTTCCAAATCAGCAGTTGAGTCTCCACTGATGAGTCCCAAAGACTTAACTTTGAGCTTAGGAAATAATTGTTGACTGTTTGGATGAATATCTAGAACCCAAGTCAGTACAACTGTTCCACTTATTGAAGAGTTTGTGCTTTCTCCATTGTATATTTCCCCCCACTTTGTCATAGAGTAATTGACTGTAAGTGTGTGGGTTTATTTTGAGATTCTATATTCTATTCCATTGGTCTATGTGTCTGATTTTGTGCCAGTGGCATGCTGTTTTGATTACTGTAGCTTTGTAATATAGTCTGAACTTAGGGAGCATGATTCCTCCAGTTCTTTCTCAAGATTGTTTTGACTATTCAGGGTCTTTTGTGTTTTCATACAAATTTTAAAATTATTTGTTCTAGTTCTGTAAAAAATGCCTTTGGTATTTTGATAGGGATTGCATTGAATCTGTAGATTGCCTTGGATAGTATGGTCATTTGAACAAGATTAATTCTTCTAATCTGAGAACATGGTATATCTTTCCATCTATATGTCATCTCCAATTTCTTTAATCAGTATCTTTTAGTTTTCTGAGTACAAGTCTTTAAACTTCTTAAATAAGCTTATTTGTAGGTATTTTATTACTTTTGAGGTGATGATAAATGGGATTGTTTCCCTAATTTCTCTTTCTGATATTTCATGGTTAGTGTATGAAGAAATGAAGTCGCTCAGTCGAGTCCGACTCTGCGACCCTGCGGACTATAGCCCACCAGGCTCCTCCGTCCATGGGATTCTCCAGGCAAGAATACTGGAGTGGGTTGCCATTTCCTTCTCCAGGGGATCTTCCCAATCCAGGGATCGAACCCAGGTCTCCCACATTGCAGGCAGACGCTTTAACCTCTGAGCCACCAGGGAAGCCCTAATAGAAATGTAATAGTTCCCCATATATTAATTTTGTATCCTGCAACTTAACCAAATTCACTGATGCGCTCTAGTGGTTTTCTGGTGGCATCTTTAGGATTTTCTATGAATGGTACCATGTCATTTGCAAACAGTGACAGTTTTACTTCTTTCTTTCTTTCCAATTTGGATTCCTTTTGTTTCTTTTTTGCCCCTGATTGTTGTGGTTAGGTCTTCCAAAACTATGCTGAACAAAAGTGCTGAGAGTGCACATTGTCTTGTTCTCTTCAATAAGTGGCGCTGGGAATACTGACCAGCTATGTGTAAAAGAGTGAATTTAGAGCATTTTCTAATACCATATACAAAAATAGACTCAAAATGGATTAAAGACCTAAATGTTAGACTGGATACTATAAAACTCCTTGAGAAAAACATAGGCAGAACACTCTTTGACATGAATCATAACAATATTTTTTCAGTCCATTTCCTAAAGCAAAAGCAAACACAAACAAACAGGACATAGTTAAATTTAAAAGCTTTCACACAGCAAAGGAAACACTGACAAAATGAAAGAGCAACCTACTGTATGGGAGAAGACATTTGCAAATGATATGACTGATAAGGAGTTAATATTCAACATATTTAAACAGCTCATACAACTCAATATAAAAAAAAAAAACACCAAACAACCTGATTTTAAAATGAGCAGAACTGAATAAACATTTTTCCAAAGAGGAAATGCAGATGGCCAACAGGCTTATGAAAAGATGCTCAACCACTAAGCATCAGGAAAATGCAAATCAAAACCATAATGATATATTGCTTACACCTGTCAGAATGGCTATCATCATCATCAAAAAAAAAAAAACCGCAGATAACAAATCTTGACAAAGATGTGGAGAAAAGGGAGCCCTTGTACATTTTTGCTGTGCATGTAAAGTCATGCAGCTACTGTGGAAAATAGCATGGAGATTCATCAAAAAACTAAAAGTAGAACTGCTATATGACACAGCAGTTCCACTCCTGGGTATATACCCAAGTAAAAAAGGCAAGCTAATACGGAAAGATACATGCACTCCAATGTTCATAGCAGCATTTATTACAATTGCCAAGGTATGTAAGCAACCTAAATGTCCATCAACAGATGAATGGATAAAGAAGATGTTGTGTATATATACAATGGAATAATACTCAGCCATAAAAAGAGTGAAATTTTGCCATTTGCAACAACTTGGATAAACGTGGGGGTCATTGTGCTAAGTGAAATACATCAGGCAAACAAGGATAAATACTGAACCATGTTACTGATATGCAGCATCTAATAACTAGAACAAACTAATGAATAAAGCAAAAAAGAAGCAGATTCACAGATATAGAGAACAAACTGTGGTTACCAGTGGAAAGGGAAGGGAAAGGAAAGAGGCAATATAGGGGTAGTAGAAAAAAGGGTTGTTATGGCATTGTATGAGATCTTCTGTTTGAAACTTCTGAAAGTTGTAAAGCATTATAGAACTTAAAGAATCTTTCATTCAATAAAAATTTTAAATAAAAATAAATTTAAAAATAAAAAATACATTCTTTCCCACTGGGAAAAAAAAAAAACACAAACTGTTCTACTCCTCAGAGTGGCCTTTGGTTTGGAGCCCTGTAGACTGTAGGGCATACAGTCTGGGATACAGGCCCTGAATTATCTCCTCTATGGTGCCTGGCATCAGGCTCAGGGTTATTTTCAAACTCCCACCCCACTTCTGCTCTGGGGTTTTGCTCTCTCAGGAGACTGCATCCAGATGGGGTTGAAGGAAGCTCTAGAAGGAGACGAGCTTCCCAAGCCACAAGTCCATAGGAGGGGCAGCCAACGGGGCACCCTTCCTCCCACCCGCACCTTCTCCTAACATCTCTCCTACCACACCTTCCCATACTTTCTCATTGTGTCCTGAGGAAATCATCTGTGGCAAGACAAAGTGTGGCAGAAAAAGTATCCCCCTTCAGTTAATCCTGGACAAGTCCATCCTTCCCTGACCATCCAGTCCATACACAAGTCAGAGTGTCAGTAGAGGAAGGAGCCGGGAGTGCAGGCCCCTCTGGGCACTCTAAGCCTCTGCGTCAGCTCAGGTGCTTACCAGCCCCAGGAGGCTGACTGTGGGCCAGGATGCACCGTGAGGCTCTGTCAGAATTCTTCCAGTTTAAGTGACAGAACCCTGACTCCAGCTACTTCAGACACAGTGGCGTGGGCTGGTTCGGGTAGTGGGAAGAGACGGTGGCGTTGCTCACACAATGTGGTCATTGTGCTGTGGGACTCCTTATTTGGAGTCTTGTCCTTAGCCTGCCCTGGAGCAGACAGGGTTTTTCCAGGTGGCAAAAAGAAAAAAAGAAAAGAAAAAAATGAAGTGTGGCTGCTGTTACACTCAATTTGGCAATCTCACTGAAACATTTCTTCCACATGGCATCCTTGTGTTCCATTTTTTAAAATTATGTTAAGCTTCCTGTTGAGGCTGACAATGTATATCTAAGTTGTAAAGAAAACCGGTTGGACTTGCCTGGTGATACATGGGGTAAGAATGCGCCTGCTGATGCAGGGGGCATGGGTCGATCCCTGGTCGGGAAGATGCCACATGGTGCAGCTCATGTGTCACAACTACCAAAGAACCCAGTGCACAGAGCCTGTGCTCTGCAACAAGCGAAGGTACCACAGTGAAGAGCTTGTGTAACGCAGCTAGAGAGTAGCCTCTAACTCCACAACTGGAGAAAGCCCACACACAGCAGCAACGAAGACCCAGCACAATCATAAATATACAAAATGTTAAAAAAGAAAGAGGAAAACCTGTCATTCAGTTCAGTTCAGTCTCTCAGTTGTGTCCGACTCTTTGCGGCCCCATGGACTGCAGCATGACAGGATTTCCTGTCCATCACCAACTCCCAGAGCTTACTCAAACTCATGTCCATCCAGTTGGTGATGCCATCCAACCATCTCATCCTCTGTCGTCCTCTTCTCCTCCCACCTTCAGTCTTTACTAGCATCAGGGTCTTTCCAATGTGTCAGTTCTTCACATCAGGTGGCTAAAGGATCGGAGTTTCAGCTTCAGCATCAGTTCTTCCAATGAATATTCAGGACTGATTTCCTTTAGGGCAAACTGGTTGGATCTCCTTGCAGTCCAAGGGACTTTCAAGAGTCTTCTCCAACACCACAGTTCAAAAGCATCAGTCTTTGGTGCTCAGTTTTCTTTATAGTCCAACTCTCATATCCATACATGACCACTGGAAAAACCATAGCTTTGACTAGATGGACCTTTGTTGGCAAAGTAACGTCTCTGCTTTTTAATATGCTATCTAGGTTGGTCATAGCTTTTCTTCTGAGGAGCAAGCGTCTTTTAATTTCATGGCTGCAGTCACCATCTGCAGTGATTTTGGAGTCCCCCAAAAAAGTGATGGGACTGGATGCCATGATCTTAGCTTTCTGAATGTTGAGTTTTCAGCCAACTTTTTCAGTCTCCTCTTTCACTTTCATCAAGAGGCTCTTAAGTTGTTCTTCACTTTCTGCCATAAGGGTGGTGTCATCTGCATATCTGAGGTTATTGATATTTCTTCTGGCCATCTTGATTCCAGCTTGTGCTTCATCCAGCCCGCAAAATATACAGCCTTGATGTACTCCTTTCTGAATTTAGAACCAGTCTGTTGTTCCATGTCCAGTTCTAACTGTTGTTTCTTGACTTGCATGCAGATTTCTCAGGAGGCAGTCATTAGATATGCCCATTTACCCTCAACCCAGCTGAAGCAATCAAGCATCACAATATTTTGAGGCCTCTGTTGTTTCCCTCCACTGCACTCTGATCTCTTCCTCCCTCCCCTACATAGAAATACAGAGCCCTAGCTGGCTTTTCTTTTAGTTTTATCACATTTTGATGTGCCCTTCAGGAATATTTTCTTTCATTTGTATCTTTTGAACTTTTTCTAAGGCATCAAATGACATGTTTTCTCCTATGACTTGCATTTTTCTTACATTATGTTCCTACGATTCGTCTGTGATAGGTATCACAGAAGTCCTTTCATTTTCACTGTGATTTTGTATTTCACTGTATGCTCTAATTTTAAAATCATTTTCAATAAAATGTGTCCAGTTTAAAATGTGAAATTCTTTCAGATTCACAATAACATCTTACATAGCCATAGTACATTAATAAAACCAGGAAATCAACAGTGAAAAGTGCAACCAATTTTCCTTCTGCTACTACAGATAATGCTGCTGTGAACATTCTTCATGTGTCTATCGATACACTTGTGAGTTTTTCTGAGCTGTGTACTGAGTATATAAACTGAGGTGTAGAACCAAGTATGTATTTAGTGCAGTTCAGTTCAGTCGCTCAGTTGTGTCCAACTCTTTGCGACCCCATGAATCGCAGCATGCCAGGCCTCCCTGTCCATCACCATCTCCTGGAGTTCACTCAGACTCACGTCCGTTGAGTCCGTGATGCTGATGCCATCCAGCCAGCTCATCCTTGGTCATCCCCTTCTCCTTCTGCCCCCAATCCCTCCCAGCATCAGAGTCTTTTCCAATGAGTCAACTCTTCGCATGAGGTGGCCAAAGTACTGAAGCTTCAGCTTTAGCATCATTCCTTCCAAAGAAATCCCAGGGTTGATCTCCTTCAGATGGACTGGTTGGATCTCCTTGCAGTCCAAGGGACTCTCAAGAGTCTTCTCCAACACCACAGTTCAAAAACATCAATTCTTCGGTGCTCAGCCTTATGCCAAACTATTTTTCAACAGTCAGTCAGTCAGTTCAGTCGCCCAGTCATGTCCAACTCTTGGCAGTCCCATGGACTGCAGCATGCCAGGCCTCCCTGTCCATTACCAACTCCGGGAGTCTACTCAAACTCATGTCCATTGAGTCGGTAATGCCATCCAACCATCTCATCATCTGTCATCCCCTTCTCCTCCCACCTTCAATCTTTACCAGCATCAGAGTCTTTTCAAATGAGTCAATTCTTCACATCATGTGGCCAAAGGATTGGAGTTTCAGCTTCAGCATCAGTTCTTCCAATGAATATTTAGAACTGATTTCCTTTAGGACAGACTGGTTGGATCTCCTTGCTGTCCAAGGGACTCTCAAGAGTCTTCTCCAACACCACAGTTTCAAAAGTATCGATTCTTTGGTGCTCAGTTTTCTTTATAGTCCAACTCACACATCCATACATGACTACTGGAAAAACCATAACTTTGATTGGATGGACCTTTGTTGGCAAAGTAATGTCTCTGCTTTTTAATATGCTGTCTAGGTCAGTCATAACTTTTCTCCTAAGGAGCAAGCATCTTTTAATTTCATGGCTGCACTCACCATCTGCAGTAATTTTGGAGCCCCCCAAAATAAAGTCTCTCATTATTTCCATTGTTTCCCCATCTATTTGCCATGAAGTGATGGGACCAGATGTCTTGATCTTAGTTTTCTGAATGTTGAGCTTTAAGCCAACTTTTTCACTCTGCTCTTTTTCTTTCATCAAGAGGCTTTTCAGTTGTTCTTCACTTTCTGCCGCAAGGGTGGTATCATCTGCATATCTGAGGTTATTGATATTTCTTCTGGCCATCTTGATTCCAGTTTGTGCTTCATCCAGCCCAGCGTTTCTCATGATGTACTCTGCATATAAGTTAAGTGAGCAGGGTGACAATATACAGCCTGATGGACTCCTTTTCCTATTTGGAACCAGTCTGTTGTTCCATGTCTAGTTCTAACTGTTGCTTCTTGACCTGCACACAGATTTCTCAAGAGGCAGGTCAGGTGGTCTGGTATTCCCATCTCTTTCAGAATTTCCCACAGTTTGTTGTGATCCACACAGTCAAAGGCTTAGGCTTTCCAGTGATCGTCCTCTTATATAGCTCTATACCTTCATCTATATTTTTCATTTTCTTCAGGAAACTCTGGACTACTCTCATTCTCAGCTCTTTGTTATTATATGCAATTTTAAAAATCTTTTTAAAATTTGAGGTTTGGTTGATTTACAGTGTTTCAGTTATACAGCAAAGTGACTCAGTTATGCATATTATTTATGCATATTTTATGCATATTATGCATATGTGCTTTAAATTAAAATTTTAATTTTGAGATCATTATAGATTCACAACAGTTGTAAGAAATAAGACAGATCCTGTGTCTCATTTATCCAGATTCCCTCAGTGGTAACATTTTGCAAATCTATAGCATCACGTCACAACCAAGATTTCGACCTTGGTCCAGTCAAGGTGCAGAAGATTTTCATCCCCGCCAGGGTTCTTCTTGAGGTCCTTTTGTAGCCGCACTCACTTTCTCCTGCCCACCCCTTTCCTAGTCTCTGGCAACTGCTAAACTGTTCTTTGTCTCAATAATTTTGTCAGTTTAAGAATGTTATATAAATGAAATTATACAGTATGTAAACTTTGGGGATTGGCATTTTTCACTCACCATAATTCTGTGGAGGTTCACCCATGTTGTGTATATCAACAGTTGGTTCCCTTCCACTGCTGTCTAGGATTCCATAGTAGGGATTACCACCATTCATTTACCTGCTCGCCCATGTAAGGGCATCTGGGTTATTTCCAGTTTGGGGGCATCACAGATAGAGCTATTATCAGCATTCCTGTATAGGGTTTTTTTTTTTTTTTTCTTCCCATTTACTTGTTTTTGTGTGAATGTAAGTTTTTATCTCTTTGGGATAAATACCAAGAGTGTCATTGCTGGGTTATATGGTAGCTTCATGTTTAGTTTTTTTTTTTCTTTTAAAGGAACAGCCACATTGTTTTCCGATTGGTACATCTTTACATTCTTACCAGCGTCATGTGAGGGATCAGGTCTCTCCACATCCTTACCAACGTTTGGTTTTATCACTATTTTTTAAGCTATTCTATGAGATGTGTAGAGACATCTCACTGTGCTTTAAAAGAGTACTTATTTATTTTTGGGAACATTGAATCTTAATTGTGGCACCCAGGATTTTCATTATGGCATGGGGGATCTTAGTTCCTGACCAAGGACTGAACCCACGTCTTCTGCATCGGAAAGTGGATTCTTAACTACTGGACCACCAGGAATGTCCCCTCATGTGGGTATTTTTTATTTTTAATCTTCATGCTTTTTGTTAAATATATTTTTAACAATGAAACAAAGATGAATATTTTTAATGATAAAAGGTACAATTCACAAAGAAGATAGACATCATAAACCATTAGACACCTAACAACAAAGAAATAAAGATACATAAAGCAAAAACCAGAAGATATATAAGGGAGAAGAAAAAATATATAATCATAGTGAGACATAGTAATATTTCTTTGAGAATATTTTATCAAGTGAAGAAAAATTAAGAATAAAAGCATCTTTTTTAAATAAAAGAATGACTTTATTCATTTACTAAAATATTCATTTGGAGATTCTTATATAAGATAATCTTTATAAATGTATTTTTTAGATAATAAAAGAAAAATATTTTTATGTGAATTAATTATATGTTTTGTAAATGTATTTATTTTTAATTGAGGGATAATTGCTTTACAGAATTTTGTTGTTTTCTGTCAAACCTCAACATGAAAAAGCCATAGGTATAGATATATATCCCCTAATTGAAGCATCTTGAATGATGTCATAATATAATTTAAATATAATAGATTTCTACTTATATTCATTTATATTAATCTAATATCCTATCTTTCTATCTATCTATCTTAGAGTCATTCAGTCATGTCCTACATTTGTATCTCATACATTGTTATTAGATGTCCATAGGACATTTAGAAAAACTGACAAAAAGATAAGCGTTACTAAATTTCAAAAAGGAGAATTCTTTTTATTTTTGTGATTGTTATACATATACAGATACATTGTTTTTGAAATTTTCTGTTATAGATTATTACAAGATACTGACTATAGTTCCCTGTGCTATGCAGTAAATCTTTGTTGCTTGTTGCATATCTATTTTTTTAAATTAGAAATCTAGCACTCTATTCATTCTGTGTCAAACAAGTGGAAACAAAATGTCATAAATTTTTTAGTTAGGCAAAAATACATAAGTTTTCCAAATTATATATTATACATATTATTTATGTGTATATATGTATACAAGAGCTTTTCTACTACACTTGATAAAGGCTTGAGAAAAAAATAAAAAAAAAGAAGAGATGGAGAAATTGGAAAACATAAACTCAATGAAATGGGAGCACTGAATATGAAACAGAAAAAGTGAAATAAACTAAATGAAAATAAAAGATTATCATATAGTCCAGTTGTTTTTAAACATGGCTACTCTTTAGAAACATATCCAGAGTAACACCTGGGCAATTGTATTTTCCAAAAAGTTCCAAGATAATTCTGATATGCATCTGGATTTTAAAAAGTGATTATAGGTTTTTCTATCAAATGGTAGTTTTGGTGATATAAAATTCTATTATTTACCTGTTGACCGGTCATGATACAATGGTATTAAGTCAGTAATAGTTACATAATCACAGTAGTGAAAAATGTTTATCAGTTTTCACAATCAATAGCCAGCCCCCCCGCACCACCACCCACCCCCTGCCAAAAAAAAGGTAATTACAATTGCAAGCCATAATGGGAACATGATTAAGCTAACAATATAAAATAATTACATACAGTTGGAGGGGGTCAAGCAGAGTGATGTGGTAAGTGGAAGTGTATACGCGCGCATGTTTTCATCTGCTCAACCAGTCTATGTCTTTTAGTTGGTGCATTTAAGCCATTGTATGTATGTTCCTTTACTGTTTCAATTGTTTTGGGCTTATTTTTCTGCAGGTAGGTCTTTTCCTTCTCTTTCCTGCCTAGACAAGTTCCTTTAGCATTTGTTGTAAAGCTGGTTTGATGATGCTGAATTCTGTTAACTTTTGCTTATCTGGAAAGCTTTGATTTCGCCATCAAATTTGAAGGGGAGTCTCAGTGGGTAGAGTATTCTTGGTTGTTGTTGTTCAGTTGCCCAATCGTGTCTGACTCTTTGCTGCCCCAGGGACTGCCACATACCAGGCCTCCCTGTCCTTCACCATCTCCCAAAGTTTGCTCAAGTTCACATCCATTGCATTAGTGATGCCATTCAGCCATCTCATCCTCTGATGCCCTCAATCTTCTGCCCTCAATCTTTCCCAGCATCAGGGACTTTTCTACTGAGTTGGCTATTGAAATCAGATGACCAAAATGCTGGAGCTTCAGCTTCAACCTCAGTCCTTCCAATGAGTATTCAGAGTTGATTTCCCTTAAGATTGACTGATTTGATCATGCTGTCCAGGGGGCTTTCAGGAATCTTCTCCAGCACCACCGTTTGAAGGCTTCAATTCTTTGGTGTTCTACCCTCTTTACAGTCCAGCTCTCACAACTGTATATGAACACTAGAAATACCATAGCCTTGATTATATGGACCTTTGTCAGCAGAGTAATATCTCTGCTTTTCAACACACTGTCTAGGTTTGTTACAGCTTTCTTCAAAAATTAGAGATACCAAGGAAACACATCATGCAAAGATGGGCACAATAAAGGACAGAAATGGTATGGACCTAACAGGAGCAGAAGATATTCAGAAAAGATGAAAAGAATACACAGAGGAACTATACAAAAAAGATCTTCAGATAACCCAGATGACCCAGATAACTTTGATGGTGTGATCACTCACCTAGAGCCAGACATCCTGGAATGTGAAGTAAAGTGGGCCTTAGAAAGCATCACTTCAAACAAAGCTAGTGGAGGTGATGTAATTCAAGTTGAGCTATTTCAAATCCTAAAAGATGATGCTGGGAAAGTGCTGCACTCAATATGCCAACAAATTTGGAAAACTCAGCAATGGCCACAGGACTGGAAAAGGTCAGTTTTCATTCCAATCCCAATGAAAGGCAATGCCAAAGAATGTTCAAACTACCACACAATTGCACTCATCTCACACGCTAGCAAAGTAATGCTCAAAATCCTCCAAGCCAGTCTTCAACAGTATGTGAGCTGTGAACTTCCAGATGTTCAAGCTGATTTTAGAAAAGGCAGAGGAACCAGAGATCAAATTGCCAACATCTGCATGTTTTCATCTGCTCAACCAGTCTATGTCTTTTAGTTGGTGCATTTAAGCCATTGTATGTATGTTCCTTTTACTGTTTCAATTGTTTTGGGCTTATTTTTCTGCAGGTAGGTCTTTTCCTTCTCTTTCCTGCCTAGACAAGTTCCTTTAGCATTTGTTGTAAAGCTGGTTTGATGATGCTGAATTCTGTTAACTTTTGCTTATCTGGAAAGCTTTGATTTCGCCATCAAATTTGAAGGGGAGTCTCAGTGGGTAGAGTATTCTTGGTTGTTGTTGTTCAGTTGCCCAATCGTGTCTGACTCTTTGCTGCCCCAGGGACTGCCACATACCAGGCCTCCCTGTCCTTCACCATCTCCCAAAGTTTGCTCAAGTTCACATCCATTGCATTAGTGATGCCATTCAGCCATCTCATCCTCTGATGCCCTCAATCTTCTGCCCTCAATCTTTCCCAGCATCAGGGACTTTTCTACTGAGTTGGCTATTGAAATCAGATGACCAAAATGCTGGAGCTTCAGCTTCAACCTCAGTCCTTCCAATGAGTATTCAGAGTTGATTTCCCTTAAGATTGACTGATTTGATCATGCTGTCCAGGGGGCTTTCAGGAATCTTCTCCAGCACCACCGTTTGAAGGCTTCAATTCTTTGGTGTTCTACCCTCTTTACAGTCCAGCTCTCACAACTGTATATGAACACTAGAAATACCATAGCCTTGATTATATGGACCTTTGTCAGCAGAGTAATATCTCTGCTTTTCAACACACTGCTAGGTTTGTTACAGCTTTCTTCAAAAATTAGAGATACCAAGGAAACATTTCATGCAAAGATGGGCACAATAAAGGACAGAAATGGTATGGACCTAACAGGAGCAGAAGATATTCAGAAAAGATGAAAAGAATACACAGAGGAACTATACAAAAAAGATCTTCAGATAACCCAGATGACCCAGATAACTTTGATGGTGTGATCACTCACCTAGAGCCAGACATCCTGGAATGTGAAGTAAAGTGGGCCTTAGAAAGCATCACTTCAAACAAAGCTAGTGGAGGTGATGTAATTCAAGTTGAGCTATTTCAAATCCTAAAAGATGATGCTGGGAAAGTGCTGCACTCAATATGCCAACAAATTTGGAAAACTCAGCAATGGCCACAGGACTGGAAAAGGTCAGTTTTCATTCCAATCCCAATGAAAGGCAATGCCAAAGAATGTTCAAACTACCACACAATTGCACTCATCTCACACGCTAGCAAAGTAATGCTCAAAATCCTCCAAGCCAGTCTTCAACAGTATGTGAGCTGTGAACTTCCAGATGTTCAAGCTGATTTTAGAAAAGGCAGAGGAACCAGAGATCAAATTGCCAACATCTGCTGGATCATGGAAAAAGCAAGAGAGTTCCAGAAAAACATCCATTTCTGCTTTTTTGAATATGCCAAAGCCTTTGACTGTGTGGATCACAATAAACTGTGGAAAATTCTTTAAGAGATGGGAATGCCAGACCATCTATCTGCCTCCTGAGAAATCTGTTTGCAGGTCAAGAAGCAACAGCTAGAAGTGGACATGGAACAACAGACTGGTTCCAAATAGTAAAAGGAGTACATCAAGGCTGTATATTGTCACCCTGCTTGTTTAACTTATATGCAGAGTACATCCTGAGAAATGCTGGGCTGGGTGAAGCACAAGCTGGAATCAAGATTGCCAGGAGAAATATCAATAACCTCAGAAATGCAGATGACACCACCGTTATGGCAGAAAGCGAAGAACTAAAGAGCCTCTTGATGAAAGTGAAAGAGAGTGAAAAAGTTGGCTTAAAACTCAGCATTCAGTAAACCAAGATCATGGCATCTGGTCCCATCACTTCATGGGAAATAGATGGGGAAACAATGCAAACAGTGAGAGACTTTATTTTCTTGAACTCCAAAATTACTGCAGATGGTGAGTGCAGCCATGAAACTAAAAACGCTTGCTCCTTGGAAAGAAAGTTATGACCAACCTAGACAGCATATTAAAAAGCAGAGACATTATTTTGCTAACAAAGGCCCATCTAATCAAGGCTATGGTTTTTCCAGTAGTCATTGATGTGAGAATTGGAACATAAAGAAAGCTGAACACCACGGATTGATGCTTTTGAACTGTGGTGTTGGAGAAGACTCTTGAGAGTCCCTTGGACAGAAGAAGATCCAACCAGTCCATCCTAAAGGAAATCAGTCCTGAATATTCATTGGAAGGAGTGATGCTAAAGCTGAAGCTCCAATATTTTGGCCACCTGATTCAAAGAGCTGACTCATTTGAAAAGACTCTGATGCTGGGAAAGATTGAAGGAAGGAGGATAAAAAGATGATAGAGGATGAGATGGTTGGATGGCATCACCGACTAGATGGACATGAGTTTGAGCAAGCTTCGGGAGTTGGTGATGGACAGGGAATCCTGGCATGCTGCAGTCTGTGGGGTCGCAAAGATTCAGAAACAACTGAGCAACTGAACTAACTCCTGCGAAGAAGCAATCATCTTCTGATTTCATGGCTGCAGTCACCATCCACAGTGATTTTAGAGCCCAAGAAGAGGAATCTGTGATTGCTTCCACCTTTCCCCCTTCTATTTGCCATGAAGTAATGGGGCTGGATGCATCACCTGGGTACAAAAATGACAGAATGATCTATTTGTTTCCAAGGCAAGCCATTCAACATCATAGTAATTCAAATCTATGCCTCTTCCACCAATCCCAAAGAAGCTGAAGTTGATCAGTTCTATAAAGACCTAGAAGACCTCCTAGAACTAACACCAGAAAAAGATATTCTATTTATCATTGAGGATGGAATGCAAAAGTAGAAAGTCAAGAGATAATTAGGGTAACAGGCAAGTTTGGCCTTGGTATTCTGGTTCTCCAGTTTGTGGGTCACTCACCTGGAGGGTATGGGACTTGATTTTATCATGATTGTGCCCCTCCTGCCATCTTGCTGAGGCTTCTTCTGTGTCTTTGGACATGGGGTATCTTTTTTTTTTTTTTTGATAGGTTCCAGCATTCTCCTGTCAGTGGTTATTCAACAGCTAGTTGTGATTTTGCTGCTCTTGTAGGAGGAGATGAGTGCACATCCTTCTGTTCAGCCAGAAGCCCTCACTGTGGTTTTAATCTGCTTTTCCTTAATGGTTAGTAGTGTTGAACATCCTTTCATGTGCTTATTTGCCATCTGTATATCCTCTGAAATAACTGTTCTTGTCTTTTTTCCATTTTTAAATTGGATTGTTTGTTTTTTACTGTTGCATTTTGAGAGTTCTCCATATATTCTAGATATTAGTCCTCTGTCAGATATATGATCTGCAAGTATTTTCTCCCAGTCTGAAGCTTGTCTTTTCATCCTCTTAACAGGATGTTTTGCAGAGTAAACGTTTTCAATTTTGATGAAGCCCACCTTATTGATTTTTTTCTTCTAAGAACTGTGCTCTAGCTGTCATGACTAAGAACTCTTCACTAAGCTCAGAGTCCCAAAGATTTTCTATGTTTTCTTCTACACATTTAAAAATAGAGACTTCCCTGGTAGTTCAGTGGTTAAGATCTGGGCTCCCAATGCAGGAGTTGAGGTTCAATCCCTGGTCTGGGAACTAGATCCTACATGCCCCAAGGAAGAGTTCGATGCTGCAACTGAAGATCCCACATGCCACAGCTAACACCTAATACAGTCAAATAAAATAAAATAAATTAAAAAAATTTAAGTTTAAAAATAGGTTTATGTTTTACATTTCAGTCCATGATTCAGTATGAGTTAAATTTGTGTGAACTATTAAAAGGAAATGGCAACAAACTCCAGTATTCTTGCCTGGGAGAATCCCATGGACAAGTAGTCTCACAGGCTACAGTCCATGAGGTCTCAAAGAGTTGGTCACAACTAAGTGCTTGAGCACATGAGACTTAGGTTGGAGGCTTATTTGGGGGATTTTTTAAATCTATGATGTCCAGCTGATTCAGCATCTTTGTAGTTCCCCTATTGAAATTTTTGTCCCTTTTTCAAAGATCGGATTTCAGTTGGTAAAAAAAAATCCACCTGCAATGCAGGAGACCCCAGTTCAATTCCTGGGTCTGGAAGATCCTTTGGAGAAGCAATAGGCTACCCACTCCAGTGTTCTTGGGCTTCCCTTGTGGCTCAGCTGGTAAAGAATCCACCAGCAATCTGGGAGACCTGGGTTCAGTCCTTGGGTTGGGAAGATCCCCTGGAGAAGGGAAAGGCTATCCCCTCCAGTATTCTGGCCTGGAGAATTCTATGGACTGTATAGTCCATGGGGTCACAAAGAGTTGGTCATGACTGAGTGACTTTCACTTTCCCTTTGTCAAAGATCAGTTGGGCTTTATTACTGTTGGGGAAGGGGTGAACATCTGGGCTCCCCACATGGTCTTCATTGACACTGCAGGCAGGGGGTACTCCCCCCATCCCACCCCTAGTGGGGACAACAAGCCTAGCTCCCACCTTGGCCTTGAACACCTCAATCTAGCTTAGCGATGATAGAAGTCTATACTCACCACTTGGACTTTGCTGGGGCTGATAGCTGGAAGTCAGAGGACCTCACAGTTTTTTCTGCAGTGTTTAACTAAAAGTTTTCTATATTACGAGGCTGCACCTTTCCTGCTTTATTGACTAGAGAGAGCAAACTTTGGTTTGGGTTTTATTTTTGTCTGTGCTCAGTGGCATTTCTGAGTCACTAGTTTCTTCAGTTCCAAATTCAAGACATATGCGATAACAAGAAAACCCAGGGAATGCATCACTGTGTCTTCCTCAGGTCCCAAGGTCCAAAGCTTGTCTACCTTCTTTTACAGTTTTCTTATGTTTGGGTTTTTTGTAATTATCTAGTGCATTCAGTAACCCACTCCAGTGTTCTTGCCTGGAGAATCCCAGAGACAGTGGGCCCCCTTCTATGGGGTCGCACAGAGTCGGACACCACTGAAGTGACTTAGCAGCAGCAGCAGCAGTGTATTCAGTAACCCACTCCAGTGTTCTTGCCTGCAGAATCCCCAGGACAGTGGAGCCTGGTGGGCTGCTGTCTATGGGGTCACACAGAGTTGGACACGACTGAACCGACTTAGCAGCAGCAGCAGCAGTGTATTCAATTGTAATTATCTAGTGTATTTAGCAGAAAGAATAGGGAAAAGTACGTTTACTCCATCTTTCTACTAACACATTTTAATGTAAATTTTTGTTGAAATATATCATCCATGCATGCTGCTGCTGCTAAGTCACTTCAGTCGTGACCGACTTTGTGCAACCCCATAGAGGGCAGCCCACCAGGCTCTGCCATCCCTGGGATACTCCAGGCAAGAACACTGGAGTGGGTTGCCATTTCGTTCTCCAATGCATGAAAGTGAAAAGTGAAAGTGAAGTCGCTCAGTCAAGTCTGGCTCTTAGCGACCCCATGGACTACAGCCCACCAGGCTCCTCTGTCCATGGGATTTTCCAGGAAAGATGCATAAAAGTCAACAAATCACAAGTGTACAGCTTAATGAATTTTTGAAGAGTGAATATACCTACCAAACCATCACTCAGACGAAGAAAAACAATATTACATATATATGTCTGTATATGTAACTGAATCACTTTGCTATACACTTAGAGTAACCCAACATTGTGAATTAGCTATACTTCAATCAAACAAAAAAAAAAAGGAAAGGAATTTGAGAGATCTTTGTAATGCCCCCCTTCCAGGCATTATTCTGCTCCCACAAAGGAAAGAGCTAATCAGATATTTCAGCAAAGATTGGTTTTGCCCATATGTAAACTTTGGAAAAAGTGAAAGTGAAGTCGCTCAGTCGTGTCCGACTCTGCGACCCCATGGACTGTAGCCTACCAGGCTCCTCCATCCATGGGATTCTCCAGACAAGAGTACTGGAGTGGGTTGTCGTTTCCTTCTCCAGGAGATCTTCCCAACCCAGGGATCGAACCCAGGTCTCCTGCATTACAGGGAGACGCTTTACCATCTGAGCCACCAGGGATGGACCCCATATGTACTCTTGCATCTCTGGCTTCTTTCATTAAATATTGGGTTTTGGAGAGTTACCATGGTATTGCGTGTAGTAGCAGTTGTTTCATTTTCGAGGTTCACTGGAAGGGTGTAAATACATCAATTTATCTACCCATTATAAATGTAGAAGGCAATGGCAACCCACTCCAGTACTCTTGCCTGGAAAATCCCATGGACAGAGGAGCCTGGTAGGGTGCAGTCCATGGGGTCGCTAAGAGCCAGATACGACTGAGCAACTTCACTTTCACTTTTCACTTTCATGCATTGGAGAAGGAAAGGGCAACCCACTCCAGTGTTCTTGCCTGGAGAATCCCAGGGACAGGGGAGCCTGGCGGGAGGCTGTCTATGGGGTCGCACAGAGTCAGACACAACTGAAGCGACTTAGCAGCAGCATCCATTATAAAGGGATATTTCCATTATTTCCAATGTTTAGTTATTACATATATCAGTGTTATGAAAATTCTTAGATGTGTTTTTTGAAGCATATATGTGCCAAATACACATGTATATTTCCTCTGGCTTAAAACTCAACATTCAAAAAACTAAGATTATGGCATCTGGTCCCATCACCTCATGGCAAACAGATGGGTAAACAATGGAAACAGTGAGAGACTTTATTTTCTTGGGCTCCAAAATCACTGCAGATGGTGAGTGCGCCATGAAATTAAAAGACACTTGCTCCTTGGAAGAAAAGCTATTACAAACCTAAACAGCATATTAAAAAGCAGAGACATTACTTTGCCAACAAAGGTCCGTCTAAGTCAAATTGTGGTTTTGCCAGTAGTCATGTATGGATGTGAGAGTTGGACTATAAAGAAAGAGAGTTAGGCAGTGGGAGGATTTATGAAAGGTTTGCCCACAATAAAAATATCAGGCCAATGTCAGAGGAAGTCTAAAGCAGTCCAAATATGGGCAAAATTTCTGCCTCATGGTCTGTGGCTTTAATCTTTGTGATGATTCGCCAATAAAGAAGAGATCTGGTACTGTAAGTTTAGAAGGTTCAGTTATTGGGGAGATTGTTAACAGGGGACTCCATGCTTAGTAGGGTATATCTTAAGATGCACAGTAGCTATTGTAAGAATTTTCATATGGCTGAGAGACAGAGTAGAGCTCACTGACCTCTTTATTGCTCTCGTGGAATGCTGTGGTCTTCTCTTGACAATGGGAAAGCGGAATGAGATCACAAGAGAATTTGAGGATACTACTCCCTATTCTGTGGAAGCTGTGGGTTACAGAGCTATCTGAGACTGGATAAATTGACACCCTGGTTGGATGAGTATTTGAATTAATAGAAAAGATGAGCAGATCCATGAGAGGTAGAATGGACTGATTTTTGAATGAGTGGCTTTGTGGGTGAATAGATGAATGTCTGAAAGAGTAGATATAATTATGTATGAATCTATGTACTTGGATGGACGTTGGAGTAAATAAATGTAGATAAATGGATAGATAGATGAATGGAAGGATGGTGGGTAAACTGACAGAGAAAACAGGGGGTTAGATAAATGGCTACATATATATGCATGTAAGTTTGAATCATATATGTTACATATATATGCATGTAAGTTGTATGTGAATGGAGTGATGAAGAAGTAGATAGATGGGTGTTTGATGGATGGATGGGAATAACAGAACAGAGCTACATAGCTGGAATGACGGTAATGAGCAAGTGTATAATGGATGAGGGCAGCGGATAATGGATAGATGACAAACCGGTGAGGTTTGAGATTAGGCCTGTATTTGCATCTTGACTTTGCATTGTAGTTGTGTGACACTAGGTAAAAACTTTTTAAATTTGTGTAAGCCTTGGGAAATTTTTAAATATTCAAGAAAAAATAAATCACAAGTGAAAATTTTAAGGGGAAGTATTATTGAAAATAAATACTTTTGAGAATAAAACCATTCAAGAAATAAATATCAGGGTGGGATTAAGGTCTTATTTGAAGTTAAATGTCTATAAATCAAAATGGTTTCATGAGTGAAGAAACTGTGTTAAGATTTGGAAACATTTAACTGTGAAATAAATAGTAGCATAAAACATTTTACAAATTATAGTTACAAACTAAATATCCACTAGCACCACCTGGAAAACCCACAACTAAAATATAAATACTATTTATATAATCATATAATATTAATATTACAACATAGTGGAGAAAAGGCTCTGGATCAGATAACCTCATCTTTCACATCAGAGAGTCCAATGATAATGCCTTCATTGAAATATGGATTGTAAAAATGATTACCCTTATATCAATATGTTTTTTTCCTCCAGAATCTATTTTTGTAATTACAGAAGCATCCTGTATTTTGCAAAACTCTTTTTATTTATTTTTTATTTATTTAATTTTTGGCTGCGTTGGTCTTCCTTGCAGTGCCTGGGCTTTTCATTACAGTGGCTTCTCTTATTGTGGAGCATGGGTCTGGGCACGTGGGCTTCAGCAGCTGAGGCACGCAGTCTCAGTAGGCGCAGCTCACAGGCTCCGGAGCTCTGGCTGAGTGGGTGTGGCACCCAGCCTGCGGGATCCTCCCAGACTAGGATCGAACCTTGCATTGCACGTGGCTTCTTAACCACTGGACCACCGGAGAAGTCCCTACAGAATTCTCTTGAAGTGAATAAACACTTATTTGAAATTTTATCATTCTTTCATGTTCATTTTGATTTATTTTTCAAGTTTTAACTACAAATGAATTCAAATGCAATAACATTACAAAAACGTATTTAAAATATCACGTTTATCAAAATACTTCAATATATCTACATTTGATCTTAGCCAAAAGTTGAGAAACAATAAAATATTTCAGTATATATATTTAGCTTTTCTTGAACACATACATGGAACGATGTCTAGAATGATACCCTCCTAACGTAAATACTAATTATTTATGAGCAGTGGCATTTAATTTTTTAACCTCTATGCGGTGCTTGAATAATTTATAATAATATGCATTCTTTCTACAAAACTCATACTGGTTTTCCTTCATATAAAAGAGAAAATTTTTTAAAAATTAATTCTCTGCTTATTCAAACCGTTTCATCATTGCCTTCAGTAGTTTATTTGTAGGCACACCCTGCAACCTTCTAACTCTAGGCTTACTGTTAATTCTCTTTGGAATGTAACCTTTAATCTCAGGATGCAGAAATGCTATGCTGACTTTGTATGTTTGTTAGGGAAAAGTGTTATGAAGATATTATAAAAATTATTGCAAACTGTATTTGTGGTAGGAAAATAAATTTGCTCACAATCCTTGAAAAGTAATCATTGACTGTGTCCCCTCTGACCCTGTTATAATTAACCTGAGAGTATATAAACTAAGTAGAGTCTATGGAGAATAAGAATTTTAATGGTAAGCTTTCTCTTCTAAAAATACATATGCATATTCACTTTTAAATAAAACATAGACTCTGTTTTAGACAATCATGGATTCATGGGGAGTGGGGGTAGATGGCACCAGCTCCCCAGCCTGGGGCTCCATCAGGTCTGGGTGCACAGCAAACCCCGTAACCAGCTCAAGGCTAAGAAGTGGCTCATTATGCTTTATAACCACTAAGTTGCATATAGAAAGGAAATCCCTGCCAGCTAAATGGGTTGAGAACCAACATTTTCGAAACTGTCAAGAGCAAGTTTTCGTTAAGAATTTAGGGTTCTGGCTGAGATGTGGTATACTATCTCTCTTTGGCTGCTGTAACAAATGACACAACTTTGGTCAGAATTTTTTTTATAACCAACAGAGAGTAAGATAAATTTATTCTGACAGTTCTAGAGGCCAGAACTGAGCTGAAACTAAGAACTGGGCTAGGGCAGCTCCGGTTGGGGTTTAACGAGGGGGGTGCATGGGGCCGTGCTCCCAGAGGCTGAGGGGAGAATTCACTCCCTGCCTCTTTCAGCTGCTGCTGGCTGCCTGCATCCCCTGACTTGTGGTCTCTGCATCACCGTCTCTCCCTCCATGTTCCACTGCCTTCTCCTTTTCTGTGTGTAATCTTCTCTTCCCCTCTCTTAAAAGGACACTTGTGATTGCATTAGGGTCCACCCAGGTAATCCAGGATGATCTCCCGGTGTTAAGATCCTTAATTACAGCTGCAAATACTTTGCCATATAAAGTAACCTTCACAGGCTCAGGGGATTAGGACGAGGATGTGTGGGTCCATTTAGCATACCACACGGCCTAAGACGGAGAAACAGCTAGCAAAGTTTTTTCTCTTCTCACACTGTATAAATTAAGGTCTCCATCTGAAAGCTGTGAATGTGTGAATTTACTCTGGTCTGAATTGTGAAACCCACACCTGGTAGGTTTCCATCACTGCCCCGGACCAAGGCAGAGGCCTGGCTCTCCTCAGCGCTCCCCTAGCACCCACTGGCCTCTCTTCCCTGAAGTTTTTCTGTGCAGGAGGATAAACCCTCACTCTGAGAAGACACCTATGCTGGTGGTCTGAGTGTTTGCTCTTTGGGACCCTGGGTGAGGACAGGAAGGCAGAAAGCGGTGTATTGATCCAGAAATGGCCACCCTAAGGCTTGTTTCCACAGGAGTCCGTTCTGACCACATGTGTGTCTCTTTCCTTTCCCAAACTGCCCCTGGGGTGTTCTGGGGCAGCATCGTTCACATGGAAACAAAGGGGCCCACAATCAAAAGGGGACACTTGCTGTGTGTGTCTCAGGATGTGTAGCATCTCTCTGGATGTGTGTCCTCTGCTTTGCACCCCACAAAATACCCAAACTTGACAAAGTCCCGGCAGCACCATGCTGGTTGGGAGGGTCTCCTGGTGCTCTCTGCCTGCACCACGGTTATAGCTCTGTTCCTTTTTTAAGTGTGAATTATTTGTGCCATGAACGTCCCAGCACAGGGAAGTGGGAGGAGAGAGGAAGGTGCGTCTCCATGGATCCTTGCTCAGCACATATCATCATAGTCCTGTGAGGTTAGCCATCCAAAGGCATGGAATAGGATTCAAGGGGTATTCAGACAGTACACTGACTGATAGATTCCTGACTCGCTGCCTTAAGGATCAGTGAAATTTCTCTTTGGTCCCCCTGCTCTCTCCCTTGCCCTCCTTTGCAATCTTATACAAAGGCCAGTGGAAGAGCGTGATTTTCAAATTCTACAATGTGTTCAAGCATATTAAATGAGTTAAGAAAATTCATGGTTAGAGAACTGAACTTTATAAAATAAAAACTTTGTTCTTGAAAAAGGTAGATTTTGAGAATAAAATTAAACTATATATTAACAATTAAGATCCCTTATTAACTTGTAAAATTAATTAATTAAACTATTAGTTAATTATTAACAATTCAAATTGTTAAACAATCTAACAAGTAAGTATTATGCTCTGAAAGAGAGAACACATGTATGCATATATTTTAGGGTAAAAAGCTATTAATTAATTAGAACATCATAACTGCCAGATGAAGTTTGAACAATAAAGATTAAAATTTATTATAATTCATGCTGAATGTTAAAACTGATAATTCAATTTTTTTCCCACCTAATTTGTTTTCTCCCCAATCAGACAGTACAGACTGAGAAAGAAGGGAATAAAAATGTCACTTATTTTCTTCATTTTTTTAAGTTACAAAAAATAGCAGACATTTGGCTTGAAACCTGCCCTGTCTAAAATAAGTTGCAGAGCCCGTGGTGCTGTGTGCCATGATAATCCTGGCCTTCATTAAAAAAATCCTAAATACAAAGGTAAGTTGGTGAAACTTTTACAGTTGGAAAGCTTTCCATTTGAAGCACATCAATACAAAGACGATCTATTTAAAAAGATAGTAACATGTTCGGTTCAGTTCAGTCACTCAGTCATGTCCAACTCTCTGCAATGCCATGGACTGCAGCACACCAGGCCTCCCTGTCCATCACCAACTCCCAGAGTCTACTTGAACTCATGTCCGTTGAGTCAGTGATGCCATCCAACCATCTCATCCTTCGTCACCCCTTCTCCTCCCACCTCATTCTTTCCCAGCATCAGGGTCTTTTCAAATGAGTCAGTTCTTCACATCAGGTGGCCAAAGTATTGGAGTTTCAGTAACATGTTGCTGTATAATAAAACCATGAGTGTTGATTTTAATACAAAATTACTCTCTGCAATGCCATGGACTGCAGCACACCAGGCCTCCCTGTCCATCACCAACTCCCAGAGTCTACTTGAACTCATGTCCGTTGAGTCGGTGATGCCATCCAACCATCTCATCCTTCGTCATCCCCTTCTCCTCCCACCTTCATTCTTTCCCAGCATCAGGGTCTTTTCAAATGAGTCAGTTCTTCACATCAGGTGGCCAAAGTATTGGAGTTTCAGTAACATGTTGCTGTATAATAAAACCATGAGTGTTGATTTTAATACAAAATTTACCAAAAGGCCATAATTAAATAAACCCTTGGAAAATCAAATCTTAGGTGTGAGTTTTATCCCAAGGATGATTCTGTGTCTCATCTCTGGATCAGCAGTACAGTTATGATGGATGCATGCCTGTCGTTTTGACACTTTATACTGTGAATGATGATTCACAGATGCGCAGGAAGCATAACTGCATGGCTCAAGAATTATCTCAAAAGAACATACCCACCAGGCGTTCAAGAAGTAGAACATTGCTACAATCACAGCAGCTTTTTTCACTCCTTTCCCAGTTACTAAGCCTTCCTTTCCTCCCAAACATAAATGCTTTTCTGACTTACAACAGGCACTTTCATTTGAGTAGTTCTGGAAGCCCTGTGTGTGAATTCTTTTGTGTCTCAGTTTTCAATCAGTTAAATGTTTGTAAATTCATCCATGATGCTATATTAGTTGCTCTATGTGTTGTATATGTATGTGCTCTTATATATATGGTGGGGTTTCCAGATGGGGTTATTATGAATGATTTTACTATGAAACAGCTTGCCTGTGTCTCCTGCACAAAGCTGGTGCATTTCTGTGGATATGTACCGAGGAGCAGGGCTTCTGGGTCAGATGATATGCATGTGTGCAACCTCAGTAGAAAATGCCAAAATGCATTCAAAACGATCCTACCAATTTACACCCCCAGCAGCAACATATGAGAATTCCTATTCTTACTGATCCCAAAGAAAGGCAATGCCAAAGAATGCTCAAACTACTGCACAATTGCACTCATCTCACATGCCAGTAAAGTAATGCTCAAAATTCTCCAAGCCAGGCTTCAGCAATACGTGAACCGTGAACTTCCAGATGTTCAAGCTGGTTTTAGAAAAAGCAGAGGAACCAGAGATCAAATTGCCAGCATCTGCTGGACCATCCAAAAAGCAAGAGAGTTCCAGAAAAACATCTATTTCTGCTTTATTGACTATGCCAAAGCCTTTCACTGTGTGGATCACAATAAACTGTGGAAAATTCTGAAGAAGATGGGAATACCGGACAACCTGACCTGTCTCTTGAGAAACCTGTATGCAGGTCAGGAAGCAACAGTTAGAACTGGACATGGAACAACAGACTGGTTCCAAATAGGAAAAGGAGTCCATCAAGGCTGTATATTGTCATCCTGCTTATTTAACTTACATGCAGAGTACATCATGAAAAATGCTGGGCTGGAGGAAGCACAAACTGGAATCAAGATTGCCAGGAGAAATATCAATAACCTCAGAAATGCAGATGACACCACCTTTATGGCAGAAAGTGAAGAAAACTAAACAGCTTCTTGGTGAAAATGAAAGAAGAGAGTGAAAAAATTGGCTCAAAGCTCAACATTCAGAAAACAGATCATGGCACCTGGTCCCATCACTTCATGGGAAATAGATGGGTAAACAGTGGAAACAGTGGCTGACTTTATTTTGGGGGGCTCCAAAATCACTGCACATGGTGATTGCAGCCATGAAATTAAAAGACACTTACTCCTTGGAAGGAAAGTTATGACCAACCTAGATAACATATTAAAAAGCAGAGACATTACTTTGTCAACAAACGTCTGTCTAGTCAAGGCTATGGTTTTTTTTCCAATAGTCATGTATAGATGTGAGAGTTGGACTATAAAAAAGGCTGAGCACTTTAGAATTGATGCTTTTGAACTGTGGTGTTGGAGAAGACTCTTGAGACTCCCTTGGACTGCAAGGAGATCCAACCAGTCCATCCTAAAGGAGATCGGTCCTGGGTGTTCATTAGAAGGACTGATGGTGAAGCTGAAACTCCGAAGAGCTGACTCATTTAAAAAGACCCTGATGCTGGGAAAGATTGGGGGCAGGAGGAGAAGGGGACGACAGAGGATGAGATGGTTGGATGGCATCACAGACTCATTGGACATGGGTTTGGGTAGATTCCTGGAGTTGGTGATGGACAGGAAAGCCTGGCATGCTGTGGTTCATGGGGTCGTGAAGAGTTGGACACGACTGAGAGACTGAACTGAACTGAACTGAACCAACACTTAGTATCATCAGTCTTTTTGACTATAGCCATCCTGGTGGAGATGAAGTAAAATCATGTTGGAGTTTTACTTTTTATTTCCTGAATGACTAATGATATTCAGCTCAGTTTAGCCGCTCAGTCATGTCCGACTCTTTGCAACCCCATGGACTGCAGCATGCCAGGCTTACCTGTCCATCACAAACACCTGGACCTTGCTCAAACTCATGTCCATCCAATCAGTGATGCCATCCAACCATCTCATTCTCTGTCATCCCCTTCTCCTCCTGCTTTCAATCTTCCCCAGCATCAGGGTCTTTTCCAATAAGTCAGTTCTTCGCATCAAGTGGCCAAAATATTGGAGTTTCAGCTTCAGCATCAGACCTTCCAATGAATATTCAAGGACTCGTTTCCTTTAGGATTGACTGCTTGGATCTCCTTGCAAGGAGATCCAAATTCCAAAGTCTCAAGAGTCTTCTCCAACATCACAGTTCAAAAAACATCAATTCTTTAGTGCTCAGCTTTCTTTATGGTCCAACTCTCACATCCATACATGACTGCTGGAAAAACCATAGCCTTGACTAGATGACCTTTGTCAGCAAAGTAATGTCTCTGCTTTTTAATATGCTGTCTAGGTTGGTCATAGCTTTTCTTCCAAGGAGCAAGTGTCTTTTAATTTCAAGACTGCCATCACCATCTGCAGTAATTTTGGAGCCCAAGAAAATAGTCTCTCATAGATGTTTCAAATAGATGTTTCCTCATCTATTTGCTAAGAAGTGATGGACCCGGATGCTGTGATCCAGTTGCTGTGATGTCCAGTCCTAACTGTTGGTTCTTGACCTACGTTACAGATTTCTCAGGAGACAGGTAAGGTGGTCTGGTATTGGTATTCCCATCTCTGAAAAATTTTCCACAGTTTGTTGTGATCCACACAGTCAAAGGCTTTGGCATAGTCAATAAAACAGAAATATATGTTTTTCTGGAACTCTCTTGCTTTTTCCTTGATAAAATGGATGTTGGCAATTTGACCTCTGGTTCCTCTGCCTTTTCTAAAACCAGCTTGAATATCTGGAAATTCTCAGTTCATATACTGTTGAAGCCTGACTTGGGGAATTTTGAGCATTACTTTACTAGCATGTGAGATGAGTGCAATTGTGCGGTAGTTTGAACATTCTTTGGCATTGGAATGAAAACTGACCTTTTCCAGTCCTGTGGCCACTGCTGAGTTTTCCAAATTTACTGGCATATTGAGTGCAACACTTTCACAGCATCATCTTTTAGGATTTGAAATAGCTCAGCTGGAATTCTATCATCTCCACTAGCTTTGTTTGTAGTGATGCTTCCTAAAGCCCACTTGACTTCAGTTCAGTTCAGTCGTGCAGTCGTGTCCGACTCTTTGCGACCCCATGAATTGCAGTACGCCAGGCCTCCCTGTCCATCACCAACTCCCGGAGTTCACTCAGACTCACATCCATTGAGTCTGTGATGCCATCCAGCCATCTCATCCTCGGTCGTCCCTTTCTCCTCCTGCCCCCAATCCCTCCCAGCATCAGGGTCTTTTCCAATGAGTCAACTCTTCGCATAAGGTGCCCAAGGTACTGGAGCTTCAGTTTTAGCATCATTCCTTCCAAAGAAAAAGCCCACTTGACTTCAGACTCCACGATGTCTGGCTCTGGTTATCTGGGTCATTGAGATCTTTTTTGTATAGTTCTTCTGTATATTCTTGCCACCTATTCTTAACATCTTCTGTTTCTGTTAGGTCCATACCATTTCTGTCCTTTATTGTGACCATCTTTGCATGAAATATTCCCTTGGTATCTCTAATTTTCTTGAAGAGATCTGTAGTCTTTTCCATTCTGTTGTTTTCCTCTATTTCTTTGCACTGATCGCTGAGGAAGGCTTTCTTATCTCTCCTTGCTCTTCTTTGGAACTCTGCATTCAAATGGATATATCTTTCCTTTCTTCCTTTGCCTTTTGCTCTCTTCTTTTTTCAGCTCTTTCAAGGCCTCCTCAGACATTTTTGCATTTCTTTTTCTTGGGGATGGTCTTGATCACTGCCTCCTGTACAATGTGATGAGCCTCTGCCCATAGTTCTTCAGGCATTCTGTCTATCAGATCGAATCCCTTGAATCTATTCATCACCTCCACTGTATAATCATAAGAGACTTGATTTAGGTCATACCTGAATGGTCTAGTGGTGTTGCCCACTTTCTTCAATTTAAGTCTGAATTTGGCAATCAGGAGTTATGATCTGAGCCACAGTCAGCTCCCGGTCTTGTTTTTGTTGACTGTATAGAGCTTCTCCATCTTTGGCCGCAAAGAACAGAATCAGTCTAATTTCAGTGCTGACCGTCTGGCGATGTCCACGTGTAGAGTCTTCTCTTGTGTTGTTGGAAGAGGGTGTTGGCTGTGACCAGTGGGTTCTTTTGGCAAAACTCTGTTAGGCTTTGTGCTGCTTCTTTTTGTAATCCAAGACCAAACTTGCCTGTTCCTCCAGGTGTCTCTTGACTTCCTATTTTTGCATTCCAGTCCCCTATGATGAAAAGGACATCTCTTTTTGGTGTTAGTTCTAGAAGGTCTTATAGGTCATCATAGAATTTCAGCTTCTTTGGCACTAGTGGTTGGGGCATAGACTTGGATTACTGTGATACTGAATGGTTTGCCTTGGAACTGAACAGAAATCATTCTGTCATTTTTGAGATTGCACCCAAGTACTGCATTTCAGACTCTTTTGTTGACTCTGAGGGCTACTCCATTTCATCTAAGGGATTCTTGCCCACAGGAGTAGATATAATGGTCATCTGAATTAAATTCACCCGTTTCAGTCCATTTTAGTTCACTGATTCCTAAAATGTCAATGTTCACTCTTGCCATCTCATGTTTGACCACTTCCAATTTGCCTTGATTCATGGACCTAACATTCCAGGTTCCTATGCAATATTGTTCTTTACAGAATTGGACTTTACTTCCATCACCAGACACATCCACAGCTGGGTGGTATTTTTGCTTTGGCTCCATGTCTTCATTGTTTCTGGAGTTATTTCTCCACTTTTCTCTGGTAGGATGTTGGGCACCTACTGACCTGTGGAGTTCATCTTTCAGTGTCAAATATTTTTGCCTTTTCATGCTGTTCATGACTAACGATATTAAGTACATTTTAATGTATTTGTTGGCATTCAGATATTCTTTTTTGAGAAGTACATGTACAAGTACTTTGCCCATTTCTCTGTTGGGTGTATATTTTTCTTATTTTCTGTATAGAATCTGGTACAGTGTTTTATCTATTATATAAGTTGGAAATCTCTTTTCTCTGTGGCTTGTTGTTTTACTCTTTTAATGGTGTTTTTGATAAAAGAAAGTATTGAATTTTCATGTAGTTAAATTTGTCAATCTTCTTTTATGGTTAGTGATACTTGTATTCTATGTAAGAGATCATTACTGTGTTTTTCTGCTTCCATTGCAACTTTGGAAACAGGTATTAATAGTTTCTTACGAAGTTATGCATAAACATACCTTTTGATCTAGCAATATTTACTCCTAGGTTTTTCCCCAAGAGAAATGAAAACATAGATCCATAAAAAGATGTGTGCACAAATATCCGTAGCACTTTTACTCATGTTATTCTTGTTTGGTCACTAAGTCATGTCCAACTCTTGGGCATTCCATGCACGGCAATACACCAGGCTTCCCTTGTCCTTCACTATCTCCTGGAGTTTGCTCAAACTCATATCCATTGAGATGGTGATGCTGGCTTACCATCTCATTCTCTGCAGCCCCCTTTCTCCTTTTGCCTTCAATCTTTCCCAGCATCAGGGTCTTTTCCAATGAGTCAGCTCTTTGCATCAGGCATCAGAGTATTGGAGCTTCAGCTTCAGCATCAGTCCTTCCAATGAATATTCAGTGTTGATTTCCTTTAGGATTGACTGGTTTCATCTTCTTGCAAGATCCTTCTCAAGGATCTTCTACAGCACCACGATTCAAAAGCATCAATTCTTCAGTGCTCAGGTTTCTTTACGGTCCAACTCTCACATCAGTACGTGACTAATGGAGAAACCACAGCTTGACTCTATGCACCTTTGTCAGCAAAATAATGTCTCTGCTTTTTAATATGCTGTTTAAGTTTGTCATGGGCTTCCCTGATAGCTCAGTTGGTAAAGAATCTACCTGCAATGCAGGAGACCCTGGTTCGTTTCCTGGGTTGGGAAGATCCACTAGAGAAGGGAACATCTACCCACTCCAGTATTCTACAGCTTCCCTTGTGGCTCAGTTGGTAAAGAATCTGCCTGAAATTGGGAGACTTGGGTTCGATCTCTGGGTTGGGAAGATCCCCTGGAGAAGGGAAAGGCTACCCACTCTAGTACTCTGGCCTGGAGAATTCCATAAACTGTATAGTCCATGGGGTCACAAAGAATCAGACACGACTGAACAACTTTCATTTCCTCCTCCTCCTAGGTTTGTCATAGCTTTCCTTCCAAGGAGCAAACATCTTTTAATTTCAAGACTGCCATCACTGTCCACAGTGATTTTGGAGCCCAAGAAAATGAATCTTTCACTGCCTCCACTTTTCCCCATTCTGTCTGCCATGAACTGATGGAACTAGATACCATGATCTCAATTTTTTGAATGTTGAGTTTGAAGCCAGCTTTTTCACTCTCCTCTTTCACCCTCATCATGAGACTCTTTTGTTCCTCTTTTCTTGCTGCCATTAGAGTGGTATCATCTGTGTGAGGTTGTTGATATTTTTCCTAGCAATCTTGATTCCCGCTTGTGATTCATCCAGCCTGGCATTTCTCATGATATAGTTCGTTAGTTCAGTCGCGCAGTCGTGTCCGACTCCTTGCGACCCCATGAATCGTAGCACGCCAGACCTCCCTGTCCATCACCAACTCCCGGAGCTCACTCAGACTCACGTCCATTGAGTCTGTGATGCCATCCAGCCATCTCATCCTCGGTCGTCCCCTTCTCCTCCTGCCCCCAATCCCTCCCAGCATCAGGGTCTTCTCCAATGAGTCAACTCTTATACTCTGCATATAAGTTAAATAAGCATGGTGAGAATATACAGGCTTGGCCTACTCCTTTCCCATTTTTGACCTAGTCCAGGCTTCCCAGGTGGTGCTAGTGGCAAAGAACCTGCCTGACAATACAGAAGATAAGAGACATAGGTTCGATCCCTGGATCAGGAAGATCCCTTGGAGAAGGAAATGGCAACCCACTCCAGTATTCTCGCCTGGAAAATCCCATGGACAGAGGAGTCTAGCGGGCTACAGTCCATGGGGTCACAAAGAGCTGGCCATGACTGAAGAGACTTGGCAACATGCACGTGGCTTCCTGTCTCATTCTAACTGCTGCTGCTTCACATGCACACAGGCTTCCCAGGAGGCAAGTCAGGTGGTCAGGTATACCCGTCTCTTTAAGAATTTTCCATTTTGTTGTGATTCACACAGTCAAAGGCTTTAGCAAAGTCAGTGAAGCAGAAGTCGTTGTTTTTCTGGAATTCCCTTGTTTTTACTATGATCCAATTCAAAGCCTTTGACTGTGTGGATCACAATAAACTGTGGAAAATTCTGAAAGAGATGGGAATATCAGACCACCCGACCTGCCTCTTGAGAAACCTATATGCAGGTCAGGAAGCAACAGTTAGAACTGGACATGGAACAACAGACTGGTTCCAAATAGGAAAAGGAGTACGTCACACTCTATATTGTCACCCTGCCTATTTAACTTATATGCAGAGTACATCATGAGAAACGCTGGACTGGAAGAAACACAAGCTGGAATCAAGATTGCCGGGAGAAATATCAATAAGCTCAGATATGCAGATGACACCACCCTTATGGCAAAAAGTGAAGAGGAACTAAAGAGCCTCTTGATGAAAGTGAAAGAGGAGAGTGAAAAAGTTGGCTTAAAGCTCAACATTCAGAAAACGAAGATCATGGCATTTTGTCCCATCACTTCATGGGAAATAGATGGGGAAACACTGAAAACAGTGTCAGACTTTATTCTTCTGAGCTCCAAAATCCCTGCAGATGGTGACTGCAGCCATGAAATTAAAAGACGCTTACTCCTTGGAAGAAAAGTTATGACCAACCTAGATAGTATATTCAAAAGCAGAGACATTACTTTGCCAACAAAGGTCCATCTAGTCAAGGCTATGGTTTTTCCTGTGGTCATGTATGGATGTGAGAGTTGGACTGTGAAGAAGGCTGAGCATCAAAGAATTGATGCTTTTGAACTGTGGTGTTGGAGAAGACTCTTGAGAGTCCCTTGGACTGCAAGGAGATCCAACCAGTCCATTCTAAAGAAGATCAACCCTGGGTGTTCTTTGGAAGGAATGTGCTAAAGCTGAAACTCTAGTACTTTGGCCACCTCATGGGAAGAGTTGACTCATTGGAAAAGACTCTGATGCTGGGAGGGATTCAGGGCAGGAGGAAAAGGGGATGACAGAGGATGAGATGGTTGGATGGCATCACAGACTCGATGGATGTGAGTTTGAGTGAACTCCAGGAGTTGGTGATGGACAGGGAGGCCTGGCGTGCTGTGATTCATGGGGTCGCAAGGAGTCGGACACGACTGAGCGACTGAACTGAACTGAACTGAATGAATGTTGGCAATTTGATCTCTGGTTTCTCTGCCTTTTCTAAATGCAACGTGTGCATCTGGAAGTTCTTGGTTCATGTACTGTTGAGGCCTAGGCTTGAAGGATTTTGAGAATTATCTTGCTAGCGTGTGAGATGAGTGCAATTGTGCGGTAGTTTGAGCATTCTTTGGCATTGGAATGAAAACTGACCTTTTCCAGTCCTGTGGCCACTGCTGAGTTTTCCAAATTTGCTGGCATATTGAGTGCAGCACTTTCACAGCATCAACTTTTAGGATTTGAACTAGCTCAGCTGGAATTCCATCACCTCCACTAGCTTTGTTCATAGTAATGATTCCTGAGGACCACTTGACTTCACACTCCAGGATGTCTGGCTCTGGATGAGTGACTACACCACTGTGGTTATTCAAGTCATTAAGACTTTTTTTGTATAGTTCTTCTGTGTATTCTTGCCACGTTTACTTAATATCTTCTGCTTCTGTTAGGTCCTTACTGTTCCTGTCCTTTATTGTGCCTATCTTTGTATGAATATTTTCTTGGTATCTCCAATTTTCTTGAGATCCCTAGTCTTTCCCATTCTATTGTTTTCTTCTATCTCTTTGCATTGTTCACTTAAGAAGGCTTTGTTATTTCTCCTTGCTCTTCTCTGGAACTCTGCATTCAGATAGGTATATCTTTCCTTTCCTCCCTTGCCTTTTGCTTCTCTTCTTTCCTCAGCTATTTGTAAAGCCTCCTCAGCCAACCACTTTGCCTTCTTGCATTAGTTTTCTTTGGAATGGTTTTGGTCACCACCTTCTGTACAATATTATGAACCTCTGTCTATAGTTATTCAGGCACTCTGTCTACCAAATCTGATCCCTTGAATCTATTCATCACCTCCACTGTATAATCATAAGGGGTTTTATTTAGGTCATACCTGAATGATCTAGTGGTTTTCCCTATTTTCTTCAATTTAAGCCTGAATTTTGCAATAAGGAGCTCAGCCTTATTGCAAAAATGAAACAAAAGCAAAAAACTGGAAACAACTTAAATACCCAGTTCATTCATGAATTCTAAGTCACTTCAGTGGTGTCTGACCCTTTGGGGCACCATGCACTGTAGCCCGCCAAGTTCCTCTGTCCATGGGATTCTCCAGGCAAGAACTGGAGTGGGTTGCCATTTCTTCTCCATAAATGCCCAGATGAATGGATAAATTATGGTACGCTCATCTAACAGAATACCAACCAGCAATAAACAGAAGAAACTATTACATATCCACAACCACATGAATGCCTCTCTGAAATATCATGCTAAGCAAAAGCCCGACCCAGAAGACTATATGAAATTGTAGAACAAGTAAAGTTATCTGTAGAAATAAAGCAGATCAGCAGTGACTGCCATGAGGAGGGAGGATGGGGTAGGGAGGTGAAGAGAGTACTGCTGGAAGGGTATCAGAAAGCTTTCTGGCACTTGTGGAAACTATGTATCTGGATTCAAAATTCACTAAATGAATTCATAATTAATTGAAGTACGCTTAAAATGAGTGCTTTTGTTATATGCAAATTACATATCAGTAAAGTTGACTTTTTTTTTTTAAGAAAAGCTTATTTTCTACTGTCTTCAAGTTTTTTGTCTAATCACTAGAAGGCTGGATCATCGAAAAAGCAAGAGAGTTACAGAAAAACATCTATTCCTGCTTTATTGACTATGCCAAAGCCTTCAACAGTGTGGATCACAATAAACTGTGGAAAATTCTGAAAGAGATGGGAATACTAGACCACCTGACCTGCCTCTTGAGAAACCTGTATGTAGGTCAGGAAGCAACAGTTAGAACTAAACATGGAACAACAGACTGGTTCCAAATAGGAAAAGGAGTACGTCAAGGCTATAGGTTGTCATCCTGCTTATTTAACTTGTATGCAGAGTACATCATGAGAAACGCTGGGCTGGAAGAAGCACAAGCTGAAATCAAGATTGCCGGGAGAAATATCAATAACCTCAGAAATGCAAATGACACCACCCTTATGGCAGAAAGTGAAGAGGAACTAAAAAGCCTCTTGATGAAAGTAAAAGAGGAGAGCAAAAAAGTTGGCTTAAAGCTCAACATTCAGAAAACTAAGATCATGGCATCTGGTCCCATCACTTTATGGCAAATAGATGGAGAAACAGTAGAAACAGTGGCTGACTTTATTTTGGGGGGCTCCAAAATCACTGCAGATGGTGATTGCAGCCATGAAATTAAAAGCCGCTTACTCCTTGGAAGGAAAGTTATGACCAACCTAGATAGCATATAAAAAAGCAGAGACATTACTATGCCAACAAAGGTCCGTCTAGTCAAGGCTATGGTTTTTCTTTGGTCATGTATGGATGTGACAGTTGGACTATGAAGAAAGTTGAATGCCGAAGAATTGATGCTTTTGAACTGTGGTGTTGGAGAAGACTCTTGAGAGTCCCTTGGACTGCAAGAAGATCCAACCAGTACATCCTAAAGGAGATCAGTCCTGGGTGTTCATTGGAAGGACTGATGTTGAAGCTGAAACTCCAGTACTTTGGCCACCTGATGCAAAGAGCTGACTCACTGGAAAAGACCCTGATGCTGGGAAAGATTGCGGGCAGGAGGAGAAGGGGACGACAGAGGATGAGATGGTTCGGTGGCATCACCAACTTGATGGACATGGGTTTGGGTGGACTCCGGGAGTTGGTGATGGACAAGGAGGCCTGGCGTGCTACAGTTCATGGGGTCGTGAAGAGTCGGACACAACTGAACGACTGAACTGAACTGAACTAAACTAGAAGGCTGGAGTGCTGTTTAGTGAGATGGGAAAGTCAGTGAAAGGATGTCTAGGGAGAAATATGGGCGTTCTGTTTGGATGTCACTCTCCAGTGGGCCCAATCAGGCACCTGCAGTCACTTGTCCCTCACAGTTTCTCCCAGACAGTCATCTATCCAGCTATTATTTCTCAAACACAACCTTTTGCTTCTGGACTGGCCCTTTCCAGCATTCACCCAGATTTCCGTGGCTTAGCTTGACTCTTTAAGGGTGTGAGTATGTGTGGAAATTTGAATACCCAAAGGGGCTGAGCAGGTGATGTGGGGAGCCTCAGTAACCCTAAGAATACAGGGACCACCTCACAAGGTGGTCTCTATTCAGCTGCAGTGCCTTGTTATAGGAGCTGAGTGCTGGTCCAAGTTTTTTCAAAGAAAAAGTCCCAAGATTCAAATTCTCTCAATGTTTGAGGATAATTTAAAAGCATAAGTGTCAAGTGGGCCAATTAGACCCTACATGTGGGACCCACAGACATCCAGTTCCCAACATCTGGTCTTTAACAAGGCACATTCTGGGGCAAGAATCACTCCAGCACGCCTCACACTAGCTCCCTGTACTCTGGGCAGCTCGGCCTGGCTCCAGGGAGGTGCCTGGGAGGCTCCTGCTGATCACTGATCCTGCCCTCCACTCTGACCTGTCAGAGCCCCTTGGCTCAGATCTCCTCCTGTGCCTGAGCTCCCCAGCAGCCACAAAGACAAGAAGGAGGCCATCTTCCTAAGAACCTATCTGTGCCAGCCACGCTCCCTTTCCCAAGTACAAAGCAGCCCCAGTGGCTTTTGAAACTCAGAAACCAGGTGGCATCTTGCCTCTTAAAAACCTGTTGGTGGCTCCCCATTATCCATAGCAGCATCCAGCCTCTAACGGAGGTGTATACACAGTAACCCTCCCCCTAGAGCTCGCCTCCCACTACACTTCACCTTCAGCCATTTGTAACCGAGCTTCCTCCCTGCTGCCCTCCAGGCAAACACACCTCAAGCATCTCACCTATGAGTCTCCAAGTCTGAAGTTCCCTCTACCCAGAACACCTTCATTCTAAGGCCCCTGCACCATAAACTTGCTGCCATCTTTCATGATGCAGCTGGAGTTCACCTCCCTGTTCCTGATTCTCACTGCACTAGGGAACTGGCCTCTATCACCTCTGTGATATCACCACACATACCTCTCCCCCTTGCATTTTGACGCAGGCATCTGTCTGCATCTCTCCTCCATGGCATTGTTGCATCTGGAATTATTAGCCAATCTCAACCACACAATTTGTGTGCCTTCTTGGTTGTCCTGGTTATGCCTTCCTTCCCAAACTGTAAATTCCCCCAGGGAATGGGTTCTATTTGTCTTGTTCACTGCCTCCCGCCGCCCCCCGCCCTCCCCAGCACCTGCCCGATGCTAGAGTCTGCGACAGGATGGGCAATTGGCACTCCTTGAGATGGACGGGGCCTGGATCCGCACACTGGTTTCTCTCTGATGCCCGTGACGCAGGCATCTGTCTGCATCTCTCCTCCATGGCATTGTTGCATCTGGAATTATTAGCCAATCTCAACCACACAATTTGTGTGCCTTCTTGGTTGTCCTGGTTATGCCTTCCTTCCCAAACTGTAAATTCCCCCAGGGAATGGGTTCTATTTGTCTTGTTCACTGCCTCCCGCCGCCCCCCGCCCTCCCCAGCACCTGCCCGATGCTAGAGTCTGCGACAGGATGGGCAATTGGCACTCCTTGAGATGGACGGGGCCTGGATCCGCACACTGGTTTCTCTCTGATGCCCGCTTCTGTTTCAGGGCCAGGTCTCACAAGGTGCTCCGGGAGCCAGCCGGAGGAAGGAGGGATGGGAGGATAACTGAGCGCCCTGCAGCCACAGAAGAGTGATTCCCAGGCGGTGGCTCCGCGGGAAGGCTGTGACACCCTCCTACTCCCCTCCCCCGCCCACGGCACTTTGGAGGGGGTATGGGAAGCCGTGTGTGCTCCCGGACCCTCTCGGGCTTCCTGGTACTTTTTCCTCTACCTTCCTCGCTCTTGAATGTGTTTATTACACTCTCGTACTAAAAATACAAATAAACAGACCAAACGGTGCTTTATCGCGCGGCGGGGGTGGGACATCTTCTCAAGGACACGCAAGGCTGGCGCAGGCGGGCTCAGACTGCGA
>SJXQ01010518.1:38449-112477 GCA_006408695.1 Aepyceros melampus | reverse complement strand
GGCGGCAGGAAGGGGGGCGAGGTGGCGGCGGGGTTGGGGAGCGGAGGCGCGGGGGCGCTGAGGACGCGCCGGTGGGGATACGAATCCAGTCTCCCTCGCGCCCCTTTGCACGGCCCGGCGTGGCAGGTGGCGCCCCCTGGTGGCGCCCACGAGGTGCATTTCTGCAGACCCCAGCGCCTGCCCTGGCCGCTTTCGGAGGAAAGGAAAGACAGGAGGCTCTGACCACAGTCTTCAGATATTCAGATGACCCCACCCTTATGGCAGAAAGTGAAAAAGAACTAAAGAGCCTCTTGATGAAAGTGAAAGAGGAGAGTGAAAAAGTTGGCTTAAAAATCGACATTCAGAATACGAAGATCGTGGCATCCGGTCCCATCACTTCATGGCAAATAGATGGAGAAACAAGGGAAACAGTGAGACACTTTATTTTCTTGGGCTCCAAAATCACTGCAGATGGTGATGGCAGTCATGAAATTAAAAGACACTCCTTGGAAGAAAAGCTATGCCAACCTAGACATCGTATTAAAAAGCAGAGACATTACTTTACCAACAAATGTCCGTCTAGTCAAAGCTATGGTTTTTCCAGTAGTCATGTATGGATGTGAGAGTTGGACCATAAAGAAAGCTGAGAGGCGAAGAATTGATGCTTTTGAACTGTGGTGTTGGAGAAGACTCTTGAGAGTCCCTCAAACTGCAAGGAGATCAAACCAGTCAATTCTAAAGGAAGTCAGTCCTAAATATTCATGGGAAGGACTGATGCTGAAGCCAAAAAAACTCCAGTACTTTGGCTACCTGATGCAAAGGACTGACTCATTGGAAAAGACCCTGATGCTGGGAAAGATTGAGGCCAGAGAAGGGGATGACAGAGGTTGAGATAGTTGCATGGCATCACCGACTCAATGCACGTGAATTTGAGCAAGCTTCAAGAGTTGGTGATGGACAAAGAAGCCTGGCTTGTTGCAGTCCATGGGGTTGCAAAGAGTCAGATACGACTGAGTGACTGAACTGAACTGACTACAGTTGGCTATGCCTCAGGTTCCTCACGGGAAATGGCATGATAATTGCATCTCTTTGGTGACGAATAAAGGTGCAAACTTATGTGAAGCTCTTAGGGCAGAGTCTGGGTGCTCAACACCCTGAACTGCTGAATGCTGGGCTGCAGGAGCCCTTCTGGAATCTCAGAGTGAATAGAGAGGAAGCTGAGGTCAAGGAGCCAGATGAAAAGAGTGTGAAACCTACCTCAGACTTACCCAGTGGGGACCCAGGGGAGAGCTTCTGCCTCTTCTGGAGTCACTGCTCCCTCTTCTGTAAGCTAATGTCAGTGAAGTGTAATGAGGGCCAAGGTTTAAACAAATGTTGGGCCCCGTCTGGAACCTCCAAGGTCACGTTATGGATCTGGTGTCTGTAGAAGGGGATTCCTGTCCTATCGCACACGCATGGACCACAAAAAGGAGAAGCAGGCAGCAACACACTGGAGACTGGATGGATGTTCCTTTGTGACTCCCAGCTCCAAGCCTGAGTTTCCAGGGCTTGGGTGGGAAGAGAGAGGAGACGAGAGGGGATGAGAGGGCGTAGAGAAGCTTCTACCCCACCCTGGGCTGGGGCAGCCTTGGAACTCTGGTCAAGAAGCGGACTGCAAATGGGCAGTTCCTCCAAGCTCCAGAGGCGGGACTTCCTGGGGACTGGTGGGCAGGCTGGCATGGATGGGGTATCAAGAGGACCACTCCTGGAAAGATGGAAGGGCCCACTCAGGAGCCCCTTCCCAGTGTAGACAGAGTCCAGGAGGGGGCCTGAGTTAGGAGGATCTTCCTGGGATGTGTTGGCTGAGGCTCAGAGGCCCTCTGTCAGGCCCAAGTGGGAAAGGGGTCTGGGCACTGCCCCAGGAACCACAGGTGACCCCAACTCTCCTTCATGCACCCTATGTCCAGTGAGTTCTCAGAACTCCTGAAATGTCTTCTCTTGCACCTTGCGGTTTCTTGAAATCTAGTCCATCTTGTAAGGATGGATCAAGCCCCTTCTCTGATCTCTCGGTTGAATGCACTCTCAGTCCTTGCACCTAATTCTTGCTCCTAATTATGTGACCTTGGAGGTGAGGGACCATATGTGCATCATCTTTTGTCCTCATCTACATCAGGGACTAAGTGAATAAATAAAGGCACACGTGACAGCTGGGAGGGGTCTTGTTTTCTCCATTTGTAGGACACGACTAGTCATACCGGCCTTTCAGGGCTGGTGGAAGCTCTGGCTGAGATTCCTCCACTGAGGATCAACTCACCCTCTCTTCCTCCTTAGGGCCTTTCTCTGGCTCCTCAGCCTCCCTGAGTCTTTGGCCCTTTGCCCCAGCAAGTCTCACCCCAGGAGACCCCTCCCCCAACCCCACATCTCCCTCGGCCACGACACCGTCCGCTTCCTCTGAGCCAGTCTCCCTCCTCATCTCCTCTTTCTTCTGCAAACTGCCTGCAGGTTCAGCCTTGCCTCAAAATCATCTCCTTGCCTTTGGGGACCCTATGTTCATGTCACCGCCTTCAGAAAACTTTCTTCTGGCTGTGCCCCTCCCCCGGCACCTGGCAAACTCTGCTTACGCGTTGCAGTGAGCCTCTGTCTCCATCTGGGTTTGCCCCAGTGGTGGAGGAGCCTAGAGCTTGTGCACCATATCTGCCTTCTGTCTCTTCTGAGCTCACAGAAGGGTCATCTCTCCCCATCTCTGTGGCAGTTAGGCAGCAACAGCGACTAGTTCTGGCCAAGGGGCTGGAAGCGGAGGTGAAGTGTGTAGCTTCTGGGCCAGAAGCTTGCTTAGCAGTGCAAGACCGTCAGAGACTCCCTGCCGCTGCCTCATCTGTCGTGGCAGCGTGTTACATAAAGGCGGTCTGAGCCACAGCCCTGACAGTCCCCTGACTGATGGTGAGTGGGCTTTGGGTGAGCAAGACGTGAATTCCTGTTGTGTCACGTGACAGTTGGTGATGTTTGTTTGTTTCTCAGCACAGCCAAGCCTATCCTGAGTTCCCAGTTAAAGGAGTGTGTCAAATGAGTGGATGGTGTTGTGAGCTGTAAAGGTCTGTGTACATTTTAGTCACGGTCATCAAGTGGCAGCAGGTGCCTGCGGGGCAGGGACTTCATCAAACTGCAGTGACCCCCTGTGTTGAGAGGGTAACAGGCAGGAAGGCCAGGGGTCTCCAAACGGAGGAAACAGCCGGCAAGTGTCAGACATTTTCTCTCTCTTAAGCGGCAGGAGGAAACAAACTAGCGATATTTTTTCCTTCTCTATACAAATTTAAAAGGAGGTTTCTCTTAAAATTCTGTGTTGCCATAATGACATCTGATTTCACCTGAAGTTAACCAATGTCTTTTTCTTATGGAAATGTTTATCTTAAGCTATGCTAATGTACTATGCATTTACCCCAAACTCTGTCTTCAAGTTGGTTCCACCTTTTGGGCTCAGAACCTACTTGATAAACCAGTATGTTATACTCTGATATTGTTCCTCTAATCTATGTAAATGAAACTTTTTGTATGATCTGCCCTTCTTCAAGATTCAAGTTAATCATTTTATGGCCCAAGATAAACCATTTGGAGCCAAGGTTACCCCAAAATACATCTTATGGGTGAGGGGCCTGGTGCCATTCTAAGTTTTGAGACATTCCTTTCTTTCATTAACAGACTGCTGGTGACTATATAACATCCAGCTGAAGGCTAGCAGGCAGGTACTCTTTCTGCCCCCTTCTGATGCCTACGCCAGAAGCTCTATCTCCTTTATAAAGTATAAAAAGTATTAAAGTAATAAAACTTTATTACACAAAATCTCTGAGCGATCAAGCCTCGTCTGTGGCCCCGGGTTGAATTCTCCTCCAGAGGCCAAGAGTCCTGGTGTCGTGATTCAACAACAACCTTTCAGTGTGGTGTGGCAACAACACGCAGGGTTGGGGTGGATCGCAGTGGATGCGTGGGCAGAGTGTGTTGTGGAAGAAAAACTTTCTCTCACTTATAATTTGCCAAGGGCTTGCCCACAACTTGTATACATGCTTAATCTCTGATGAAAGGTTATAATGAATTCTGTGCTGTTGGCAGGAGACGGACATTTCTCCCAGGTATTTAGTTCTTATGGTTGTAAAAAGATAGTGTTTCTCTGTTGGATTCACAGGGTTTTGTTTTCTTTCTGTTTTCTTTCTCTCTCTCTCTCTCACACACACACACACAGCCCCTGTCAATCTCTGGGAATCCGTAATATAATATTTTAATAACAGTTTGATACTGACTGGATTCAGCCCCCAGATTAACTGTATCTCTCCATCTTTGAAAGCAGCTGGAGAAAATCACAATGTGGCTTTGTTTCCTAAGCAAAACCCTGCTGACTCGTCACCCAGTGGGGGTGTCTCCTTGAAGGTCTGTCTGCCTGTAGCTCTTCCAAGGCTTTTTCTCTTGAAAGCCTTTTCCTCTTTGTCCTTTTTCTCTGTGACTCTCTCTAAACTCGTGGTGCTATAGGGCTGACGCGGTCGTGCTTAATGAACAGCTATAATGTTCTTGTTCCTTGAATAGAAGGTGGGTAAATGAAATATTAGCTGTTCTCTCCACCTCCATTAACAACTTTACTTGGCCCTCAGTAGATTCCCCCACCTCTGTCTTGTGGTCCGGTGGACCTCCATGGGAACTGACTCAGTAGGGGAGCTGGAGCAGAGAGGGCTGTACAGCCTGACTGGAGGTCAGGCCCAACCAGCTGTTATTTGCATAAAGTTGATCACATGGTTACTTCCTTAATTTCAGATTCCTCATCTTCAAATGGAGCCTTAAGACCAATCTGGCCTCCAACATGGGGCTATGGCAAAGATCACCCAAAAGGGCTTTGGGCCAAAAGATAATTTATGGAGATATGGCATTTAATTCTAATGCATTTTCCCTCTCCTGTGCCAAGAACGCTCAAAGAAGGATGAGACAAAAAGTTCCTGCAGACCCTTCCTTTTCTGGCCTTTTCATTCAGCCCCTGAAGGGCTGGCAGGGGAGTGGGATTCCTAGACTGGATGGGGTTGGAGGGGCATCACTGGGGTACACAGGACCCTAGTCTTGGGATCCAGCCTCTGCAGAGTTTCCAGGTTCAGGGGAGAAACCAGGCTTCTAGGGGCCTCAGACCAGGAAGGGACCAAAGACCCACAGTGGCAGGACCCAAGGACATGTGGATGGCTCTGAGAGCCAAACCAAGGCTGACTGATGTTGAATTTCCAGTCAGTCAGCACCACAAAGACCTGAAGTCAGACACAACCAATATAAAGAAATGACTGTGATGCATTTTGCACTTTCAATCTTGCAGAGGGAGAATTCCACTCTCAGGACTGAGAGAACCTAATATAAATGTGGGCTCTTGCACTGTTTTCCACGTCCACTAGCCCCTGATTGGAGCCACCCAGGAAATCAGAGTCACCTGTCCTCGTCCACTCACCTTTGAGTGGTCCAAAGGCCTATTTTCAGTTTCTCAGTGGTCCAAGAAAAAGTGGGCATCCCTAAGGCTCTGATGACCCCCACACAGGGTTTGACAACCACCTGCATCAGCCTCACACAAAGGACCTGTCAAAAATGCCACTCCTGGTTTCCCTTCAGCCCCATGTAAATAGCTCCTGGGGCAGGGTGGAGAGGGTTGGGAATCTGCACTTTATTTATTTCTTAAAAAATATTTATTTGACTGTGCTGGGTCTTAGTTGCGACACGTGGGATCTAGTTCTCTGACCAGGGATTGAACCTAAACCTCTGCATTGGGAGTGCAGAGTCTTAGCCATTGGACCACCAGGGAAGTCCCAGAGATCTGCATTTTAACAACACGCTCTATGAGAGTCCAACACTCAAGGAAGCTTGTTAAGCTTTGCACCTGAAGGGAAGTGAAGGTGACATCATTACAGGTCCTACAGGCATATTTGCTGTAGGGTAGTTGTGCTGGCTGTGACAAAGTGATCAGTGATGATTATGATATTATTCCACTTCATATCATGGACTTAGCTGTCTGTGTCCTACTCCACTTCTGCATATAAACTCAAGGGCAGGGATCAGAGATTCTGAGAGCCCAGCACTGTAGGGTCTTGACTGAAGGGACTTCACTGAAAGGACAGGAGGCACATGCTGCTTTTCTGTACCAGCATGGTAAGTTGGGAGTAGCATTACCTCTTGGAGAAGGCAATGGCAACCCACTCCAGTACTCTTGCCTGGAAAACCCCATAGATGGAGGAGTGTGGTAAGCTGCAGTCCATGGGGTCGCTAAGAGTCGGACACGACTGAATGATTTCACTTTCACTTTTCACTTTCATGCATTGGAGAAGGAAATAGCAACCCACTCCAGTGTTCTTGCCTGGAGAATCCCAGGGATGGGGGAGCCTGGTGGGCTGCTGTCGATGGGGTCGCACAGAGTCGGACACAACTGAAGCAACTTAGCAGCAGCAGCAGCAGCAGCATTACCTCCCATCCTCATGGTCTTAGGTCCCCAAGGATTGGGCAAGGGACAGTCTCTGACCAGAACATATAGGTTCTATCTGCTCTCTAGCAAATATACATGACAGTACAAATTCATGACCAAGTTACGTTATATTAATAGAAATATCCAAATAGAAAAAAGGCTTAGAATAGCAACCATCTTCTAGAATCTGAAGGCTGGCATTCATTGTTCATGAGCTCGGCTAAATGATTTTGGTTAAACTGCAGAGAGAAGAACCAGGGTTAGTTGCAGAGAATCATTTTCCAAGCATGACCACTGAAAGGGCTGAAACTGGCTTCTGAGGTTGCATGGAGCGTCCCTTCCTGAGATCTGTGGAAATAGAGCTGGTGGCTTTGGAATCAGGCTGTCTGTGTCACTGTGACAGTGGCTTTCACAAAGACTTCAGACGATAACACTGTGGCCACTGGCGTTCCATCATATGAGGCCTTTCCGGAGGCGGCTTCTGGAAGGGTCTTCTAAGAGCAGTGGCACTCAAGAGATCTGCACGTGACCATGACTGATGTCCAGCACTCCAGAGAACACGGTAAGTCAGCTCCCTATACGGTAAAGGCCAGGAGCAGACTCAGTATGCTGAGGCATGGACGGTCAATGTCCTGTTGATAATCTCCAGGTTCTTGCTCTGTGTCCCCGACCCTGCCCAGTAAGCCTGCTCTGGGAGGCGGCCTTAGTGTAGATGGAGGGCAGGGAAGATTCAGGGAGAACCATGCACCAGTGCTGCCTTGCACAAAGTTGGTCTCCAATAAACATTTGTGGATGAAAGGAGTCCTTTGTTGGCTTCTGACTCTGAATCTCCACCCAGGGCAGCAGCACCTCTCAGCCCAAGCCCAGGGAAGGCACCCACTCTCTGGAGGCAGTGAGAAGAGGCTGAGAAAATGCTAGTAAACACAAACATGTTCAAAACCAGGAAAGTCAACCTCTAGGGCCTCTACTCTGTGGGCTACAGGAGGCCAGACAGCTTGACAGCTTTTGACATTTGCTGGACTTCCTAACCTGATTGCTGACATCCCTGACAGCCTCTCTTTCCTCCACAACCCACAGGCTAAAGTCCAGATGGGGAAGCCCGTGTGAAGCCACCTCATCTGCACCCGAGTCAGGTTTGGGGAGGGTGGTCTTCCCATCACTCTGAGATGAGGAGTCCTGTCTCCCCACTGTGGAGTGGGGGCCGGGCGTCATGCCCATTCACAGCCAGCCACAGGTCTTCACCACCGTGTGACTTTCTTAGTGTGAAATATACTCCTGGAAAGATGGAGATAAACCTACACAGGGCCGGGTACAGAAGAGTCTACAGTTAACGTGAATACCATTTGGATGGCCTGTCTTCAGGTGTTAGTCCGAGCTCTAGTCCTGAGCATAGGTAACTGAGAGGACCAACTGGCCGTACTTCCCAACATGAGAGCTTCCAAAGCAGCCTCTTGGGCAGGAAGCGAGGATCGGAGGGGAAGCAAGTTGGTCCTCCTAGGCTCTGTGCTGTGTTGAACCCAGATACAAGAGGAACTGCAGCCAGCCTCCCCCTCCCCTAGCCTGGCTGTGTAATAACCCAGCCCCCCTCCCTCCTTCTTCTGGGCAGATACCCAGAGGTCTCCCCACAGAGAAACCACAGAGCTGGTGAGGGACCGGCAGGGCTGCCTCAGTGAACATCCCCGTCGTGCAGGATGAGACTGGGCCTGTGGGGGCCTCGCCCAAGGGGCCAGGAGAGGCCCAGCCCTCCAGCTCTGTGCCCACCGGGTCCCTGGGCACCCTGGGGGGGCTCTGGGAGGAGGGGACAGGGAAAGCAAATGGCGATAGGGTTTTCTTTCTCATTTATGAAACAGAAAGGAGGCGCCGTGTTAACATTAGTAAATATGGGCAGGTGTGGGGCAGGTCCACTCTCAGGAGCAGGGCAGCAGCTGAGGCCGAGGGTCAGATGAGGCTGGCAGCCTTCTCCTGCACATTGTACTCCTTGTTCTTCTTCACCCGCCAGCTGATGAAGATAAGCAGCACCGCGCCCAGAGCCTTGTAGGCCACCTGCAGGCCCAGGTACCTGTGGGGCGGGAGGCAGGACACGTGAGGGGCATGGAGGCTCTGTGGCCAGGGCCACTGAGCAGAGCAGAATCATTGTCACACTGGCCCCGGGGTCATATGTCATCATCACTCAGGTAAGGATCCGTCCCCACCTGAGTGGGAGCACCTTCCTCGTTCCTTTTGTCCACAAGCCTAGAGAGGCCTGTAGGACGTGGGAGCTGCGTGGGACTCCCAGTCTGGTGCTCCTTGTTGCCACCCTCCCTGGCGCCCCCCGCCCCCCAGAGGGCCAGTGAAACATTGCAGCACCAGCCATCTGGGAGGGTGCTGTGTCCCTGCACAGCCAGGAAGGGTGCCTTCTCCCTGCCCTCTTGGTCTGCCCTCCTCCTGGACTTCTATGCCCCTCCCACAGCATCTCCAAACCCCGTGCACGTGCAGTCCCGGAAGGCCACGCCCCCACCCTGTTTGTGACGAGGCAGCAGGTGAGGTGGCTGAAGGGCGCAGAGCTCCGTGGTGCTGCCGCTGGGCTTGCTGCCACCTGCCCTGGGCCTCTGTAGGAGCTACGATGGGCCACCTCTTTCTGAGCAACAGGAGGCTGGCCTGGCATCATCGTTCCACAGCCATGACCTCTTCCCATAACATCCCATAACAGCCCTCTTTGTGATGCTGTCCCTCTCGAAGGCCAGCAGGGCCTGAAGACGGGAGCCAGGACACATCAGAGCAGCCTCCAGTCTTGTTACTTGGATGGCTCTCTGTGAGCCTTGACTTGCTGGTCAGTGGTGGCCCCCACTCCTGCCCATGGCAAGTTCCCCTCCGGCTCTCCCTCGCAGGCCTGAGAGCCTCACATTTGCCACCGGAGTGATGACGGCCCTTTGCTCGGGCCTGGGGCCTGGCGCATCGTGCAGGCTCTCACCTGTTCCGGAGAGCGTTGTTGTCATAGTAGACACAGGCCCCTCTCCTCCCCGAGCACTTCGCGCTCCACAGGATGCAAGAGTAGTCGATGGTGAGGCCATAGAGGGCTGGAGCCGGCAACCAAGCTAGCAGCAGCAGGAAGAGGGTTCAGAGAGCTCAGGTCACTTGGAGCTGTCAGCAGAGGCACCAGGGCAGCCAGGTGCCCGGGGCCCCTACACAGCTCACAGGCGTGAGAACAGCTCTGCCCCACCCCCGGGAACCACAGTGACTTTGGAAAGCAGACTAGCTTTCCGTGAAGCCTGAATTACTCTTTCACTGGAGGCTCAGAAGAGAAGAGGGACCTGAGCCATCCTTCCAGGACAGCGAGCTGCAGGGGTCCCCTTGTACCAGCTCAGACAGGTACCAGAGTTCCCACGCTTGGGATTGCTGGCCTCACTGGGTGGCAGGAGGCTCTTGAGGACACCGACTCCTCAGGCCCTCAGGGCAGGCAGGAGGCAGGCGGGAGCCCTCATTTTAAAGGGGGGGAAGGTGGGCTCGGCTGGCTCACCTTTGCATAGCCAAGCAGGGTCAGGGCTGGACTAGGAACTCTAGTTCTTGGAGGTTCGAATCTCACATTCTTCCATAATGGCAAGCTGCCTTTAGATAGCAAGCACCACCTCCAGGCCCTAACACCCTGGCTGTTCATAGCCTCTGCCCCGAAGCTGAGTGCTGAGAACTGGTGCAGCAGGGGCCATGCCCTATGGCTGCTGAATATTCAGGTCTGTCCTGCGTCCTTAGCTACAGGCCTAGACAGGGGCAGGCTTGGCCAGATCCACACCCGGGTCAGGCCATCCCATTCTCAGACCCATTGAAAACAGCCTCCCGGACTCTGTTTAGGGCCCTGTGAGAAGCTGCTTCTGGGGGAAAGAAACAGGCAATCTTCTGCTTGTGGCTCTGCTCTGAAGTGGGGACCTTTAAGAACCAGCCTCTGTATCAGACCTGCTTGCTCCCAAATCTCCAGGTGAATGGGGGATGGAAGTTGGCCACAAGGAGTGACCTTCCTAAATGATGCTCCCTGAATAGAAATGAAGTCCAGAAAAATTTTCAACTAAGTTCCAGTGGGTAATTTGAAGCTGGCCAAGTCCTTTTCTCTACCCAGGGTGGAATTGCATTCTTGAGTGATGAATGGATCCCTCCAGCCTGTGATTTCTATCTGTGATCTCACATTGAGTTATCTGAGCTCAAGTGAAAAAAACAAAGGCAGCAGGTGCTTTGAGCACAGGAGAGGCTGTTTTCACAGCGGTGGGAAGAAGCAGGGTGAGATGCTCCAGAGCCTATCCTAGCTGCTGTTGAGCTGGGCGGAACGTAAGGTTTCCTTCCCAGTGGAGGTTTCAGAGCAAGTTATAAATGGAAAGGCACTGTGGTGACAACTGTCCTCTGCCATCAGGACAGGGTAGATCCTGGTGCCTTGTGTCCTCTGTGCTTGTAATATAGGCCAGAGGAGCAGAGTCTGAAGAGGGGGGCTTAGGAGCAAGTGGCCAGAGACAAGAAATTCCACTGAAAAAACTGGTTCACTCCTCCTTATCCCACACTCACCCAACTTTGGTAGGAGAGGGTCCCCGCTGGTTAGGCCCAGGAGAGACATCACCCACACACCCCAGGGTGATCATGGAAGCTGCTACAGAGTGAAGTGCAGCCAGACTCCCGATAATAATGCACCGCAGGCTGCAGGGATTTCAGCATTTAAGGTCAGAAAGTGCACCCTGATGCCAAGTGAAGTCTCTCCACTGAAGTCAGCATATTCCCCACTGCAGTGGGCACCCCCGGGGTCCTTAATAAATCCCTCCTCAATCAGTCCCTTCACTTCCTGTACCTGTTACTGCAAGAGTCTCCATATGAGTGCCTTGTGTTTAATCCAGTGCGGGGAGGCATCCAGAAGGGACAGTCCAGCATGAGCGGTCTGGGAAAGGACCTGCAGTGTCGCCACACCTGGGGCGAGCTGGGTGTTTGCAGATGCCTGCAGGCTGCACATTCACAGCGAGTCCTGATCCCTGTGCACAGCGCCCTTCCTCCTCGGGCTCTGACTGCTTTGTCAGGGTTTGCCAGCAGAGGGCCCCCCTTTGCTGAACAGAGGTAGGAGGAGTGGATTTTGTAAAATGGAAGGGAAGCCAGGGCTGGGCTCTGCTGCTGTTCTGGCTACGGCAGGAACACGAGGTTTTGTTCCTACAGTGAATTCTTGGAGAGAGATGAAAAAATACCTACACTCAGCGTTCTATTAGGCATTCGCAGCTGTGTCCACTTTTCCTTCTTACACAGTTTCGTTTGGAATTAATGCCATAGATGGAAACTTTCCTAACCTCAAGTGATGCAGAAACAGTCCATATGGGATTTGGCATTTGCTGTTGTGCTTATTATGTACAGCTTCTTATGAAAGAGATGAGATGGGGCTTTTCCCCTCCCCACCCCGCACCCCACAGCCTTCTGATTTCCCTTAATCTGGGGCCACCAGGAAGGGGGCGTCTCTGATACTTACCCAGCAGACGCATCAGCAAGAACTGTACTCCGATGGCGAAGGACTTTTCCTCCTGGTTCACCACACTTAAAAGGCAAACAGGAAATCAGCAGGGGGAGGACTCAAGGCTGAGCCTTCTCTCTGGTGGTGCAGTCAGCCTCAGGGAACATCAGACCTGCCCTCTCGAGGCCCCCCTGGGTTCACCTGGGCCCTGTGCCCTATTGTTCCTCTCAGTGGCTCTCACAGTGTGATCACTGCACCAACAGCATCATCAGCATCCCCTGGGAACTTGTTAGAAATGCAGATTCTCAGGCTGCACCTCAGGTGAAGAAGCAGACGCTCTGGAGGTGAGGCCGCACCCTCTGTATTGTAAGAAGCCCTCCAGGAGATTCTGTGCACACTCGGGTTTGAGAACCACTGGTCTCTGTGATTTTCAGGGCTGCACAGAGCTCTCTTCAAGAGGCAGAGGACAGAGCAGCTGGGAACCAGAGGATACTGAAGGCTGTGTTTATGGCAACAGGTCTGAATAGCTCCGGTGGTGTTTTACAGCAATAGAAGACAGGCTTGATGCAAAGTGTAGCCAGAGCCCCTGGGCTGAGGGCTCCTTTGAGCAGCTAAGAGAATCCTCTACTTTGGGCTGGCGTGGTGGGCACGTGACCTGTGTGGCCTTGCGGGCTCCACCCTCAGAAAGGCCCCATGTTTGCTTTAATGCTCTGTTGTGGCTGGCTTGAAATTCTTGATAATTTTGGAGCCAGGAGCCTTGCATTTCCATTTTGCACTGGGTCCTGCAAATTATGCAGCCAGTCCTGCCCCCGCCCTTCTTCCCTCTAGAGGAGGAAAGCACTTGCCTGAGGAAGGAGACTGAGAGAGGAGAGGGAGGCTGTCTGGAAGAGGTATTGCTGGAAGAGGCAGAGCAAAGAGGAAGGCCCCCATCCACGACATGGGGAGTCAGGAGTGGGACAGCCGGGGCACCAGGCTTCCCTGTGCCCTGCGCACACTCCTGAGCGGGAGCTGGTTAGGGGAAAGCATTCGGAGCTGAAGAGAACTCAGATCGCCACACACATTTTGTTTTATTTCCACAGTTCTGCTAGCAAACTGGAAAGGGATTCTTTCAGCTTCTCAGAATCCCCACTGGGGTGAAGCAGGGGAGAGGCAACCACTAGGAGACCCCAGTGGAAAGTGCCTCAAATCTCAATCTAACGGACACTCCCTTTGTTGAAATAGGTCCCTTCAATGGGCATCCACAATAGATGGATTTGTTTTGGTCCTTTGCTTCCATGTTTTGGTCCTTATCTCTGGATAGACTCCCCTGGTTTCTCAACTAAATGGGACTTGGGAACCCCAAACTGGCTTCTAACAGAGTTTCATTTCCTTGTGCTCTCTGCCCCTTCAGCCCTGAATTAACACTGGCTCTCTGATCTCTGTCTTGTGATACATTATTGGCACATCTTCACTCCCAGCCTGTATTTCCATGCCTGGTTGAAGGCCATGAGTGATATAAATAAGGTCTGGGTCACCTACAACATTGGCTGTAAACCTCACCTTCCCCTGGTGGCTCAGATGGTAAAGCATCTGTCTACAATGCAGGAGACCTGGGTTCGATCCCTGGGTCAGGAAGATCCCCTGGAGAAGGAAATGGCAATCCACTCCAGTACTATTGCCTGGAAAATCCCATGGACAGAGGAGCCTGGTAGGCTACAGTCAATGGGGTTGCAAAAAGTTGGACACGACTGAACGGCTTTACTTCACTTCACTTCTTTGCACTACTTAGCATCCATTCTTTCATATTTCCCAGGGGAATTTAAATTATTTGGGGATACTGGGGCCTCTTCTTGAATTTCACTCCAGCTCCTGACCAAACTTGGAAGGGAGAGATTTTTCTAAAACAGCCCACCCTGGGGTTCAAATGATGCTTTCCCTCCACTACTTCCTCATCCCTGAGGCTTGGCAGTCCTCTGGGAGGCAATCTGACAGCAGTGCCCTTCTCCGATGCTTGGGGGCTTCCTTGTGAAATTTCCCTTTTCTATTTCCTCTCCTCATCACAGCCACCTGCATACTTTTCTCAGGATTACTGGGTCCACTGTGGTCCATCTGACCTGGAGTGCAAGAAGGGAACCACACTCAGGGGCCTTGAGGGAAAGCATGGGCGCTTGGAATGCACAGATGCAGAATGGTAGAGGAGAGGGTGATGACGGTGTAGAGACAAGCAACCAGCACCCCTACACATTCTCTTGCTAAGAATGCAAGGCCCTGACTGTGTGTTCCTGGGTCATTTCCCAAGGGTGTGGTTGCCATGAACAGACTTAAGGCATGAGGTAAAATTTGCTAGACCAGCTGCAGGCTTGGTCTATAGAAGCAGTGGCTCTCCCAAGCTCAGTGCTCCTCAGCTGTGACCTACACCCACTGCAGGTGACACACACCTGAAGCCTTCCACGTCACCCAGTAGGACACGGGGTCACAAATAAATGATGCACCATGAGCTTCACACTGCTTGCTGTCCTGTGAGCAAAAAAGTCCTTTGCCTTTGACCTAGGAGTCTTCTGCCAGCATCCTTATGAAATAGTAACAGAAACAGGAGCTCAGTAGTTTGCGGGCTAACTTGTAAATAGGATAAAATCCCAGACCCCTCAACTCTCAGTCTTCTGGGGAAACTAGCTGTTGATAAGAATAGTAATAATAATTTGGTGGTAATAATTTTTCTAGTAGTCATGTATGGATGTGAGAGATGGATTATAAAGAAAGCTGAGTGCTGAAGAATTGATGCTTTTGAACTGTGGTGTTGGAGAAGACCCTTGAGGGTCCCTTGGACAGAAAGAAGATCCAACCAGTCCATCCTAAAGGAAATCAGCCCTGAATATTCATTGGAAGGACTGATGCTGAAGCTGACACTCCAATACTTTGGCCGTATGACGTGAAGAACTGACTCATTGGCAAAGACTCTGATGCTGGGAGGGATTGAGGGCAGAAGGAGAAGGGGACAACAAAGGATTAGGTGGCTGGATGGCATCACCAACTCAATGGACATGAGTTTGAGTAAACTCTGGTAGCTGGTGATGGACAGGGAGGCCTGGTGTGCTGCAGTCCATGGGATTGCAAAGAGTCAAACACGACTGAGCGACTGAATTGAACTGAATAATTTGGTAAATAGTGATAATGAACCATTATGCAGAGCAAAGCAAAGCAATTTACCATACAACTCCCACATGAATCCTTTGAGGTCAATATCATTAATGCCTTTTCATTCATGAGGAAGGGCTTCTTAGGTGATACAATGGTAAAGAATTGCCTGCCAGTGCAGGAGACACAGAGATGTGGGTTTGATCCTTGAGTAGGGAAGATCCCCTGGAGTAGGAAATGGCAACCCACTCCAGATTCTTGCCTGGAAAATTCCATGGACAGAAGAACCTGGCAGGCTATGTCCATGGGGTCACAGAGCTGGACACGACTGAGTGACCAAGCACACACATACATGAGGAAATTGAGACTTGGTGAACTTGGCAACAGCAAAGGACATTTAGCCAGTTTATGGTAGAGCTAGGCCTTTGACCCTGGACCGGGTCTTCCAAATCCTGTTTTTCCATCTCTGTTGCCAGACTGATAAGGACAGGAGGGACGTAGGCAGGGGGTAAGTTATGCCAACTTGGTTGAAACCGTATTTTCTCCTTTGCAGAGGGTGAGGTGAATGGAGGGTCATTTCATGTCAACATCTCAGGGGCAGCTTGGTGTCACTGTAACAGGACACCTGCCTTGGCCTGCCACCTGTCCTGCCCTCCCTTCTGACCTGGCTCCTAGGACACGGGGGCTTTTCTCATTGTCATCCTTTCCACAGTCCTTATTCTGTCTCTGGAACTTTCCTCGTTTTCCTTCTCTGATTTTATGCCTCCAACTGAATTCTCCTCCCTGCTCTCTGTTCTTCGGAGAGTTAACGATAGGTGAATCTACAGGTGTGGAGTCAGGAGCCCGGCAGCCTGGAGGGGTCACGTGGCTCAGCCTGCAGGCCCCGCCTCCCCTCCAGGCTCCTCCCTCCTCATACTGGATGTGGCGGCAGGGACACCCACCAAGTGAGGCTGCAGCACGGGATTCCGCACCGGCTGGCACCAAAGCCCTGGCACTGGCGCACTAGTATTATCTCCCTGTACCACCCCCAGAACATCTTGTTTCCGAGGACTCAGAGGATCAGGAGAGGCCGGAGAGCTGAGAAGGGGGCAGGGGAGCGTTGGGAAGGAGAGGCGCACTCACCGCAGCACCATCATGTAGAGCGGGTTGTGCGAGATGCAGGCTATGAGCGCCACGAAGGAGATGAGGAGGTGGTCGCGAGCAGGAAGTGGGCGCAGGAGACGGGACACGGGCCTGTCTTCGCCGAAGCAGATCCCCTGCTGACGCAGCTGCAGTTCAAGTAGATCTTGGAAGGAGACGGAGGGGAACGAGAAACCTGCTGTTATTATTTCGATTCCACACACTTTAAATGCCTGCCCCAACGGTCACCCCTCTGCCCTCCTGGGGACCTGGTGATGCTAGACACAGAGACTGGAGGGGAGACGAGGTGGGGATTTCAGGTGCCCCGGGGATCTCGCTTCTGATCACTGGGCAACAAACTGTTTGTTTCACCAAAACCAGTCGTCCAGTGTGCACTGGACTCCTCCCGCAGTTACACTGCGAGGGGATCTGCAGGATCCCACTGACAGGTATGGTCCACCAGCTGCGGACCTGGGTTTGGGAGGGCCCTCCTCTGGGCCAGGCCACCTGCTGCCCAGCAGTAGTGATTTTCTGGGTTTTTGTTTTTGCTGTTTGTGTGTTTATTGCAGGGACATTAAAGGAAGAAAAAATAGGAGGAGATACCAGTGGGAATGGGCTTCCCAGGTAGCTTAGCTGGTAAAGAATCTGCCTGCAGTTTGGGAGACCTGGGTTCAATCCCTGGGTTGGGAATATCCCCTGGAGGAGGGCATGGCAACTCACTCATTGTTCTGGCCTGGAGAATCCCCATGGACAGAGAAGCCTGGCCGGCTACAGCTCATGAGGTCGCACAGAGCCGGACACAACTGAGTGACTAAGCGCAGCGCAGCAGAGCACCAGTGGAAACACAGTGAAATCCACTGAACTTTCTGCCTGAGATAAATTCCTCCTGCCTCTAAAGGTCTCTGTCTCAGGTCTATAAATCCATACAGCTCAACATTGTTGTATAGCTCACCTTGGTGGACCGTCTGTGTCAGGTGGCTTCATCTTCCCTCTCACATCGTTTGATGGACCAGCCTATGGTCCAACTGCTTTAAGTGTCAAAGCCATTAGAGGGCAGAGATTGGAACTAATAAACTGGTATGCTTCCTTCTCCAAGGATTGGAACTATGGACCTTCTTAACTTGGGCTGCTGGGAAGCTCATAATTAAGTTGTATATAATGTTGCTGCTACCTTTCTCAGTCTGGATTTTTTACACATATTTTCCCTCATAATTTCCTATTTTTTTCTTGATATTATGCTAATGGATCTTGGTCTTGATGTGTCTGTGCTGTTATTGGAAACTTGTCAAGATTATTTCTGGAGGTAGACAAGCCAGAGGTAAGTAAATAAAGATAAGAAAACCACAGAAGCCACCACAGGCTCCCTCAACAAGAAGGCAACTGAGAAAGCATCTTGCCCAAGCTCTTGGTCCTTGCGCCTCCTGAGAACCATGCTCCTCTGCCAGCAGAGGTGGCCATGGAAGCAGCCTTGCCTGTCTTCTCGGGGAAGATGGCTAGCCTTGCCCATGCCCTCCACACAAGTTTAAAGAAACAGGCTGCATCCTCTCCTTAGGGAGCTGCATAGACTTCTCCGTGCTCTTAGGATAAAGAATGTCCAAGTCTGAAGCCTGAGCCCTGCCTGCTCCAGGCCTAGCTGGGTATGACCCTCCTCCACACTGTGCCAGCCCTAGCCTTCTCACGCTTCCCATTTGCCAGATCATTCATGCCCTTGGGTCTTGCTCTTGCATTTGCTTCACTCCCAGGTCTTCATAGCGTTTTCTTCTTCTGGTGATTCAGTTCTAATGTCACCTCCTCCAGGAGGTCCCCAGATATACTCTGTCTCATTAAGTCTCTTCGTGACATGGGTTACCTTCTAAAAACACTCTTGTGCCTTTATTTGGTGAATACAAGTTCATGAGGGCAGGGACATGGGCTGATGGGTTCCCCACTGAATCCTCAGCTCCCACATATGTGTCTGGTGTTCACTAGGTGTTTGTTGAATAACCGCACAGACGACTGGAGTTGGTTTGCTGCTCTCTGATCTGAGGAGGCAGGGAGCACTCTGAGGGCTGGCCAGGACCTTGCCAAGTGAGCATCGTGAATGTGATCTGTGTGAGTGGGAGGCTGTGGCTGGAGACACCTGATCTTGCACAGATGTGCCCTGGGCTGAGGCAGCACCCTGGGTTCTAGTCCCACATCTGCCCCTGAATAGCTTCAGCCTTCAAGCCAGTTGTGTGGCCACAGCTGAGAGTGCTCAGAAGGGTTGAACCAAAGGGCCTCTGTCACCACTTCCGGCTCTAACCTTCCAGGTCCACATCACAGATGCCCTCTGCCCTTGATCTATGTGGGCCTGTCCATATGGCTTTGCAACACAACCAGGTTGCAGGATGCTCGTGTGCCCAATAAGGACCCATCAGGGTGAGACTGGCAGGCTTCAGCAGAAGGAGTGCTCTGATTTGTTTCTGCTTTAAGCATTGTTAGGCTTCAGGAATGTGAATTTGTTGGACATTGGCCAGTCTTTAATCGACTTTGGGCTGTAAGCAGCTGATCATGACCCTAGGGTACGGGAGGTGGAAAAAAGGTGGGTGTGGCCCAGAGGCCAGGATGCTGGGAATGAGTGGGATGGAGCCCTACCCATCCCAAGAGGAGGAGCAGGCTGTCAGAGCACACCCTCAGCAGAGACCCGGGGCCCCTCTGGCCCTTACCGGTTGCTTGAGAGCTATAGAGCTGAAGTTGACTTCACTGCAGCCAGCGTGGCAAGGGGAAAGGTATTCCACCCCATTGTCTCCACAGACTGGGTGGAAGACAGAATCTGGGCACGAGCAGTCCCGGCGGCAGGCGAGAGGCTGTGGATGTATAGAACTTGATGTGCTGCCAGCAAAACAGGAAATGGGAATCAAACAAAGCAAGACCAAAGGAAAACCTCACCACTCCAGCCCAGCGTGACTTCCCCGCCTGGTTAGCGTGCTTGTGCTTCTCTGTTTGTCTTGGGCCAGCGCCACCCAGAGATCTGAATCATGTCTACTGGAGCCAAGGGTCAATTTGGCCGGTGTTCATGGCACCTCTGCTTCTTCTGCCAGTAGGAGCCCAAACCTACCAACTAGTCATTGGGAATGCTTGGTTGGCAAATCCCCCACTGCAGAAGGGGTCGAGACAACAACCTGCCAGGACTCTGATGAGAGAGAAGGCAGATGCTATGGGAAAGTCACGGGTGATATTTCCCTTCCTTTCTCTTTCATCTGGGCTTGGGCTGAGGCCCCTTGAGGTCATCTAGGGTCTCAGTGGCTCCTGTCTCTGGGTCTATGTAGCCATGGCCCAGGTTACTGCATCCCCCGAGCTTTAACCCAGGGGTTTCACTGGCTGATCGCACCAATCTCTCCACCCTCCGTATCCAATATTCATGATCTCCTCTGGGAAGGGTGGGGGTTAGGGGCTGATAAACCACAGTTCAGAACTTTTCTAAAATAATTATTCTAGTGCTGGTTAACAGTAATGGGGCCTCTCTCATGCTCCAGGCACTGTGTCTTGGGGCTTTTCATGCACTGACATCACAGTAAATGTTCTGATAATGATGCTCCCTTTGTGGATGAGAAACCTGAAGTAAATTTCCCCAACTAGGAAAGAGCAGTGCCAGACCTAGCACCTGATGACAAAGCCCGGTGCTAAACACCCAGTGAAAGCATTCTTGGCCTCTGTCAACCACAGCCAGAAGACCAGTACAAACTGGGAGTGGGCCAGAGTGGGGAGAGGGGCAGTTCCATCCTGAATAACACTCCCCTCCTTCATACCCTCTGGAGACAGGAGAGGTCCTTTCACAGAGAAAGATAAAGCACCACTGAAAAGTATGCTGTCTTCCAGTATTGCAACCTCACTGGGCAAAATCTAAAAGAAAAGGTGTGGAAAGGTGGCTCTGAGGAAAAAAGCAAAAAAGCACATCCCCTCTTTGGCTTCAAAGCCCTTCCTGAACATGAAGCCAAACTTAGAACTTAAAACCATATCGCTTTATGCAAGCCAACAGGTATCCTTTACCTGCCCTCCTCCTCACCTGCCCTAATTTTTCAAGTCTGCCATCACTTTCATTGTTCTTCTCCAAACCCTTTCAAGTGTCCGTCTCTCATCTTTCCTCAGCAGCTCAATAAGACTCTGTAATTCTAGCTGGGAGAGAGCAGATGCTAAACTAGCTATTTCCTGGTTCCTGAGGCTCACAGCACTACAGATTCATCTTGAAACCGAACAAATTAGTTTCTGGTGCTCCTTAAAACACAGAACCCTAATCCTGATTGCTAGTGGCCCACTAGCATTCTCTGATTTCTTCTCATAATTGAGCACACTAAGACCTGGCTTTCTCAGTTGCCACATACGAGATCAGATCACCAAGGGAAAAGGAGAGAGGACAGCTGAAGCAGAAAGAAGATGTGGCAGCCACCTCCAGGTTCTGGACTCAGCAAAGAGTGTTTCCTCACCCTCGCTCCCCTTACCTGGGGGGGTAGACCTCCGCCACGAGCGAGGTGGAGCAGCCCATGAAGAACAGAGGAGCGCAGAGGATCATGGAGATGATGATAATGGTGGCAGCCACACGGGGAATGGTTTGCAGAGAGAAAACACAGCGCTTCATGAGGATCCCTCCAAGCAGCATCCCCAAGGCTGCAGCAGGGAGGTTCACAGCACCTACAGACAGAGAGAAGCTGGTCTGGGTGCTTAGGCCTTGGAGTGGTATGTGGACCACCAAGAAGGGGGCATGGCTTCCTGAAGGGACATCTGAAATGTTTTAATTGCAACAGTAATAGATGACATTAATTGAGCATTTACTGCTTGCCAGGCATACTGACAGAGTTATCGTGACATGGAGGATTGCCCTGCCTGTGCAAACAATAAAGAAAGAAGTGGGACCCTTACAACCAGAGAGATGTGGGTTGAATGTGCATTTATTAGAAAGTCAAAGTGTTAATTCCTCAGTCATGTCCAACTCTTTGTGACCCCACGGACTGTAGCCTACCAGGCTCCTCTGTCCATGGGATTCTCCAGGCAAAAATACTGGATTCCCTTCTCCAGTGGATCTTCCTTACCCAGGGATAGAAGCCAAGTCTCCTGCACTGCAGGCATATTCTTTATAGTCTGAATCACCAGGGAAGCCCAAATAACTCTGTGCGTGCATGCTGCTGCTGCTGCTAAGTCGCGTCAGTCATGTCTGACTCTGTGCACCCCAGGGACGGCAGCCCACCAGGCTCCCCCGTCCCTGGGATTTTCCAGGCAAGAGTACTGGAGTGAGTGCCGTTGCCTTCTCCTCTGTGCTTACATAGCTGCATCCAATTCTTTGTGATCCCGTGGACTGTAGGCAGGCTCCTCTGTCCATAGTATTCTCCAGGCAGTAATACTGGAGTGGGTTGCCATGCCCTCCTCCAGGGGGTCTTCTGGACCCAGGAGTTGAACCCGAGTCTCCTGCACCTCCTGCATTGCAGGCAGATTCTTTACCCACTGAGCCACCTGGGAAGCCTATATTAAGGATTTCATTACCTGGCCCTTTATTGCACTGTAACCACATGGGGTTAGCAAGGCACTGGTGGCGCTTCCTGTTTGATGTGCTAGTCAGAGGCCAAAGGCTAGAAGGGTGAAGTCACAGCCAAGAGCCACACAGAAGGTCAAGGGTCATGCCCTGACCACCCTGCCACATCCACATGGTCAAGTTCACCAGTGAATTGGCCCCCGTCATTCCCTCAGGTACTTGGTGGGACTGCATCAGTATTTTGCAACCTCAGCTGCCAAAAACACAGGTGCTGGATGCTGGCACCCCCTGCCAGAGATTCTGCTTTCACTGCTTGAGGGTGGGGCCTGGACATCTGTATTTCTTAAAGTTCTCCTGGGGAGCCTAAAGTATAGGGGCTTGAGAATCACTGGGCCCCACAGTCCTTATCCAAGTGAATGTCTTCAAGCCCTTGGAGAAGAAAAACACCCAGTGGCATCTTGCCTAGCCCCCAGCTCTATCTGTGCTCTTTCCTCTCTTGTCCCTGATGATGTCAGGGCCTTTGGGAGACGGTCAGGCTTTCAGTCCCTCTGATAGAGAGGAAGCAGTCCCTAACCTCCACCCACTCCTGCCTGGAATGATAGGGGCCCAAGATATCTGCCAAGAACATTCTGGATTGCCAACCAGGAAAAATGTCCTTAAAATCCTTTCTCCTGAGCAAGAACCCTCTGGCTCCTGCCCCTGTCTGGTCTGGCAGTGCACTCCCTGGATGAACAGGGGGAAGGCCCGGCTGCGGCAGCCCCAGGGACTCACCGATGAGGAAGTTGGCATAGGCTGCGGAGGCGCCGTACTGCTTCTCCAGGAACTTGTTGAGGAAGGTAGAGAGGCCGGCGATGACGGAGGAAAAGGTGCACTGGGCCAGGACCACCAGCATGAAGAGTGGGTTCATCAGGAGCCTCAGGAAGATGCGGGGGAACCCTGTGGACAGACTGCTGTCAGGGCTGCGCCTCCAGGCAGTGGTCCCCGGGGTCCGCAAGCCTGACCACTGCCCTTCCGGCACCCCCCGGCAGCTCCCCTCTCTTCCTCTGGACAGAAACCCAGGCCCCAAGCTGCTCAGTGGCCAGCTGGGGGCACACAGCCACTCAGGATCCACTCAACATGCTCATGGGCTAAATAAAATGAGGACAGGCCTGGAAGAAATCAGGTGGCGAGTGATTACACAGCACAGCCGCAACCATGTGAAGGGAAGAGAGAGGAGAACGTGGGCCAGACCGTGAGGGCGGGGCTGCCTCTGCCTGATTCTGCCTCTCCTGATCTCTGCAAAGCAGCAGTCAGCAAGGCTCCTGGCAGAACCTCTCATGAAGGGATGGGCCAGCGTTGCTCTTACTGCCCCTCACCACACCCAACCCCACATGGGCCAGCTGACCCTAGAGCACCCCCACCCCAAGCCAGCCCACCCAGGACTGCCGGTTCACTCAGTTACTTTTAATGAAATCCACCAGGGATCTTCTTGACGTGGCCTCTTCCATCTTCCTTGCTTCATCCGTCATGGGATGAGTCCTCTGAAGGCAGCAAAGGGGGTGAGTGTGAACGGCTTCCTTGAATGTTAACAGGTTCCTTACAGCCATCTTTCCCAGGCCCTTGATCCTCTGGTCTTAGTGGCTCATGGCAGGGTGGTGCTCAGCCACCCTGGAAGTGTGTGGAAGGGTGTCCAAAGCAGTTACCACACGCATGTCAGTAAGCCTGGTGCTTTGGCCACTGGCCAGAACGCATCCACACTAGGCCTCCCAGATATGATTTCATATCTGTGCATATTATTTCATATCTAAGTGTTGGCTGATGCCAAGAGGCCTCTGAGTGAACATCAGCCTTTGTCTGCCTGTCATGGCTACACTTCTTCCTTGTCCTCAGGTTCCAGGAGCTATGGGCCTCTGGGACACTCTGGTCTATAATGACCACTGTTCCCAGCTCTCTCTTTCAGTCTCCTCTGTGGAGTCCCTTTCTTCTGGGCCCAAACTTGGATCCTGTCCAAGGCTCTGACCTGGCTTTTAGCCTGCACTTTCTGTGCAAACCCCCTCAGTGAACTCGCCTTCCACTTCTGAACTTGTCAGCTGCAGCCCGAGGCCCAGCTCTGAACCACTAAACAGATGCAAGGCCCCCGAGCTCAGACACTGTTAGGATCCCCCAGCAGACTCGCCATCAGGTGCAGGTGCTCCCATTTATTTCATGCTTCCTCCACAGTGGGCCCCGTGCCCGGCATTCTGCATACACGGTCCCATTCCTCACAACCTCCTCCTGAGATAGGTGCTCTTATCTCCGGTACTTTAATATTTACTTTTATTTACTTATTTGACTGTGCCAGGTCTTAGTTGCGGCATGTCGAATCTTAGTTCCTAGACCAGGAATCATTGAGGGCACAGATTCTTAGCCATGGGACCACTAGGGAAGTCTCCATCTCCAGTACTTTAAAGTAGAGGAAACTTGGGAGCAAGAAAACTTGCCCAGGATCTCTCAGCTAGTTTACAAGTAGCAGAGCTAGATTCAGACTCAGGTTTGTCCGACTCCAGCATCACAATGGTGTGCTGCCACACTTTGAAATTCTTCTTCAAGACAAGTTGAGGCCGTCTATCCCTGGCCCTCCCCACTGGCCAGGCCTAGATTTTACCCAGTCTCACACACCTTATTGCAGAACGTCCAGCTCAGCCTCTGGCTCTAAGTCTTGGCACAAACTTTAGCCACTCATGGCTGCTAAGTCCTTCTGAGCAACCCCTCCAAGGACATCTCTACTGCCCTGTCTCAGGTGCCGGCAGCCATGGCCCTGGTCCTCAGCTGTATCAAATCTACACTGGCCTCATCACATCTTCAGCCTTCATTCCTTCCCGACTCCCCAGCCACAACCTCATGTAGTTTTCACCCAAGTGGGTGCCAGTCACTTAGAACTTCATGAGATCAGAACAAGTTTCAGATCCTTCAGGCTAATGTCAAGGCCCCCCACTCAGACTTCTCCCCACTGTTTTCCAATCTCATCCTTCCCTGATTTCTTTCCCCAACAGATATGACTGGAAGATTCATGCAGGTCAGTCTGCTCAAAATATGCTCCACTCCCAGCCCAATCGCACACTCTTTAGCACTAGGAATGCCTTTTCTACTCAGTCCTTTAGGATTAGTCATGACCAGCCCTATTACATGCAAAAGTCAAATGCTCCAGGTCACATATTCAGTTTTTATTGATTCTTAATTCTTTATCTCACTTTAGATAACTCAGAACTTCCCCCAGACTATGTTCTCTTGAGCCCTCCTAATCCCTGAGATGCTACCATGGTGAGGGAACACTGACGAAATCACATCTTTGGGAAATTCACAAGCACGCTCACCTTTCAAAGCCTCTGAGAAGTCCTTCATCAAGAAACTTGATTATATTTCACCCAGAATTAACTTACTGAAACTTCTCAGCTTTATTATTTACCCCTCCATACCTCCTGATGGCTCAGATGGTAAAGAATCTACCTGCAATGTGGGAGACCCAGGTTTGATCCCTGAATCAGGAAGATCCTCTGGAGAAGGAAATGGCAAACCACTCCAGTATTCTTGCCTGGAAATTCCATGGACAGAGGAGCCTGGCAGGCTGTAGTCCATGGGATCGCAAAGAGTCAGACAGGACTAAATGACTGACATGGTACCTCCTTTTAGGAAACTCTTATAATAGGTGGAATTGTGGCTTCTCAGAAGCTTACCTCCATTCCTGTGGGCATTGCTCGAGGAAAGAAAAAGAAGGGGAAAGAGGTGACAACCAAGCAGGCAGAGGAAATGAGCAGGCCCAACCACCAGCTCCTATCCATCGGGGGTCTCCAGGGCTCAAGTTAACAGAAGCTGAAGAGAAAGCACAGGATACAAGTATTTGTTGGATAAATGCATGATCTCACTTTCCTCATCAAGGGAACTAGCACCTTGGTCAAGACAACATCCTCTCTCTCTTCCCAGAGAACAGAGGCCTGTGGGAGGATCAGCGGGGTTAACCTTGCCCTGCAAGCACCATTTCATTGGCCAGTTTCAAACCCATGTATTCGTGGTTTCCAAACCTGCACTCTTAATAACTGAGTGCTCTGCCTCCCACTTTTGTTAACCCCTAAAAAAGGAGGCCTCGCAATCCTTAGAAACTCAAAAAACCACCATGAACAGAGTAGGCCCTTGGGTAGGCAGATGCTTTCTCCTGTGCAGCCTCCCATCCGCGTCCAAGGGTCTGCTGTTGTGCTTCTCTTTGTAAGTAAAGAAGCTACATGGACATGCAGGGAGGGAGAAGAGGGAGAACAGTATCCTGGGCGCTGTCCCTGGTGGACTGGGAGCTCAGGTGCCAGTCTCTTTGGGTAATGAAGAGCTAGGACCCAGCTCAGGAAGTGCCAGTGAAGGGCAAACATGGCTTGACCCTGAGCAGACAGCTCCTGAAGCTTTGCCCTTTGATTTGAAGTACAGGTGGATGACACTGAGCAGATGACATTGTTGTCTGACAGTCCCAAGGTCAGGAGTCTGTGGTGTCTGGCAGCATGGTTGCCCACATTCTTTGTGAGACAGGCAGGCTCTGATCTGAGTGCCGGGCACTGGGGTGGGGATGTTATTTCTGAGGGTCTGGCAGACCTGCCTACCAGCCACATCAGGCCTGCGGGAATTTACATACCACCCACACACTCCCCATGCATTCCCCGTCTTGACTTTGTCCAGATGGTTTCCTCCACCTGGGAAGGCCTCTGCCACCAGCCACCACCAACTGTGGAATTTCCACTCACATGGGATGCAGACACGCATCATCTCCCTGGGAGGCCCTCCCTCATCACCTCACGCAGAAACGCTTTTCGGCCTTGGAACTGCCAAAGCACTTTGCCTGTCCCTCTGTTACTGTGCTGGCCCTCTCTGCCTTGCAGGAGGCTGGGGGGTGTCGGGCAGGCTTACAGCAGCCATATGCCCTTGTAGGATCCATCCTGGGGTCAGCTCCCTGAATGGTTAACTAAATACATATGCTCTTGTCTGTGGATTGTATTTTCTCATCCTGAGACAGAGATGCTCAATCCATGTCACATTGTTAATAGCTCACAGCAATTTTATTTCACTATCATTACCCCCATTTTACAGATGAGGAACTGAGGCATAGGAAGATGAAGGTTTGTGCCCAAGATCAGTAGAGGTGGTAGAATTCAGCCAGTAGAGGTGGAACCAGGATTAGACACAGGTTCCCTGCTATCTGTTATCTGTGTCCACATGGTTAAACTGTTACACTCTTCTGGGTGGGAGTCATAATCCATGTGTATATTTCACATACTGCTTCTTCCTTTTCCTTAAAGAAGTCTTCTCAAAATTTTTAAAAATTTTTAAGTCTTCTCAAAACCATCTTAGAATCAAAGAATTATAAAGTTATTTTTAACACCACGACCTCAAAAGGCAGCTGTGATGGCAACACCTGAGGCCCTGCCCAGGTCTCAAGGTTTCCCACTGCAGAAAGTATGCTTTCTTAGGGAAGAAAGTGTGTTTTCTTCAGCGGCAACCCCCGCTCCATCATTCAGCCTGGCCCTGGAGAGTACATGCTATCTGCTCTCCACTATCTGAGGCCGGCTGATGACTGCAGGTGGGAGGGAGGGAATGGGAGGTGAGGGAGCCCTAAGCATTTAAAGTTCAGTTCATCCTTGCCCTGACTGGCTGGGGGTTGCGGTCCTGGCACACACTCACCTGTGTCCACCCTGCCATAGTCTACAAAGATCTGCAGCATGACCGAGCCCAGCAGGTACCCGAAAGCTGGTCCAAACACGGCGATGGCAAACAGGATGGCTGGAGAGGGGAGAGAGAAAGGATGCTGAGGGCGCTGAGAGGACTGAGGGGGGCACCGGGCTCTCTCCCTCACCGAGGGGTTCCCGGGACATTCCCCAGTCTGTCCCCTGGCCCTGACAAGTCCATGCCTGTAGCATTTCCCACGGACAATGCCCGAGCCACTCGAGACCCTGGAATGTGCGGAACCCAAGCTGCCTCTCCTCTGGCTAGATGCCAGAGAGGTCTGCTTGCTGGGACAGAAGCAGCCTCCTGGGCATTTACAGATGAAGACCCAGGCGTGGGCTGGGGGCAAGGCTCCTTGCAGGTAGGATGTGTCAGCCGTGGTGGGAGCTTGTGGGCCACAGAGCCTCTGGATGTGGCCTGTCTGGTCTGGGCCCTGAGCATGCTTAGTGTGGCTTCTTCTAAGGGAAGAATTTGGTCATCGGCTATCTACTTTGGGCTTCCCTGGTGGCTCAGATGGTAAAGTGTCTGTCTGCAATGTAGGAGACCCGGGTTCGATCCTTGGGTCAGGAAGATCCCCTGGAGAAGGAAATGGCAGCCCGCTCCAGTACTCTTGCCTGGAAAATCCCATGGATGGAGGAGCCTGGTAGGCGACAGTCCATGGGGTCGCAAAGAGTTGGACACAACTGAGCGATGTCACTTTCACTTTATCTATTTTGCATATTTTTCTATGAGGCCAGCTTCTCCTATGGATGGCTCAGAAGACATGTGTGCTGGCCGTGCCTGGTCTGGAAAGCAGTAATACTGCTCTTGACCAGTACCTTGACCAGATACTTGACCACGTACTGCTGGTCAAGGAGCTGCCCTGTTCCTGGCCCGGGACCAAGGGGTCGTGCAGATCCCCTCAGGGACTCCCACGGCCCCAGCACACAGAGACCGTGGGCCCCATCCTGCTGGTGAAAAGCTGGGGCTGGGCTGGGACTCAAACAAGGTGCGTCAGGTCCCCAGACCTCTGTATGCCTTGGCTGTGCCACGTGAGGACCTGCCCCCACCCCAAGCCCTCTTCAAGCCTGACTCACAGATGTACAGGGGCGAGTTGTTGGGCTCCGAGAAGTCATCCACGTAGGAGATCCCAAATGCTGGATGGGCACCGTGCCGATGCCTGCCAGTAGCTGGGCGATCACCATCAGGCCCCACATGCTGCTGGTCTCCTTCCGAGAGTCCTGGGAGCTGCCGTGGCACTTGCTGGGGGGCAGGCCCTGCCAGGCTCTCTGACAGAGCTCAGTCTGGAGGTGGCTGCTGTTCCCTGCAACGAGAGAGCACACACTCGTCACCGCCACCCTGGTGTCCCGCTGCAGCCTCTAAACCTGGCTTTCTCCCAGGCCTTCTTGGAGTGGCTCTAGAAACAACGAGAGGAGGGGAGAGGTGGGCTCCCTGCTCTAAGGGGACCTAGCCCTCATTGGGTGGGAGAGGCATCTTCCTCTTCTGGGGGACCATTCTTTCCCCTCTCTGGGTGCTGGCACCGGGGTGGTGTTAGTAACATGAAGCTTCTGCCCTGGAGGTAAGGCCATCCAGCAGGGAAATGGGGAGCCAAGATCAACATCCAGGCTTGTGGGCCTTCAGCGCCCCTGTGGGCAGCCTCAGGCTCAGGCCCCCAAGGTGTGTTTTCTCTTTAGCAGGACAGGTCATTCTATCCCCAGCAGACAGTGTCACCTCCAGCCTGGAAGGCTCCCAGGGGTCATGACTCCCAGAGTTCTCTCTCTTGGATAAGCCACACACTGGGTCACACCAGGGAGCCCTATTGCCAAAGGCCTTGAATGTGCTATCCAGTCTGGCCAAGGATCAAAAGCTTGGGATGCTAAAGAGACTTTGACACACTCTGGTTCAAACCTCCTGTTCCAGATAGGGGGTGAGGCTGCCCCCACAAGAGGAGCCAGACTGCACCTACTGTGAGGGCCCCAGAGGCCTCGGTGTGGCCTGTGGGCACCGGTGCCTGTGGCTTTGGGGACCTGGCCAGGCTGGCCTGCCGTTCCCATGCGCTGTTTCCAATTTGGCCCACACTAAACAGACAGCACTGCCAGCTCTCCAAGGCCTTGAGGGCTCCTTTCCATGAGATGCCTTCTTTCCCAGCCTTGAAGAGGCCAATGGAAACCACTAACATCCTGATCCTGCTCCGTGGGGTTCAGTTTCACTCTCACTTCTGGTCCTTTCAGAGAGGACAGAGCTCTGAGCTGAGTGGACCTCAGAGTCCCGTGGAGAGGAAACTTGAGGGCTGTGGACAAGATCTGTCCATCCTCCTCGACTCTGCCCGGTGCTGTTGAGCTCAGGGCTGCTCTGGGCGGTGGGGCTGGGGGTGGTCTGCCCTCCTCATCTCATCTCCCCTCCTCTTTACCAGACACACATGCTTCATCCAGCCAGGCCTCCCCCCTCCCTTCCTCTTCACTGGAGTTTGTGTTGAACACGTGTGAAAACTGCTGGCTTGGGGGTCCCCTCATCGATCAGGGAGGCCTGCTCAGTAAAAGCGAAGGGGGCCAAGATGTCGTCTGGTCAAGGTCACCCAGGCCTGACAGTAGCTGCATGCAAGGAAGCTCTGTGCACCCAGGCCAGCACCCAGCACCTTTGGTTAGTGTCCCTCCATCCCAACCATTATCCTGCCTTTCAGTGCAGAGTATGGGGTTCAGATAGAGTGGCCCAACCACAAGGGTAAGTGGGAGACAGACTCTTAGAGGGATGTAGCTTTGCTGACATGGGAAGGAAGCTATAACATCTTGTAGATTCAAGAAATACCTAGTAGTTTGGAGAAGAATATGATCCCTAATTTATAAAACGTATGCGATCTGATTGAATATGCACAGAAAAACTGGAAGACCATGGCTGTCCCTGGGTGACGGGATTGTGGCATCTTTGCATGTGTGTGTGTTTGCCTCGGTGTACTTTCTAATTTTTCTATAAGGAACACATGATGCTTTTGAAATAAAGCAACAGTAAAAACTTTTCAATTAAAAATATTTTTCATAAAAAATATATAGCCAAAATTTAACAATCATTCCCACTTCTTATTTCTTGGTTCCAGAGCTGTTGCCCTGGGCCTGCAGAGGTATGCGTCATACCAGGGCCAAGTGTCTCTGACATCCATCTTCCCCAAGGCCCCTCCTTGGTGGAGTCCTGAGCTTTTCTCTGACTACATGCTCTACTGTAGAGACCCAAATTCCAGCACCAGAATTTTTAAACTTCCATTTACTGCACAAGCAGAGACTGCCAAGGCTGTGACGTACTTTGTGTCTCGCTTAGAGGTTACTGGCCCATCCAAGTGGCTGCTTTGGGGCAGAGCTGGCATCTGAACCCATGTGTGCCTGACTCAAAGTCCTTAATGAAATCAAGTCTGAAATGGCAGCTCTGAAAAGAATCCAGCACAGGTTTTGCAGGGGTGGGGGAGGCAGGTCTGGGGTGGTTCCTCTGCTCCTCCCTAGTTACATTCAAACACAGGAGCCTTCTGATCTCTGTAGGTGGCTGGGAACCTCCTCCCAGAGAGAGGTATCCTGGGAAGGGCTGGCTGCATGGAGTTCTGCTGAAATCCGAGACAAAGAGACAAAACAAGCAGAGTAGAAAGAGTGAAGAAATTGGTTTTGGTGAAATTAGCCAAACACAGAAAGGCGAATACTGTATGATCTTACTATACGTGGAATCAAAACTAGTCAGATACATAGCAGCAGAGAGCAGAACGGTGGTTGCCAGGGACCAGGCGAAGGGGAAAGGGGAGGCGATGGTGAAGAGTAAGAAGTTTCAGTTCTGTCCAAGAAGCTCTAGAGATCTGCTAGATGGCCTAGTGCCTACAGATAACAATACCACATTGCAGACTCAACATTTACTCACAGGGTAGATCTTAAGTGTTCTTAACACACACACACACACAATAATTATTATTATTATTAAAGGAAACTTGGGGACATGATGGATATGCTTTGACAGTGATGACAGTTTCATGGGTGTATACTTAAACTCAATAAGTTTTATATATTAATATGTACCACATTTTACATGTCAATCACATCTCAATAAAGGTATTTTTTTAAAGAAAGAAAAATAGATTTTAGCCCTAGGTAGCTGTGTGATCTTAAGCAAGTTTCTGACCCTCTCTGAGCTTCAATTTCCCTTTAGGCAGAGACCATAATGTGACTAGATAGGGACAGCTCCAGTGGGTCACTAAGGGCTCGAAGGCAATAGTTCCAGAAGGGAGCAGACATGAAAAGTCAGACCCGCTGGTCAGTCAGTGTGGCTGACGGCTGTGGCGGCCCCCTTGTAGGAAGGCTGGTATGACCCAGCGGTGCTGCAAGGCCTGACTCTCACTTTAGTCTGGAAGCACAAAACTGTGAAATGTTCCTGCTGAGAAGGAGGAAAGCCCTTCACTGCGCTCAGGAACCCTGTCACCAACACTGCCCCACGCCCAGCACTCAGAACCAGAGGTGTGGTGCTGGCACACTCATGCCCACCCCCAGGAGGAGGCCCAGCTGGCCATGGGCAGGCAAGACCCATAGAGGTTGGAATGGCTGGACTGGGGGCCTGGGACCTAGGTCCTAGTCCTGAATCTGCCTCCCTACATCTGTGACCTTGACTTTGAAAGACCTCAGAGGATTCCAGGGAAGGGGCCACGCACTGCAGAGGGTGGGCAGTTGCTGGTGAGCTCACAGCTCACTCTGGGCCCTCAATGTGGCAGCCACTGGGACACCCCAGCTGATGAGCATTTACACATGGTGGGCTGTGCTAGTCTTTAGAAGACCCCACTACCCTTCTCAGGACCATCTGGACAGGTTCAGGCATGAGGCCAGAGCAGGCCGCCTGACCTGGGCCGCCTTCTAACCCAGGTGGCCAGGTGCAGCTCTGAGGTCACTCAGGCAGCACACACGCCCTGCTCACCTCCCTCTGCCAATTTTGAGCTGACGCATGTCTAAAGGACTGATAAATAAAAAAGCTGCCACCAAGTTCTCAAATGGGCATTTTTTTTCAGAAGATTCAAACAAATTTCAAGTAGATTTTGTATGAGGAAATGAGCAAAGTTTGGAGTTCCCTAAAACCATGGGCTGTTGTCACTTGCAAATGTGCTTGGCTAAGCTGCCTGTCCCTGTCTAGGTGTGACAAAAGCTCCCTCTCAGTGTTGTCTCATCAGCTATGGGGTGGCAGGACCAGGCCTCCCTTTTGTGCTAGGTGGCAAATGACCACACTGGGAAAGGGTGCGAAGCATTGCCCCCTGCTCCCAGTGCAGCCACTGAAGGACCACATCCAGGCCTGTCAGCTTCAGTGGACGATGCCTGCCTCACTCTTGGCTGTTCAGTTACTTGGTCAAGAGTGACTGAGGGCAGGCCCTCTGCTGGGGTGACTGAGACAAGCCCAGGAGCTGCCATTCCAAAGCCTCTGCCTGCTGTGGGACACTCATCATCAGAGAAGCAACCACAATATTGTCAACATATTGATCAAATAAAAATCCCATTGAAATACCACTTGCCACCCTTCGAAAAAACAGAAAACAAATGCTGGGCATTGCTGGTAAGAATGTAAAATAGTGCAGTCACTGTGGCAAAGTTCTTCAAAAAGTTAAAAATTGAACTACCATATTATCCAGCATTTACACTTTGGGTAAATAGTATTTCACCCAAATACCACTCTGGGTATTTGCCCAAAAGAAATCAAAGCTGGGACTTGAACAGATATTTGTACACTAGTATTCACAGCAAGATTATCCACAATAGCCGAAAGGGGGAAATGACACAAATGTCCATCAATGGATGAACGGATAAACAAAATGTGACACACACAGACAATGGAATAATACTGAGCCTTGTACACATGCTCCGTTACAAAATGAATGAACATGGAAGATTCTGCTCACGGACATAAGCCTGACACAAAACCACAAGAATTGCATGATTCCATTTACATGAGGACCCTAGAATAGATAAATTCATAGACAGAAAGCAGAATGGTGGCTGCCAGGCAGGGGCTGGGAGGAGGAGGAACAGGGAGTTGGTGTTTAAGGAGCACAGATTCCACTAGGAAAGATGCAAGCATTCTGGAGTTGGATGGTAAGAACGGTTGTACAACAGCATGAAAGTGTTTAATGCCCTGAACTGGACACATTAAAATGGCAAATTTTATGTTACGTATGCTGCTGCTGCTGCTATGTCACGTCAGTCGTGTCCGACACTGTACAACCCCATAGACGGCAGCCCACCAGGCTCCTCCATCCCTGGGATTTCCAGGCAAGAGCACTGGAGTGGGTTGCCATTTCCTTCTCCAAAGCATGAAAGTGAAGTCATTCAGTTGTGTCCGACTCCTAGTGACCCCATGGACTGCAGCGCACCAGGCTCCTCCGTCCATGGGATTTTCCAGGCAAGAATACTGGAGTGGGGTGCCATTGCCTTCTCCAATGTTATGTCTGGTTAACCACAATAAAAAAATACAGCCTGGTATCCACTGAGTTGAGCTCCCAGGTAGCACTAGCAGTAAAGAACCCACCTGCCAATGCAAGAGATGTAAGAGACGTGGGTTTGATCCCTGGGTCGGGAAGATCCCCTGGAGGAGGGCACAGCAACCCACTCCAGTGTTCTTGCCTGAAGAATCCCAGGGACAGAGGAGCCTGGTGGCTACAGTCCACGGGGTCACAAAGAGTCGGACACAACTGAGGCGACTAGCATGCACACTCACATCCACTGAGTTGGAAAAGAGCGTGTGGGGGAGGTGCCAAACCCAGGCTCGCTGGGGAGAGGATTTGGGAAGGATTCCTGGAGGACATGGGCTTTGCACTGAGAAGACTCAATAGGAAGATACGGAGGGGTAGAGCGCAGAGGTTTAGTGGGGTCAGTGTGCAAACACCACTATGGTGAGGCCTGGCCAGCCCTGGAGGGCTGCTGCGTCCCGTGAAGGGGCCCAGATTACATCCTAACGAGAACCCAGAGGGTCACGATCATGAAGGGGAGATTAACCAATGTTTAAGACTCATATGTAAATAGCGGAATCGACCCAGCCAAGAGCTACTTGGATGGTAAAACAGGTGAGGCTGCATGCTACGTGAGAGGCAGGCAGGGGTTGCTGGTCCAATCCACGGCTGTGAGCACAGGATTGCTCAGCCCAGGGCGGGTGTGCAGCAGATACACAAGGCCAGGCTGGTTGTATGGGAGCAGGAGCCTGAGAAACAAAGGGCCAGAGAAAAAGTGCTTCTTTTAAGAGTTCTTGTTCTTAATTTTGCTGATTCATTATTTGACTAAAGTCACATTCATAGAACACTGTTGCTGGCAAAATTATTTTTCTGTGAGCCATTTAACAGTGATCAAAGCTCATAAAAATGTGGACTGGCTTATTAAGCCTTTACATAGCATGTTGCACTGTGCACCAAGGCCACAAAAATCCTCATGAAATTTCACCTAATGAAGTGTCCAGGAGGCAAAATTCTCTGGGGATCTTTTAACTGTTTTACATGAACTTTTAGAATGTTAGATTACCTGTCAGAAACTGCCTTTATTAAACATGCTCATTTTCAAAAATAATCAATTGGCCCCAGTTAAATCCAAGTCTACTGAGTTCCTCTTGGACTATTCTGCACTCCAAATTGATTCAAGGTCTCCCAACAAACTTTCTTTTCCTTATGCCAGCCCTAAATGGGGCCACCCCACCCTGACCAGGCTCTGACACAGGTGAAAGGGAACAAGAAGTTCCTCCACCTGGGAGCACCACCCTCAGGAAGGGACATGGCAGCTGTCTGTCCTGGGGGCAGGTTGCCCTGGACTCAGGTAGAGTAGGGTGTGGTGGTGGGTGAGACCACTGCTTCCTGACTTATTGTGGGGAAGGTGTTTGCATCAAAGACAGAATGTGGGCCTTCCAAGAACCCATGTCTGGGCCTCCCTGCAGTGGGCAGCCATGGCCAGCTCACTCTGGTGAGGACATTAGGTGAGTTAAAACATTAGGCTCTTCTCTTAAAAACAAGACAGTGATGGAGTGAAAAGACCTTGTATCAGGATCCTTTGGCAGAAATGGGGGCCTCAACTTTCTGCAGCCCATCCCCTCCTCCTCCCTGGAGCGAATTCAGGAGCTCAGCCCATGTGAAGAAGAAAGAGTAGCCTCTCTCCGTTTCTTAGGCATTCCAGCAAAGGCCGGGCACCCAGTCCTCTCCACTGACTTACAGAACCTCATTGCCCTCCTCCTCCTCAGACCTGCCCACCATCAGATCCTGTGATAAGATCAGAGAAAATTCCAGCCACAGTCTCAGGGGCTGCCTGCCTCCGCCTTGAGGGGCCTGGGAAAGGAAGGAGGGAGGTGTGTTCATTAGCTGACTGTCAGTCTATTTCCCATCTTCCCTGAGGCCCACTTCTGGAAGGCTCAAGCTTATCAGAGCATATTCTTCTTCCCGCCAAATACCAGAGATCTAGCTGTGCCAGTTATCACAGGGCTGCAAGATGCTAACCAGAAACAGGCAGGGACCTCTCCCCTCCTTCAGCTACCCCTGTACCAGCCCAGCTGCATGCCAGTCAACCCTTTGACTCATCCCACAATTTACATACATAGAGTTTCAGCTCTAATTTCTGAACGGCTCCTCCAGTTTGGAAAGAGGGGACGGAGTAGCAGGAAGGGCTACCTTCCTGGAGCAGGAGCCACAGAGATGGGCAGATCTGGGCAGACCAAGGTCTGGCCTCTTCACTGGTCTAGGACACACAGTCCAGGTGTGGCCAGGCTGAGGTGGTAGGCTATCAAGGGTCTAAATAAGGATCTCTGCACAAAAATCCAGCTCTGGGGCTATGAGAGGATGCTAGGAGGTTTGAGCAACACAGGAAGGCTGTGGCAGCAGTGGGCTTTCCTTTGACTAATCTTTCTTGTCATTCTAGCAGAGGAAAGGGAGAATTCTTGCCAGGAAACAGGAGGGCAGCACCTTGAGAACTACCCATTACCTCCCCATTCAGAAGGGGGCACTGCTGGTGGGTGAGTAGGGCCAAAGGAGGAGGAGGTTAGCAAGACCTCAGAAGCAGCCCATAAGAGAACAGAGAAAGGCAGTGGTACTTCCAGAGAGTTTCCTGGAAGTATACCCAATGTGCCAAGCCTCGCTGGGCTATCAGCAAGCTCCTGGAACCTCATTCAGAACGTTCCACTCTGAAGGACCTATTTCTTCATCATCCTAAATTCGGCTACTCAACAGTTCTTCCTGAAACTTTGGCAGCACCCACCAGGAGGCCTGGAACAGGCTGTCCCAAGTCTTGGAGACTTGGAGATCTCCAAGTCATTTATAAAGTGACCTATTTGCAGAGCAGAAGTGGTTGGGTTCCTTGTCAATCCTCATGCCCCTGTGACAACACGTGTTCTTTTCCAACTAGACTAAGCCTCTCCTTTAGACAACAATTCCTATGGGCACGTGCCTTCTGACTTTCATTTTGGGAATCTAAGAGAACACGTTCTTCTGCTCCAGCAGAAACGAACAGAGTTGAGGTTGACAGCCAAAGTCGCGTGCTTGAGCAGTGCAAGGAATCACATTTTGAAATCAGACAGACCAGGTTCAAATGGGAATTCTCAGAACCTTGGTCTCTTCATCTCTGAAACAGATATAGATACTAACATCGACTCAGTCTTATTCAGAGTAAAACTAACAACAGTAACAAAACCTGGGATATGGTGATTACACAATAACATCAATTTCCATTCAAAGTTTCAAGCCAGAAACTTTGAGAAATTCAGACAGATGAGAGAGATGTCAGGACTCTTAAGACAGGCATTGTTGCCCAGGTTTTTAAGACTTGGGAACTGGGTCCAGAAACTAGAAACAAGTAAGATCAGTGCTGGTCACTAGAAATGAATGGATATACTAAAAGAGTTGAGGGCAAGTGGGTTGCTTGCAAGGATTCACATCCATGCAGGAAAAGAGCGAGCTTAGGAGAGTGGATGGCAACTCACTCCAGTACTCTTGCCTGGCAAATCCCGTGGACGGAGGAGCCTGGTAGGCTGCAGTCCATGGGGTCACTAGGAGTCGGACACAGCTGAGTGACTTCACTTTCACTTTTCACTTTCATGCATTGGAGAAGGAAATGGCAACCCACTCCAGTGTTCTTGTCTGGAGAATCCCAGGGACGGGGGAGCCTGGTGGGCTGCCATCTATGGGGTCGCACAGAGTCGGACACGACTGAAGTGACTCAGCAGCAGCAGCAGCAGCAGCAGGAGAGTGGAAGAAGAGGGTTCCATTGCTCTGTTCTCAAGACTGGGTTTCCAAGGCTGAGACTGAGGCTGTACACCCTTTCCCGCACAGCTTTCAAGTAGCAAAGGGGCCATGGGGAAATGCCTACTTGTACTGAGAAGGCCATATGACCGCGAGGTCGGTGTGAGAGGGCCAGTCCACTATGCACAGGGTGATGCTGCAGACAAGGGGCATGCCTCCAGCCTGTCACTCCCGCCCCTGCACCCCTACCTGCTCCTGAGGAACTGCCATTAGACCAAGGAAAGAGGAAATGCCTGGCTCATCTTGTCATCAAAACTGTTTCTTAGTGGATAGGAAGGAAAAAAGACACACCTGAAAGAACAGGAGGAAGACTCAGAGCCATTTAATTTTAGCATTCAAAGAGAATGCGTGCTTAATTTGCACACTCCCAATTGGGAGTGAAGCAGAATTATTGTTCACAGATTTATTAACAGGCTGATGAGGAGCAATTTGAAGGGGGAAAAAATGGGATTAGCTGAGCCAACATGAGTTCATCAAGAGCCAGTCATGCCAAACCAACCTCATTTCCTTTGTTAATGGGGCTCCCAGACCGGCAGGAAGCCGTAACACGGTGTTACATGACTGGAGGAAGCCTTTTGACAAAGCCAGTCATGATATCCTGACTGATATCCAGACCAGATGCAGACGCGTGGCTGAGCATCCTCTGGGGAGAACATCTCAAAGCGTGCTCGGCGCAGGCGCTGACGGGCCAGGGTGACCTGGAAGATGGTGGCTCTCGGGTCCGTCGTGCCACTCAGCCCTGGGCATGGCTGAGAACAGCTGACATATTTGTGAACGATGTGAATGGCCTGAGGCTGGTATCAGTGGTTAATAAGACAGTCCAAAGGCTGAACATCCAAAATTAAGACCCAAGGTTATGAGGAGGGGCTCCAACCAAAGGGACTGAATCTAAGGGAGTCCATGGGGGCTGCTATACCAAAGGGTCACAGCCTGGCAGCTTACAAACAGCAGAATGGTTTCACAGTTCTGGATGCAGGAAGCCCCAAATCAGGGTGCCAGCATGCTGGGGTTCTGGTGGGAGCTGGACTGCTGACTTCCTGTTGCATCCTCACAGGGCTGAAAGGGCCAGCCAGCTCTCTAGCCTCTTCCACAGAGGCATGGACCCCACCAGGGGCTCCACCTCCATGATCCCTGCCTCCAAATACCTGACTGCTCTTGGCTGCTTCCCCCTTTAGATCTCTGAGCCTTACTTCCATCCCCTGACGGAGGCCAATCCAAGCTCTGGGTCCTGCAGTCCTTTGGTTCCCTTAGAGAAAGAGCAGGAGCTCCTCCCTGTGTCCCCTGTGGGGGTCCTCAGAGGCGGCCTCAATGGTTTCTTCCAACCATAGTGCTTTGCAGGACAGGGGCTGGCACCCCGCTTCTGTGGGGCCATCCGCCTGACAGTTTTCCTTGGGTGACCACAGCCTCTGGAATAGTAACCAGTCTTCCTTTCCAGTCTGAGTGTGGACTCTCCTCAGGAAACCCACCTCCCTGCCTTGGGTGGGCCCAAGACAGTCCACAACGGGTCCCCGAGAGGCCCTCTTCCCAGAGGAGCCAGGACACAGGGTGCAGCCTGGCTCATAGGCATCCCTCCCCTGCCCTCCCGACCCGGGCAGGCCTACTCCCCCAGCCTCATTCCTAAGCAAAGAAAGTGATGAACAAACCTCCAGGGGAGGCAGAGTGACGCTCAGGTCTCTACTGGGGCCTGCACTGGAGACCCAGAAGAACAAGGGTTGTGACTCTGCCACACAACAGAGGCAAGCGCTCTCAGGCCAGCTGCTGGGGCTATGTCTCGGACAGGCCTGTTCTCTGTGGCCCCAGCTCTTTTCCTGGCCATCCCCTGACAGGCAACACAGCAGCCTGGTGTTTTCTGTCGTGTCTCCACACACATTTCTCGTCCTTCCTATACTGTGCATTGAAAATGTGTTCCACATCAAGTCTCATTAGCTTCGCTGTGCTCATCTGTTCGGGAATATTTTCCTCTCAGTTGACTTAATAACACTCATGTGTTTTGTGACTTCCCCGCTTTCCCCTTGTTGTTTTCTCTTCCTTTTCAGGGTAAATAGATCCAACTGGCCAGGCTGTGCGACCATACACTCACTCACCCCCGCATCACACACACTGACATTTCTGTAAGTGTAGGACCCCAACTCCTGCAGGCTGCTCCCCCACGTCCATCCCTGTCTGCACCTCCACACTCACAAGAACCCCACCCTCTCCACACCTCTGGTACACACCCACACCGCCCCCCATACACACATGCACTTCTTCCCTCACGCACCCACCTCCTCCATGTAGAGCCACCTCACCACCACAGAGAACGGCCTCCCTCACACACACTCCCATACACCCCCAAAACACATTCCTTCCCCACTGTGTCCCTCTCACCCCATGGCCAGATGCTGCCCTTGAACAGCCCTGAGCTCAGCGTCCCTGAGCAGCTCCCTCAGTGCAAGGACCCTGCATAGCTCTGGGGTTCAGTGCCATGGGTTCTGCTCTGGGGCTGAGCATCCTCCAGTGAAGAAAGGGCTCAGTCACTCAGGGGCCTGAGGCTCCTGTCCCCAGGCCTTCCCACCACCCTCCTGCCACTTTTGATGAACAAGCGTAGGTGAAGGGCTGGCAACTTCACAAATAGAGGACTAGAAAGCAACTCTTCCCTTTCTTTTCTTGACCGCTCCAAAAATACCATCAACTCCCCCGACCCCACTGTTCCCACAGGAAAGCCCCTCCCGTGTGCATCCATTGTCTGCGAGGAGCTGACTTCCCTCTGGCCTTGGCTCAGGACCTCTCCCAGGTTCCACCTACTCCTCCCAGACACTGGTTTCCGAAGACCCTTCTTCTGTGTCCCGGGGGAAATGGTCTCCTGTTGGCCTGTCTCCCACCTATCTCAACTCCTCCACGCATTCCAGAAGTGGTCTTAGAGGCTTTGGCTCGGTGGCTAGTCTTTTCTCTAAAGGCGCCAGGCATATTTCCGGACCCCACTGACATTTAGAAAATCTAAACACTCAAAAACGTCTGCACGGCCTTTTTAGAATTAGCAATTTGTTCTTAAAGGTCTCTGTGATTCCCGCAATGGCTCCATCTCTAATTTGTTTTTCCTAAAACACTTTTCATTTCCCATGTCCATTTCTGGAGCAGCTCTGCTCCAAAGGGAAAGAATCAGCAGGCAACACATGATACAGGTCCAGGGGTCACTGCTGATGAGTAAGAGATTTCAAATACCACATCAAGGGCAGGCACAGAGAAATGTGCTGAACAGCTACTGTGAGCCGAGCACTTTACCTACACAATTTAATTTTACTTTTGCCCTTAGAACATGCTGAAAAGTGGAGACATTATTGTTCCCACTTTACAGATTAAGAAACTGAGGCTCAGAAAGGTGAACAGCAGCTCGCTTGAGGAGACTTAGCACCCACAAGGCTTAGCTGGGATTTGAAAGTCTCTGTTCTCTCTCACCGTTACCAGGTACCTCCACCTTAAGGGTCTAGGAACAAATCAGAACAGCAGCCTAAGTTTCAGTAAAGAGAAATCTTATGGCCTCACAGGTGAAGGTGTGGCAAGGACTATGCCCAGGTGGGGCCGTGCTCCAGCTAGAGCAGAGGACAGATGCATGGTGAGGACCAAGGAGAAGCTGCAGTCAGATATCCCAAGGACGCCCAGCCTGCTGGCCGGGAGCTGACAGACACTCCACAGGAAGCAGGCGCTTCCTCATTTGGAACCCTAGTTTACCCAGCATAATACATGTATTGTCCCCACCACTGCTGGTTATAAAGGCCACCACTGAATGGTTGCTACCTGTGCCAGCCACTGGGCTAAACTTAGAGCACACATCCTTCAGTCCTTGCAGCCGGGCAAGGGGGGCTCCATTTTATGCAGGGAGGTACTGAGACTCAGCTGCGAAGGAAGTGGCCCAAGGCCATGCTGTTAAGGGGTCTCAAAGCCCAGCTTCGGACGCAGGACTGTCCAGCTGCAGGTCACCCTTCGAGGTGGTGCATTTAATGAAATTCATTTGTCGCTGATGACTTGCATAGTTCAAAACTGAAGTTCCTATAGGAATACATTTGAAGACTCATACTTCACATTTTGCCCACGAAGTGAAACTTTATAAATATTTTTGTTTGCACATATTAGCATAGTACATACCCTCGCTGCACTGGCACCCACAGCCTCAGCTAGGTCCCACAGTGTGGCTCCTGGGCCAAGTCCTCCTTAGCCCGAGCCCCTGGCAACATGAAGATGCCCTGAAGGTAGCCCAGCCCTGAGCACTTCCAGCTGCTGCTCTGATCCCAGCCAGCATGAGGGGGACTGTGTCCTATTATTGCAAATAGAATCGACACAAACAAAAACACAAGGCCCTTACTCTCTTGGCCAGCAGTTCCTTTCTGCAGGCTGAGAGGCAAGTCTGGTTCTTTCCTCTCTCCCTGGAGGTGGGCTAAAAGCTGGAGTGTTTGCCTAGGAGGAGCAGGGAGGATGGTGGTAGAAAAGGACCCAAGCCACCCGACCATCCCTAACAAGATGCAGAGGGGTTGCTTTCAGAGCCCCGCCCGTCTCCACTCACCCTCGTTGGTGGCTGCTCTGTGCGGAGCCAATGCCCTTGGTATGTGGCCCAGGCTAGGGGAGGCCAAGGGAGCTCGCCCTAGGCTAGGCAGGCCATCGTGTGGCGCCTGGCAGGATGCCCTCCCCGCGGCCTGGCCCCAGCGCCTGGGGCTCCCCTGCTGATTTCACTACCCAACTCTTCTTGCTGACAGGGAAGGGCTGGGACCTTGCATTGGAGCGGGCATGACACAAGGCTTTCCGAAGTGGCCAGCAAATCCTGAGTCTCCTTCACAGCTGGCCTCAGATCCTTTGTCTAGATCAAGGAGTGGGAAAGAGCTTAGACCCCTAGGCTTGGGTCTGTCTTCCTCTTGGGCCTACTTGAAGCAAGACTCAGGCCTAAACAGTCCAAACAGATCCAAGGCCACAATGAATGTATAAGAAACAATTAGTTCACTGGTGACTACCATGGAGGCGGGAAAAAGAGTCCCACGGCCAGAATTCAACTAACATTTCATCATTAGACATGGTTATTCCTGATTCATGTTGTTTCCATTCCAGCTCTCTACCTCCCCACTGCAGGTCTCACAGCCTGCCTCCCCACTGCAGGTCTCACAATCTACAGGAGATTCCCTCCTGGCATGGAAAGTGATTCATCTCTTGGACCCGATCTGCACATATGACTAACATAAGTAAAGTAAAGTCACTCAGTCATGTCCGACTCTTTGTGACCCCATGGACTACAGCCCACCAGGCTCCTCAGTCCATGAGATTCTCCAAGCAAGAATACTGGAGTGGGTTATCATTTCCTTCTCCGGGAGATCTTCCCGACCCAGGGATCGAACCCGGGTCTCCCGCATTGGAGGCAGACGCTGTAACCTCTGAACCACCAGGGAAGTACCAATAAGCCTGGTATTTAAGCAAACAGCAATCAGTTATCCCTTCAGCGCACCCCTCGGTGGCCCATCTATCCTCAGACAGGCTCAATTCCAATACAGTGGACCAAGGATGAGCACTTAGGGACTGGGCCTCTCACTGGCTGCTCCTCACAAAACCATTGCCACGTACCACATCCCTTAAAACAAGTGCAAATTTATCCCCAGCCAGTACATTATCACACAGTTAGCTCCAAAGCAGTGGCATTCCCAGGATACCAAGTAAATGCAAATATAAAGCCACTCTTGGGCAATTTCCTACCTAGACCACAAAAAATGTCCACAGGGGGAAGAATTCCCACTATCAATGACCCCGCCATCAAACATTATATAACAGAAAGGAAACACTCCACCATGAACAAGAACAAGCAGACACAGAATGTGGGAGGATTAGCATTCTAAAAATCTGTGCTAATAAAACAATCAGAAAGGGATTATAGAAATAAATACATTTAAAATAACTGATGAAACTAAAATGAAAATATAAATCATAAGGGATTATCAAGAAACCATGAAAACAGGGCAGGTCATTTGGAAAACTGTTTGAAAGTTATAGTAGAGAATGTACTTCAGGAAAAACGAAGTTAAATCAATAAGGGTGGGTGAAGTGCGAGAAGCAATGGTGAGCAAAGAAACCAGTAAGCTTGTGGGTAAATAGAAATAAGTACTGAATTATTTATAAACAACAACTATAGTAACAATGGCCACTGGGAGGAAGTTAAAGACTGGCAAAACTAAAATATTAGTCAACAATAACATGGAAGATGGCAGAGGGTGTGGGCATCCAAACATTACAGGATCCTTATTTTGTTCTGTTGGAGAATAGAGATATTCATCAGTTGTTTTTGTTGTTGTTCAGTTGCTAAGTCAAGTCTGACTCTTTGCAACCCCATGGACTGCAGCCCATCAGGGTCCTCTGTCCATGGGATTTTCCAGGCAAGAACACTGGAGTGGGTTGCCGTTTCCTTCTCCAGGAGATCTTCTTGACCCAGGGATCAAACTCATGTCTCCTGCCTTGGCAGGCAGATTATTTACCACTGAGCCACCTGGAAAGCTCATTCATCGGCTGTAGAGTTTCCTAAATCATGGTTCATTGTCGTAAGGGTAACAGTGCTGCACTCAATATGCCAGTAAATTTGGAAAACTCAGCAGTGGCCACAGGATTGGAAAAGGTCAGTTTTCATTCCAATACCAAAGAAAGGCAATGCCAAAGAATGCTCAAACTACTGCCCAATTGTACTCATCTCACACGCTAGCAAAGTAATGCTCAAAATTCTTCAAGCCAGGCTTCAGCAATACGTGAACAGTGAACTTCCAGATGTTCAAGCTGGGTTTAGAAAAGTCAGAGGAACCAGGGATCAAATTGCCAACATCCGCTGGATCATCAAGAAAGCAATAGAGTTCCAGAAAAACATCGATTTCTGCTTTATTGACTATGTCAAAGCCTTTCACTGTGTGGATCACAATAAACTGTGGAAAATTCTGAAAGAGATGGGAATATCAGACCACTTGACCTGCTTCTTGAGAAACCTGTATGCAGTTCAGGAAGCAACAGTTAGAACTGGACATGGAACAACAGACTAGTTCCAGATAGGAAAAGGAGCACATCAAGGCTGTATATTGTCACCCTAATTATTTAACTTATATGCAGAGTACATCATGAGAAATGCTGGGCTGGAGGAAACACAACCTGGAATCAAGATTGCCGGGAGAAATATCAGTAACCTCAGATATGCAGATGACACCACCCTTATGGCAGAAAGTGAAGAGGAACTAAAAAGCCTCTTGATGAAAGTGGAGAAGAGAATGAAAAAGTTGGCCTAAAGCTTCACATTCAGAGAACTAAGATCATGGCATCCAGTCCCATCACTTCATGGCAAATAAGATGGGGAAACAGTGGCTGACTTTATTTTTGGGGGCTCCAAAATCACCACAGATGGTGATTGCAGCCAGGAAATTAAAAGACGCTTATTCCTTGGAAAGAAAGTTATGACCAACCTAGATAGCATATTCAAAAGCAGAGATATTACTTTGTCAACAAAGGTCCGTCTAGTCAAGGCTATGGTTTTTCCAGTAGTCATGTATGGATGTGAAAGTTGGACTGTGAAGAAAGCTGATTGCCGAAGAATTGATGCTTTTGAACTGTTGGAGAAGACTTTTGAGAGTCCCTTGGACTGCAAGGAGATCCAACCAGTTCATTATAAAGGAGATCAGTCCTGGGTGTTCTTTGGAAGGACTGATGCTAAAGATGAAACTCCAATACTTTGGCCACCTCATGCGAAAAGTTGACTCATTGGAAAAGACCCTGATGCTGCGAGGGATTGGGGACAGGAGGAAAAGGGGACGGCAGAGGATGAGATGGCCGGATGGCATCACCAACTCGATGGACATGGGTTTGGGTGAACTCCAGGAGTTGGCAATGGACAGGGAGGCCTGGCATGCTGCAATTTGTGGGGTCACAAACAGTCGGACACGACTGAGCGACTGAACTGAACTGAACAGTGATGCATACTGCGTTCATAGACTGGCAGACTCAATGTCAACTATCCCCAAAGTGACCTACGAATTTAATACAAGTCTAATCAAACTTCCAGAAGGTTTTTTTTTTAACATATAGACAAGCCGACTATAAAATTTACATGGAATGACAAATGAATAAGAAGAGATGAAGCAATTCTGAAAAAGAATAGTGTTGGAGGAATCACACTACCCAACTTTCAGACTTCTTTGTAAAGCTACAGTAATCAAGAGTGTGGCAGTGACAAAGGAATAGACACCCAGACGAGTGGAACAGAAGACAAAGTCTAGAAATAGACCCTTCAAACATGTCCAACTGAGGGCTTCCCTGGTGGCTCAGTGGTAAAGAATCTGCCTGCTAGTGCAGGAGACGAGAGTCTGAACCTTAGTCCAAGAAGATCCCGCATGCCATGGAACAACTAAGCCCACGCGCCACAACTATTAGGCCTGCGCTCTAGAGCTTGGAAGCCACAACTGCTGAGCCTCCGTGCCACAGCTACTGAAGCCTGCACACCCCAGAGCCTATGCTCTGCAACAAGAAAAGCTACTGCAATGAGAAGCCTGCACCCCACAACTAGAGAGTAGCCCTCGCTGCTCACTGCAAGTAGAGAAAGCCCATGCCACAAGGAAGACCCAGCATAGCGAAAAATAAAATAAAAATGTGTCTCTTATTTTATTTTAAAAAAAAGTCCAACTGATTTTTTATAATGATGCAAAAAAATATTTAATGGAATAAAGAGTCTTTTTGACAAATGATGCTTAAAGGATTTAACATCCATATGCAAAAAGAAGAAAAAGAACCTTATAAAAAATGAACTCAAAATGTAAATGTGAAACTATGAAACTTATAAAAACACATGGTAGAAGATTTTCCTGACTGGAATGTAGCAAAAAATGCTTAAATGTACACCAAAAGCACAGGAGGATTGAGGGGGGTGTCTCACAAAGCTGGCAGGGGGGCTTCTGGATACCTGAGCTCTGCTGTCCTATCCCACCAGAATGTTTCCTTGGCTTTTCTTCCAGAGTGTATCTGACGTCAAAACATACAGAATTATGTACCTTCATTCCCTTGAAGCAGTAATGGGAGGCCACTTACCCATGATGGTCTTGGTGTATCGGTAAGGCTCTGAGAGGAAGTGTGGGAGGGTGAGGACAAAGGCCCCCAAAGCTAGCAGAAGACCCCCAATGCCAATCAGCCTTGGACGGTGCACCCGGCTGCCAAAGTAGCTGACGAAGATGATGAGGATGGCGTTGCTGATCTGCAGAGAGAGCAGAGAAGCCAAGTGAGACCACAGGCTACATCCTCACCCACCCATAGTGGACCTACCATCAAAAAAGAGAGGCAAGATGCTGCCTGCTGTGACCTGAGAGCTCAAGCAGAGCTGTGGTGCCAACTCTGCCCAGAGATTCTTACAGGGGGCCAAGCATGCAGTTTCAGCTTTCCCCTGGTGTCAGAAACCCTTCCCAGCCTCAGCCTTCTAGGCCAGACCAAAGGAAGTATGTAGAGACCATGGGAAGTTCAACCATCTTAGGGCCAAACCTTTTGGGGTCAAATTCAAGAAAGCCTCCTATTCTTGCTGGCTCCTAGAAACAATGCATGTTCTCTAACTAAAGTCCCTAGGGACTCTGATTTCACAGTCAGAATAACCACCAAGCAACATGCACTATCTCATTTCAGCATGCAGCAAGACATTTTGCAGATGGCACAACTGGGACTCAGTATATTAAGTAACTTGCTGTGTCCATGAGGTCAGGAGGTGGCTCAAACCAGGACGACCTGAGTTTAAAGTGCCCTGTCTTAACTGCGCTGGTCTACTGCCCCTTGCAGAAGTGGGTTTCTGCCCCAGAAGCTCTGCTCCTAATCAGCCCTGGCTCCCCCTGGGTTGTTTTCCAATTCTGTGAATGAGGGATGAGGATTAAAGCACCCCAAGTCCCTTCCCAACTGGAAACACCAGTAACTCAAGCTCCTGGTGCTCCCTGGAAGGCATGCTCTCTGAGCCCCAAAGAGGGGGATCAAAGGCCCCAGCTTGGGAAGCAGGCTCTTCAATGGTAAAAGAGAGGCTGGCAGATCTTCTGACCTTGACTCCAAGATGGTCATCTACCCCAGGAAGTAAGTTCACCTGAGCCAGAGGAGCCCTGGATGTCAGCATGTGTAGCTCCCGCCCTGTCCAGCCACAGTCTCCTTCCAGCTATTAAAGCAGGTGCCCCTGTCTCAGGAAACAGGGACAGAGGCTTGGTATGTGGCTCTTGCTATGATCATCAGTGACCTCCTCATTGCCAAGCCCACTGGCTAATTCTCTTCTCACTTGATTTCTCAGCACCTTTTGATTCAGTTGACCATTGCTCTTTCCTAAAACCCTCCTTTCACTGAGTTTCCATGACACTGTCATCTCCTAGTTTGCTGCCCCTGGTTGCTCCTTCTCAGTCTCCTTGGCTGATTCCTTCTTGCCTCCTTGATCTCTCAGCTCTCAGAGCTCAGTATCCGCACTCCAGCTCTTGTCTTGGGCGCTCAGCCAGTCCATGGCTTTCCTTGTTCTGTATGTGCTTCTAATCCCCTCATGGGAATGATATGTGAGCAGAGATTTTTTTTCTGTTCATTCCTGTCTCCCCAGCACCTAGAATGGTGTTTGACACACAGTTGGTGCTCATGAAATGTTTGTTGAATAAATGAATGGATGAAGGAGTAAATGGTAGGCTTTTTCAAGAAGAGGAAGGATTACCCAGGAGACCCCTCCTGTGTGGCCAAGAAAAAGAATGGTTTATGACACACAGAGAAAGGGAATATGAAGGTGGGTGAGGATGCCTAGCCTGACTGAGAAGTTGCGCCAGTTCCTGGCCAGATGTGGTTCTAGGACATTCTGTAACCAGTACCTGGAAACAAAGCTTTGTTATGCTTCTTAGATTTTATTCCCTTCTTGTTTCCCTATCATTTTTCAGGAAGTAATTATAAATGTCAGACCATATCAGCTAAGCTAACTGAGGCTGACTTGCAAGGTTTTGGATAGGAATGAGGGAGGGCCCCAAAGGGAGGCTCAGGAAAGACTTGGGGGCGCCCAGCCCCAAGCACTGGGAGCAGACTGGGCTGGCTTCTTGGCGGGAACTGGGCCCCTGTGGCTCTTACGACTGGCTTAAACCCTTGGTTCCCAATCTTTCCTTCAGCAGTGGAGCTCCTTTGAAAAAAATTATTTTCCTTAATAGAAGCAGCAGCTATTCTAGCTGAGGAGAGGAGGGGCTCTGCAGTCAGGCCACATCCCCTCAGCCCTGACCCGGTCCCAGACAGCTCTGTGGACTTCCTGTCAGAGCATTTGTAACACATCCCTGTCCATTAATGTCTCAAAACAAAGGGACCCAGGGCAAACCAGAGCAGGCGTAAGGGCTACTGTAGGTGCAGCTGGTGCTTCACTGGCAGATGCTGGCATCTTCCCTGCCAGCCAAGCCCCTCCTCCTGCTGCTGGCCTGATCTGACCAACCCTGTCTCCTTCCCCTCACTGCTGGGCCCCACTGGCTTGGAGACTGGCCTGCAGCGTGCAGGCTCCCATCTCTGGCTGGCTGCACACTCCAGGCGACCAGATGGGTTTGCCTTCTTTTCCACCAGGCCTGTTCTTTTTCACACCCCTCATGCTTCTGATAGGCAGCTGCCTTCTTGTCTGTGGTGCCTCCAATTCCCTTGTGGCTCAGCTGGTAAAGAATCTGCCTGCAATATGGGAGACCTGGGTTCAATCCCTGGGTTGGGAAGATCCCCTGGAGAAGGGAAAGGCTACCCACTCCAGTATTCTGGCCTGGAGAATTCCATGGACTGTGTAGTCCATGATGTTGCAAAGAGTCGGACACAGCTCAGCAACTTCCGCTTCACTTAGCCTCAATCCTGTGCTCAGGCAGCTACCAAATCCTGTCTTTCCTTCGTTTGCACAATCACCAGGTCCCTCTTCTCTTCCAGCTGCGCAAGCCAGGTTTAGTGAAGGCCTCCTGGCCATCCGAGTTCAGGGTGCACCGTTCTCCACCTCAGGTGTCTCCCAGGCTCCTCTCCAGAGGGTTCATCTTCACTGACCATACACCCAGCCGTGACTCTGTTCAAGAAGCCAGGCCAGTTCCTTACTGCCCACCCTAAAAGCTGGGAGCCTCGAGCTTGACCATGAAGCTCCCTCTTATTTGGCTGCTCTCTGCTCTCCCAGTAAGACTCCTACTTTCCTAGTCTGTTAAATGCTGGGGTCAGAATCAATAGGATTGGGACTTCCCTGGTGGTTCAGTGGCTAAGACTCCGTATACTCCCAATGCAGGGAGCCCAGGTTTGATCACTGATCAGGGAACTAGATTCTGCATGCCACAACTAAAGATCTCTCATGTGGCAATGAAGATCAAAGATTCCACATGACACAACCAAGATAGGGTGCGCCAAATAAATAAATAATAAAAATTTCAAAAAATTTTAAAAAAGAATCAATGGGATTGTTGAAGACCCTATGGCTGAGTTCCTATCCTGCCTACTCCACACATTCACCCATTCACTTCCCTTCAACACACACAGACACACATCCAGACACACACAGATACACAAATACACACAGATACACAAATATACACACAGATCACAGACACACACAGTCATACACACAGACACACAAAAAGACTCAGACACATATAGAAACAGATATACACACAGAGAGATGCACATTTTCATACAAAGCACACACACAGGATTGTTAGGTTCAAGGAATTAACTTTCTTATATTTGGCTTAGACTGTGCCCATAGGGATGTCTAAAACCTGATCGTTGAAAAACTCATCTGAGTTTGGGAAAGAGAAATTAGACATCCAGAAAACTGTGAAAATATCACGTGGGCCTGGGAGCTTAGAGGAGGGTCTGAGGCCCATGAGGTCAGCAGGCATGACTGATGGGTCCCAGGGCTGCATGTGTGAAGGGTGTGCCCATCACAGTGGAGGAAGTCCATGGAGGCGGAGTGCATGTCAAGAGAGGAAGCAGTAGGGATTCCAGCAGTGTGTCCTGGGACTAGCTTTTGGGCAGAGCAGGGCTGGTGGACAAAGAGCAGAGCAGAGGTTATAGAAGAGGGGCTCTGGGGATCAGAGGGAGGCCTGGGGTGGTGGCCGTCAGACAGACCTGGGCTCTGATCTGGTGTGGCCACCAGGATCAGGGAGGCTTTCTGCCTAAAAGACATGACCACTATGAAGACAGTCCTCCTGCGAGGACTGCAGGGGGATCTGCCCTTGTGTGGCGGGGAGGGTTCCTGAGGGGCATTCCTGTGTGGGCCTGAGGGGACACAGGACTGAAAGGTAAAGGGGTGTTTCAAGCAGGGAGCTGGCTGGGGGATGAGCTGGCTGGAAGGTGGTGGTTGGGGGCCGCTGGGAGACCTCCCGCCTTCTTTTCCTGTCACCTCGGAAGCTGCCCATGAGAGCCCTGCGTTGGCCTGAATTTCACTAAGTCAACAGAAGATCTAACTGCACCTGGGCTCCCGGGAGGGGGAGGCTATGGCTTCCACCCCAGAACAGTGGGCCTCGCGGAAAGAAAAGACAGGAAGTCATAGACCTGTGACCTTGTCTGGGAGTCAAGGCCATTGAGTTGGCCTCCGGGAGATGCTCCCCTACCTGCATGCTTGCAGCTCGTCTTCCTCTGGATGGGGATGGACGGAAGGCACGTAAACTGGTAGGTGGTCACAGAACTCAACCAGAGGCACGGAGTTTGGAGTCAGCAGGCCTGCACACCTCGGGCAAGTCACTGACCTTGTTGAACCCCGGTGTCCTCACCTGTTGGAGGAGGCGCAGAGCACCCGCTCGCAGGGGAGTGGTGAGGAGGTCAGGAAACTCCAGAGGCTCTAGCTCAGTGCCTGGTGCCAGGGGAAGTGTATCTGACTGTCTCCATCCCCCACGTGCCCCCTGCCCCGATCTGCTCCTCCAGAGCCCCCTCCTGGATCCCGTGAGCATGGTGCTGCTCGGGTGGGTTCCAATGGACTAGAGCATCTTGCTTACCTCATTCAAGCTGGAGATGAAACCTGAGGAAGAACTGGAGAGGCCAAACCGCTTCTCGATGGTGGTGAGGCTGCTCTTGAAGTAGGCACTATACAGGAGCTGGGAGAGTTGCAGGAGGCCATGGCACAGCACGAACACCTGGGAGGAGACTGGACTGTGAGCCCTGCTGCCCACTTCTGCTCTCCACTCTGCGACACAGAGGCCCAGCAGCCTGGCCCGTTCCCTCCCTTGAGCGTTGGGAACACGTTCTCCATCAGGTGGTCCCATGGTGAAATGCCGTCATTCTCAGACCCGTTTCACCCCTGACCTTGGGCAGGGCATGACAGTCATTCCCATCATTTCAGCCATACTTGTCACACAGCAGGAAAACCACAGGGTCGGAGAAGCATCCTTAAAGGTCTGACTCATCAGATTTTTCTCTGATAGCTCTGCCTCCCTCCTGGGTCCCATTCAGTTGAGGGTCCCCCTCCCAGCCCATTCATGTCACAAGCAAGCCGGGGGGTCACACTGCTCCACACCTCTTGACCGGGCCTCCATTCCCTTCCCCATCGACACCCATCCCCCTAGACTCCCTTCTCATACCCCAGTGAGGCTGCAGGATGGGCGCTCACCCAGGCCGTTTCAGTGAACACACTAGCTCAGCTTGTTACCACCTCTTCTTATATGAGGTGTTTGTGCCGATGCTGGCTCCTCCTCTGGATGAAGATAAAGGCCTGGGAAAGGACTCCCACCCTGTCCCACAGGCCTTGTCCTGTGGCTGTGAGTAAATGTGACAAACAAATGTGCTTTCCGTGGTTGACCGGGACAGATACACAGTGGCAAGGGTGGAGAGGGATCGTGGCATCTGGAGTTGGCTGCACGCTCAGTGCTCCTGGGTTCTTGGCTGTTGGGCTGAGAGCAAGCTCAGAGCCCCAACGCCCCTGGAAGTGCCCCTTCTGAGGACAGCATTTTTCCTTCAGGGAAGGGCGGGGTGCCAGTCTGTCTCCTAGTCTGCCAAAGCTCTTCCCTCACTGAAAGGGCTGGCATCTCAGGAAAGCAACAGGGATCCACCCTCATTTCTGTTTCCTTGTTAAGCCAAGCCAGCCATCCACAGGGGCCTCGCTCTAGGCTTTGGGGTCAGAACTGACGTCTCCTCTCCAACCTGCCAATGTCAAGCCTCTGGAAGCCCAGGGGGTAGCCCAAGTCACCTGCTCATACATCCAAATCAAGGTGGCCAACACACCACAAAACCAGACACTTGTCCAAGCACTGCCACTCCCCTCCTGAGCCTGCCTTCCTTTCAACCCATCTCAGAAACTGCCTGTGAGGGCCCCTGTGTCGGCCTGAATTTCACTAACTCAAGGGAAGATCTAACTGCCCCTGGGCTCCCGAGAGGGGGAGGCTGTGGCCTCCACCCCAGAACAGTGGGCCTCGTGGAATTTACACTGTCCCTCAGTGATGCAAATCAAAGTTAGAAGGAAGAAGGATGGGCTAAGGGTCAGAAGCCAGGATCAGCTAGGAGACACTGTAAGCCAAGGAGAGAGGGCAGAAGCAGTGTTGCTGGCTCAGCTGGTAAAGAATCTGCCTGCAATGCGGACGAACTGGGTTCAGTCCCTGGGTTGGGAAGATCCCCTGGAGGAGGGCATGGCAACCCACTCCAGTATTCTTGCCTGGCAAACCCCCACGGACAGAGGAGCCTGGTGGGCTACAGTCCATGGGGTCGCAGAGTCGGGCGTGACTGAGGGACGAAGCACACACAGTCTCTACGTGGTTCCCTAGCAGTCTGAGGAGAGAAAGGTGAGGACGCTGGGGAAAAAGTCTGTCTCAGACCTTTTCCTGAAAGATACGTCTTTGATCTTTCCAGTAAATACAAAAATCCCTGCAGACACGACGTGGAAGACTCCACCTAGAGCTAGGGGGCGCCTTTCTCACCTCACAGCCCAGCAGAGCCTACTGCACTGCCGGCTTTCAGCCACTGCAGTCCTGACAGGTTGGGGTCCCTTACAGGCGCCCCAGCAGAAGTGCTGGTGTGTATCTGAGACCCCAGGTTCCAGTGGACTCAGCAGATGAAGAGGAATGAGATCTGTGGCTTCAGGGGAAGGAAAGGTGGGCAGAAGATGCCGGGTAAAGAGACTGAAGTGGAGAGAAGGTTTCCGTGGATTTCTGTCCAGAGCTGCTCAAGGTCACAGCCATCTGCCTCATGGGTGGCAGGAGGAAGCCTGTTCACTCGCCACCCCTGCCACCCCAGGGAGGCTCAGCTCTGCTTCTGCTCGTGTACTGGAATTCTCAACATTTTGTGATAAAGGTAGTCTAGAAAATGATCCAGTCTCTCTTACAAATGGTGAAACAGAAGTCCAGAGTGGGGGTGGATCCTAGCGCCTCAGAGCTGGGGAGACCAAGGGCTCACGAGGGCAGGAACCTGCCATGGCTACTCCATTGTGTGAGAGGCAGGCCCAGAACCGGGTATGCCAGGCACCTGGAGAGCCCAACCCCCGCTAAGCCCACAGCACCTGCTACACCAGGATACAGGCAAATTAGTCTTGGATGCCTTACCAGATTATCTTCTTCTGATCATCCCCTGAAGGTAATGCCCCCCAGCCTGCCCCACTCAAATTGTCTGTAGTCACCATCCCTGGACACGGTGCCCTTTCTGCACATGTGCACTGGAAACCCCATTTGTGGTGCCCACATCCCAGACTATGCTCCAGAATGTCCCCCAGGATTTTTACACTCAAGGGCATCACACGTTGTGCTGGACATGTCCATACAGACATTCTCTGGCCCCTCCTTGACACTAATCGCTTCCTAAATAGGGCCCAATGTCCTCCCCCCACAAACCTCTCTGGTTTTCCCTTCATTCCTCATCATGTCCGCTCAGTGCCCTAAGCCAGAAACCGGAAATCCTCCCAGATGCACGGGCCTCATCTCTGACATTTGGTTCCACTGTGATTTCATCTGGCGCCTCTTGCATTTGACCTGCCCTCACCTCCAGATTATGTCTGGCTTCAGGCCCTCCCTCTCTTATCTCTGCCAGATTCCTTCAACAGCCTCTCACAGATCTCCTGTGTGCCGCCTTCCAGTCTTCCATCTCATCACTCCAGGAAGAGCTTTATCAAACACCAATGTGAGCCAGTTATACCCAGATTAATACCTCTCACTGGCTCCCCACTTTTCACAAGATGAACACCAACGCCCTTTGGAGTGTCATCCACGATGTTGCGGGTCCTGGACTCTGCCTGCCTCTTTTCCATAGTCTGCTGGGTGGATCATGTTTTACAAAGACGGCTCCACCAATGTCTCCTGTCCCACATACACCTCTTACAACGTGACAATGACATTCATCCATCAAGAAGTGGGATCTGCGTTCTCTTCCTTTCAATATGGGTCAGTCTTACTTATTTGCTTCCGAAAAAGAGAAGGAAGCAGAAGTGATGCTCTGTGACCTCTGTGGCTAAGTCTTGAAAGTTAATAGTGAATCCCCCAGCTCTTTCATGGGAACTTAGACCCCAGACATCACACTGTAAGGAAGCCCCTCTTCCCACTCATGGGGGATCCACATGGTGATGTTCCAGCCGATAAATCAAAGTTTCAGCCTGTAGCCAGCTTAGGATTCCAGCCTTCAATGACAGGTGAGCTATGCCCACCAAGCCTTCCACGGATGGCAGATCCATGAAAAAACTCAATGTTGCCATTGTTTTAAGCACTAAATTTAGGGCTGCTTTGTTATGTAGCGCTAGAGCTAGAACCTCTTGTCCTTCAAACTTCATCAAGGTCACACACTGCCCCACAGCGCACACTCACTGTCTGCATCTTTGCTCAGTCTTCACACAATCATCTTTCCCATCTCTGTCTGGATAACCCTTCAATGGTTCCCTTGCCCAGCACAGGGCTCAGCTATGTGTCCAATTCAAAGTAGCTTCCTAAAGTCCTGGCACCTGATGCAGACTTCTGTGCAGAGGCTTCCAGATGGCTTGGCATGTGACTGGCATCCAGGGTGGCATCCAGCAGAGGGCTGAGGGCTGTCAGAGCAGCCTGGGAGAGACACAGAGGGCTGGGCCAATGTCCAAGGCAGTGGGGAGGCAGGGAGTGGCAGCTTAGAGGCTCCTGCAGAGGTTAAGTTGACAAGGCTCTTTTCTTTGATTTGAGGTGGAAGAAAAGGGGCAGAGTTTCCAGCCTGAGGGCCAGGAAGGGGTCAAGGCTGTGCGTGAGACAGGGGCCCAGGAGGAAGAGTGCAGATGGAGAGAGAGGACAGGAGTTCAGGTTTGAAACACCCAAGTTACTGCATATAAAGTTCAAAAATACCAGTCTCCCTCTAACAAAATCAGTAATGAATTAACAGGAGTGATTAATCTCTACTCGAGCAGCTGATTGGTGGCTCAGACGGTAAAGAATCTTCCTGCAATGAGGAAGAACTGGGTTCAGTCCCTGGGTTGGGAAGATCCCCTGGAAGAGGGCATGGCCACCGACTCCAGTATTCTTGCGTGGCAAACCCCCACGGACAGAAGAGCCTGGTGGGCTACAGTCCATGGGGTCGCAGAGTCGGACCTGACTGAGGGACGAAGACACACAGTCTCTACGTGGTTCCCTAGCAGTCTGAGGAGAGAAAGGTGAGGACAGTGGAGAAAAAATCTGTCTCAGACCTTTTCCTGAAAGATACGTCTTTGATCTTTCCAGTAAATACAAAAATCCCTGCAGACACGACGTGGAAGACTCCACCTAGAGCTAGGGGGCGCCTTTCTCACCTCATACCCCAGCAGAGCCTACTGCACTGCCGGCTTTCAGCCACTGCAGTCCTGACAGGTTGGGGTCCCTTACAGGCACCCCAGCAGAAGTGCTGGTGTGTATCTGAGACCCCAGGTTCCAGTGGACTCAGCAGATGAAGAGGAATGAGATCTGTGGCTTCAGGGGAAGGAAAGGTGGGGAGAAGATGCTGGGTAAAGAGATAGAAGTGGAGAGAAGATTCCAGTAGATTTCTGTCCAGAGCCGCTCAAGGTCACAGCCGTCTGGTTTCACTACTGAGCTTACATGGACAGGACTCAGGCTACTGGAAGTTATCAATTACCTGCTCCATGGCCAGTGTGGCATGGAACAGCAAACACTTGACTCCTCGCAGGGCAGATAGAAATCCATCCCTTGCGAGACTGTGAGGCTTATGAGCATAAGGAGATGGACTGGTGGGAGAAAGAAAGGTTTGCTCATTGGGTTGCAACCCATCCTTTCCACCATTTAGACAACATGGTGTTGTGGGATTTGATAGTTGGGGGTTGGGACTCAAACAAGCCAAAGCTCACATCCTGACTCTGTAATGAATGGTGTGACCTCTGACTGTGTATCTGACCCTCTGGCAGCAGTTTCCCCACTAGCAAACAGGAGCATTGACAATACCTATTCCCGCTGCCTTGGGAGGCTTGCATAAAAGGGTCTGTGTTTAAAGCCCTAGAGACCTGCTTGACCCACAGCATGTGCTCCACATTCTGGAGAGATAGTTAATAAGCCCAGGCTCCCACCTCTCCCTCCTCCTGCCCGAATAATTGAACCTCTGTGTTGCTTTCCCATCTCCTGTGGCATGAAAACTCTAGGACAGATTTCCCACAATGTGTTAGGCAGGTCACCACTTGTTTGAGATGCTCCGAGTTGAAAGGATTCCCAGGAGAAAAAAGTTTGGAAAACTTTGCATGCTACCATCCTTCCTTGTGAATATTTACAATTCGTATTAGAATATTAAAGTCTCTAAGAAAACCTTCAGTAAAGACTGGCTTTTAGCTTTGTTTTACCCAACTTTCTCCATGGCTTCTTTAGCCATGTGACCCCCTGTATACATATGAAACATCTATAGACTCTAGCATTCGGCAGAATATAGTTTATGGAAGGATTCCATGTCCCTTTTAAAAGTAGCTTATGGTAGAATCTGAGTCTTGAGATTTCTTCACAAAAGGAAAAGAAAATAAAGATATATTACATGGCTGTATTATCTTTTTAAAAATAGCCCACCAGCATTTTCTATCTCCTCACTCCACTTTTTTCCTTTTCATAGCAGTTATTGCTTCCTAAGAGAGTGAAAAAGCTGGTTTAAAACTCAACATTCAAAAACTAACATCATGCCATCCGGCCCCATCACTTCATGGCAAATAGATGGGGAAACAATGGAAACAATGACAGGCTTTATTTTCTTGGGCTCCAAAATCACTGCAAATGGTGACTGCAGCCATGAAATTGAAAGACACTTGCTCCTCGGAAGAAAAGTTATGATAAACCTTGACAGCATATTAAAAAGCAGAGACATTACTTTGCCAACAAAAATCCGTCTAGTCAAAGCTATGGTTTTTCCAGTAGTCATGTACAGATTTGAGAGTTAGACCATAAAGAAGGCTGAGTGCCGAAGAAGTGATGCTTTTGAACTGTGGTGTTGGAGAAGACTCTTGAGAGTCCCTTGGATGGCAAGGAGATCAAACCAGTCAATCCTAAAGGAAATTAACCCTGAATGTTCATTGGAAGGACTGATGCTGAAGCTGAAGTTCCAATACTTCTGGCCACCTGATGCTGGAAACTATTGAAAGCAGGAGAAAAAGGGAACAAAAGAGGATAAGATGGTTGGATGGCATCATTACTCAATGGACATGAGTTTGAGCAAGCTCCGGGAGTTGATGATGGACAGGTAAGCCTAGTGTGCTGCAGTCCATGAGGTCACAAAGTGTCAGACATGTCTGAGCAACTGAAGTGAACTGAATTGCTTCCTAAAATTACATTACGCATTTATCACTTATGGTCATCAGCCCCACCAAAATCCAGAATTCACAGAGGAAAAACGATGTGTGTTTTTTAAGATGCCGTGTCCTCTTGTCTGGAACAATGCCTAGTCCTTAATTGGGGCTCACTCAGTGTCAAGTGAATGAATAGGTCTTTAAATAGTCTGATTAACTCTCTTCCAGAACATATGTCCATCAGAGGAGCCATTTGGGAAGCTGCAGGTTTGTTCCAATGGTCTGTCCTCAATCATAAATTTCCCCTTCAGCATTGCTTTTAATCAGTCTACAAGCAACTCATCAATCATTTAAAATCTGTGCATTTTATTATATGTAAAGTGAAATGAAGTGTTAGTCACTCAGTTGTGTGTGACTGTTTGTAACCTCATGGATTGTAGCCCACCAGGTTCCTCTGTCCATGGAATTCTCCAGCCAGTAATACTGGAGTGGGTTGCCATTCCCTTCTCCAGAGGATCTTCTCAATCCAGGGATCAAACCCAGGTCTCCTGCATTGCAGGCAGATTCTTTACCATCTGAGCCACCAAGGAAGCCCAATAATATGTAAACTACACCTCAATAAAGTTGATTTAAGGAAAATTTGACTTCAAAATGATTTGCAACCACCAAGGTATTCAAAATAGTCTTCTGAGGCTTTGAAGGGAATTCCACAAACAGTATTTTTTTTAAAACTATGAGCGTTGGCAGTGTCATTGGAATAAATCTGTTAAAGAGTTCACTTTGAAACCATCAAAATCCAAGTAGATATTTAAGTGTGTGTGTTAATGTAAACACCTAGCTTTTCGTGTGTGTGTGTGTGTTAAAACTATACAAGTCTTCAGGCACATCTTGTAGAAGGAAGTGCGAAGGGACAGTTAATGCAAGGGACAACATTCTTGCAGGGTGTGGTGGACAGGAAGCTCTAAAACATCTAACTGTTCACATTCACAGCTCTATTCTTTTTCCAATCTTAACAAACATGGAGAGGAAATTCAGACAGGAAGGAAGCAGAGAGATTGGAGTGGTCATGAAGATCTTTCTTCTCATAGAAATGACTCTTTTCACCACCTTGGCCAAAGAGCTAAGAACGGCTGAAAGATGCTGAGATATCAAGTGAAGGTTCAGAGTGGGACCCCAGGGCCCAGCCAAACTTCAGAGCTCTATGTAAGTAAATAATCAGACTATAAGGGTAAACTGTTAGGACAGAGTGAAACCCTTATAGCTCGGGATGAACAAGAAAGGGTCAAAGTCCAGCCCAGCCATAGTTTCTTCTGCTATGCAGGTTCATGACCTTCTTTTCTGAACTAAACAGAGAACTATGATCTGAAGCACCTAATTAGAATTATAGGGACACTGGAAGAATTTTCTGAAATGTGGTCCTCACAGGATTACTACCCATCTAATCACTGACTCTACTGTCAACCAACTCTGATTTTGTCCACTTGCATCCCGATGAAGGCAAAACTCTAGAAAATTCAGCCGATGCCTTAGGCTCACCAGGATGTGATGTCTCTGAGATAGTTTAACACACTTATGGGAACCAGGAGTGGGAAGAAAGCCATTCAGGAGCAGGAGGTGGGGCTGGACTGGGACACTGGCTGTGACCTCCCAGTTTAGATCAATGTTCTCATCCTTAAACAGCAGATGTCAGTAGTCTAAATGGAGCTATTTGGAAGGAAGGAAGGAGGAAGAGTGAGAAGAAAGAGTAAAGAAGAGCTCAGGGAAACCTTAATCTTGCCCTGCCCAGCAGTGCAAGCAGTTCTCCGAAGTGAGAGAGGAGTCTTAGAGGTGCCACTTGCTTTCGTCCCTCCAACCCGTGTGGGTCAGGATCTGGCCCCAGAATCCTTGTTGTTCCTCCTCACCAGGCTGGAGTGGACTGGGGCAGGGAGGCAGGAACAGCCGGAGGCTCGACGTCTCTTGGGCAACACCACAGCTGCCCAGCCACGGTCACAGCCCAGCTGAGTTTGTGCCACACTGCCATTCAGAAGCCCCTTTTCATGGTCAGCTGGGATCCCTCCTACTTAATCACAAATCCACTTACATTTATTTTCACTCTTTTCTTTTATTTTGAATTCAATGTATCACATGCACATGTTTTTTTAAAAATTGTCATATGGAAGGACTAAGAATGACAAGGCCAGCCCTATGCTCAACTGTAGCCTACCTCCAGTACTACAGTCCAGGGACATACTCTTTTTAGTGTTTCTGTCGATTACATCCACATATCTCAAAATAATATTCTTGTTTTGCAATGTCTTGATTTATCACTTTTGACTGTGTGCCACGATAGAAGAGGATTTAGCTCACTTATCCAGGTCCCCTCTCTCTCCCTCTTCTCCCCAACTTTTAACAGTTCTATCAGTATTTGTATCCTCATTGGATCACTTTACTTTGTGGCAAGCAAGCCTGGAGCCAGCAGTGGGGCTTACCCCCTGCCTGCCCAACCACACCAGCTGACGGTCCCTCAAGGCATGGAGATAAGCCCAATGTAAAGGGCTGCGCTGTATCAACCCCTCAGGTCCAGCTCCACTTGTCTGCTATCTCTGCCTTCTTCCATCCCCACCCACTCTGAACCTGCTGCTCTCCATGACTGTGCCAAGTTCCAAGCCCAGGGGCTCCCCTACCGTCAGCCCCACACATGCACTTCAGAGTCCACTCTCCTCCACTTTGCCTCTTCTATCGACACTTTCCAACCACCCTCCATCTTGCTGAAATTTTTGGGATGTTTCATCCACTCATAATTCCTGTACTTTTCTTTTTTCTGTTATTAGTTTTCATATTTTTTAAATTCATTGCTCTTACCCTAACGAGGGTATTAGAGATGAAGGGAGACAGACACATGCTGAGCCTGCCATCTTGAATTATGAACCAAATCCACCTCCTGATGCTAAGTCCAGTAAGCAAATTAATAATTCTGTCCCCACTTTTTCAAGGGAAAAAAAAGGTGTATGTACTTGTCAGGGGGCTAAGTAATCAAGCCAAGAAGTGTACCCAGGATCTTTTCCACAACCTTCTCTCCCTCACCCTCTAGGACACTCATGCATCCTGACACCTCATTCATTTGACTAGGATTTTCCAAAGTGGTCAGTTTATCTCCAACAGAAGTCACATGGCTGGAGAGTGGTGCTGGCTTAGGGTGTCTCTCCATCTCCACTTAAATATTTCTCTTTTTTTAGTGTCTTTACTCTCATAGCCCATTCTCAGTCCTGGTTGAAAGTTCACCCAATGGATAAGATCTGGGAGGTGAGACTCCAGGCTCAAGAGGCCCTAATGCAATAGAGACAAAGAAGGAAACTCAGAAAAGGTGACTTCGGCTGTTTCCCAACGACCTCAAAGAGGCAGCATCTGAAAGGAAAGGAAGTCTGTGGGTTGGCTCCTCTGAGGCTCCTCTGAGCTCGAGGGGAGAGGGGAATCTTGCCCCTGCCCTGCCAAGAGAGGAAGCAAAGCAGAGTGAAGTGTCCTGGAGTGAAGGCCTCCTTCGGCCCCATCGGCCTGCTCACCCTCCTGTACCTTCAGCAGGCTGTGACTTTGGATCCAAACCATGGTTCAGTGTTCCCAAAGGGGAATATGTCTTTTAAGAAGTGATTCAGGAAATCAGGTACATTCCCACATGGGAAGAAAGCCTGAACAAGATAAAGCTCAGCGATTCAAAACAGCCAGCCCAGGGTCCAAGTGGTGGTAGTTACAGAAGGTACTTGTAGTAGCGTCTTTCGTATTATCACAAACTAGACAAAGCCTTTGATAAGACACGGTCCTGGGTGCTCCGGAAAGTATGAAAAAATCAGAACACTCTAAAAAGAACAACACAGATTCCCCTCACGGCTTCTTTGTTCCCTAAAAGGGCAGTGGCCAGTCTGGAGAGCTGGGACTCTGATTCTGCCCATTAGGGAGGCCCCTAATGGGTCTCTGCCCAGCATCCTCTCACTAGCTTTTGCTCTCCACATCGTGACCTTATGTCTGCCACGTTCTCCTCATGTGACCGAAAATGGCCATCGGAGCTGCTCCACGGAGGACTGGAGCCTCAGTGGAGGCCGGGAGTTCACCACAAGCCACAGCAAGCCCAGAGGACCACAGCGCTTCAGTGGTCTCTCCCACGGGTCACACTGATTGGCAGGGGTGGGAGGTGGGCCAAGGACCTCTCCCATTCAGGTCGCCAAGGAATTGGGTTAGACCAGGATTTTCTAGCCATTTTTTAGTTTAGCCCACTCGCTTAGAAAAAAAATCTCACCTAAAGGCCTCTAGGTAAGAGAAAATTGAACAGGACACTGCAAGCCCCAAGCCACATAATTCCGTAGTTTTTGTTGTTATTGTGACTAGGACAGGCCTTTGATAAGACTGAGTCCTGAGGGCCCTCGGATGTGTAAAAATCAGCGCTATCTGTAAAGAAACATGTGGATTTCTGTGGCAGCGGAAGGGACACTGCAGTGATACCAGAAATCTTCAAACACTTTTGGCTCCAGTTGTTTTCCTTTGGCTTTTCCCTGGTAGTAACTGTCTGAAGCTCAGCCATGAGGAAGTCAGATGTCTAGACTCTCCTGGTGGCATTTGTGAAGGAGGATGAAAGAGCAAAGGGTGAGAGATGGCCCAAGGTGACCAGGACATGTGGCGTGGGCTTTAGAAATCGTAGATTTAAAAAAAATTCTAGAAGAGATGAAACATGAGCACACAGACTAAATGAATTTATCAGATTAGCTAGAAGCATGGTGCTCAAGGGTTCCCAGAAAAATAAAAACTTTGAAACAAAATTATCATTGACATTTATGTAAGTATGTGTCCAAATTCTTCTTTAGAAATTTCCAAAGTCACTTTTATTTTTTAAGTCAGAAAAGCTTTCCTTCTTGGAAAACGAGTACCATTTCTCTTTTTTTTTGGAAGTTGGCACAAGAGTAATTTGTTAGGTGAAATAAGGCGCCATTCGGGAAACTCTGAATCCATTTGTGGCAGGAAAACACCACTCATACTGTATTAATATAGAACTTCACCTATTTTATATTCTTCCTGTTCTTTGTAAAACAAGATGGGATATTCATATTTTCCCTCACTTCCCTGAAGGGTTTGCAGATTAAGCCCTTCCCTTCCTGCTGTCAAGGAAGGGGAAGTGAGTTTTTCAGAGAGAAAGTAGGGTGTGGAAGCATGTATTGGAAGAGCCCAGGATCCTGGGAAGCTGGCCAGGAAGGAGGGACCCCTCTACCCAAGAAGGCTGGTTCATGGCCGCAGGGAAGGACTGAAGGGCAGTTTTCCTCACATCACCTTGTCTGTGTAATGATTAGTTTGTCTGCTTGTTTTTGGTCTGTATCTTCTGCATCCGGCTGAGTATCTGGCACATGCTGCTGCTGCTAAGTTGCTACAGTCGTGTCCCCATAGACGGCAGCCCACCAGGCTCCCCCATCCCTGGGATTCTCCAGGCAAGAACACTGGAGTGGGTTGCCATTTCCTTCTCCAATACATGAAAGTGAAAAGTGAAAGTGAAGTCGCTCAGTCATGTCAGACTCTTCGCAACCCCATGGACTGCAGCCCACCAGGCTCCTCCATCCATGGGATTTTCCAGGCAAGAGTACTGGAGTGGGGTGCCATGGCCTTCTCCATCTGGCACATAATAGATGTTTAATAAATATCTGCTGCACACAGTGAATCCTCATACCCCTGAGAGGCAAATACGATTCTGCTGGTTTAAGGACGAGGGAACTGAGATTCAGTTAAGCTTACAAAATTCTCTTATCATACAGCTGGTAAATGGTAGCACCCAGGTACGCCAAGTGACATCATCATTCTGCTCCACCCAGCACCCTGATCGCACGAGAGTTTGGGCAAAGAAGGCACCACTGAAGCTGTCTTCACCAAGATAGCTGGTTACCTAACTGCCAAACCCAGTGCCAAATCTGATGACAGGTCTACCTAAGTCCTGCAGCACCTGACACCCTTGTTCCCCTCATCATCTCTGATGCCATTGCTTCCTGAGCTCGTGCAGTCTCTGTAAGTGTTCCTCCTTAGAAATTCCGTGGGAGCTCTTTCTGTTTCATCCTCAGCCCCCTTGTCTGTCTGTCTGCACATACACACCCCATTGGCATCCTGCTCGTCCACTACAGAGCTCACCCTCGTGGCACGCAAAAGCCTCCAGTCCATGCTAGACTGCAGACCTCCCACCTCAACCCCCTACTTCCCACACAGTTCGACTTTACTCCCAACAACCAGTATCTGAAATTCATACCTCAAACGACCACGTTACCCTACACCGCCTCCTTCGGATTCCAGTTCTCTCCCTGTGCTTTCACCTCCAAACCAGGGCTCCAAGCCACGTTGTGTCTCCGCCTCCACGGCCGCCTTCCATCCAGAGGCTGGCAGGCCCGCCTGGCCACTACGGGTCAGGTGGGTCTATCCTTTCCTGAAGCCCACTCCTTCCTCCTTCCAATCTATTCTCTAGCCAGGAGCCAGAATGATCTTTGAAGAATGGATAACATTCACCACAAAAAGGCACAAGTCAGCTTGATAAAGTGCCAGAGGGACAGCATGCAGAGCGAGAAACAGAACATTTCTAGCTTCCCAGACAGCCTCGGGCGCCCTCTCAGTCACCCTCCCCTCCAGGGTAGTGATCTTCTGTCCTCTAGCAGCTCACATAGTTTGCCAGTTTTGTACTTTACAGAAATACAATCACATGGTGTGTCAGCGTGATCTTCTGAAGATGGAGATCAGAGCCTCTCATGACCCATGAAAAATCCCTCCAGTGGAATTCCACCAGCTCAGATCAAGATCAAGCAGAGCACCCCAGCCTGCAGGGCCTCCCTGTCCCAGCTCGTGTCCACCTCTGGCCTCGCTGAGCTTCCCGCCACCACGGCCTCTCCTTGGGTACTACCCTAGCTTCGGTCTGGGATAACAGGCAGTAAAATTTGTAGCTGGCTGGAAAACTCATCACCTGTGTGAGATGATGTGTTACCTTAGAGCTTCTGGGGGTGGGGCCCATTCTGTCTACCAGGGTCTGGGGCAGGGGCCTCTTCATTTCCATCTCCTCCCTTGTTTAGCTTCGCTCACGTATCTATATGATGGTGAAGAAAGTCCCTCCTGTCACACATTCTCCATTGTTCCTTCATGGCCCTGAGCCCAGACTGCAATTACAACCACCTTGAGTGTTTGGGGCCCTCCAGCAATCCTGGCATCCAGCACAGAGCGGTCGCCAGCCAGCGGGCGGAGGAGGGAAATGACCGCAAAGAACGGCTGGCTACTACTTTATGAGGAAGAGGTGATCTGCTCGGCAAATATCTGACGATAAACAAATCAACGGGAAAGAATGAACTTCAGGGAATGTAACCACTGGTTACATCAGCACCTGTCAGCCACGAGTAGGAGATGTAAAATTATTAAAGCAGACTGTGAATTCCTTGAAGATATAGGGTTTTTTTTTTTTTCCTTCTATTGTGCCCATTTATCGCCCAAGGAGATAAATCAATTACTTAGCAAATCCTTGTTAATTCTTTCACTGTCAGCAGGGTGACACCCAGGGCCAGCTGCACTTCAGAGCTCCCAAACATCTCCATTTGGAAAAATGAAATCCTGGACTCATGTTCACCTCTTGGCCCTGCCAGGCTTTTTAACAGAAAGATTGGAGTCACACTGAGCAGTGAAGGGAGGCAGGTCTGGGTGTCCCCCCAGGGCTGCCCCACGAGGAGTTTGAGGTTCTATAGGGAACCGTAGGTGCCCCAGCAGGACGAGGAAGTAACCCTCGCCCAGGGAAGCTCTGCCTGGAAGCCTGTGCTCACTCTCTCAGAGGACGCCGAGTTCCTGATAAACCACAGCACACCCAGCTCAATCAAAGTCCCTGGAAATCTGAGAATCAAGCTTGAAGAACCTTTAATAGAGTCAAAGATAGCAGACACGCCTGAGACAAGGGTGGGCCAGCTGCCCACCAGGACAGGCCAGGACATGGGCGTGCATGGACGCCAAGACTCCGGGTCTGCTCATTGTCACTGTCCACCTCACTGGCCGACCTGATGTCAGAGCGCCTCCTGAGGCTGTAGTGTTCCAGAGCCGTGCACAAGCAGCAGAAAGGCTGCTCCCCGGCGACAGGCCACCCCTGGCAGCCACATTCTCCTGCCCAGAAGCATCTTCATGCCCCATCTGCTCACTCCAGCATTCCCCTGCACACGTGCCCTCTTCCTTCCAAGACCCCATCAATCTGTAAGTGACAGCAGCTCCCTGGAAACTCCAGCTCGCCTCTGCCAGCGCACAAGATGTTCAGGGCAGATGCCCCAACACAGCACAATTGCCACACTTTGTGGTGTGACTTCCTTCTGCTTTCCTGGCTGCTAGTAGAAGCATGGCAGGAGGAAAAGGCTTTGTCAGAAGCATCAGGAGGATGACGTGTCCTTTCTAAGTGCTGAGTCCCACACTTGACCTCCTGGGGATCCCCAGAGGGACGTGGAAGCTGGTGGTCTCCATTCCCTACTGATTGATGACAGTCAATATATCAAGGATATGAACCCAAAGGAGCCAGGCTACCTGCAGATAACTCTGGCAGGGAACCCAGAATATCTGTCGCCATCACACCCCATGGGCCTTCACTCCCCCTCCCCAAAAGCCCCTCTCTCCTCCAGTCCCCCAGGTGGTCCCCCAGCATCTTTGTTATGGTCCTCATGACTGATCTTACCTTTCTCTCCACCCTCTGCCTCTGCTAGGGACACTTTCTATGACCTGTGCCTCTTTGCTGGATATTACGGGCTGAATTGTGTCTCCAAAGAGATATGTCAAAGGCCTAACCCCTGGTGCTTGTGAACGTGACATTATTGGAGATAGGGTCTTTGCAAATATAATCAAGTTATGGTGAGGTCATCCTGGAATAGGGTGAGTCTTAATCCAATGACAGGTGCCCTTACAAGAGCAAATTTGGATCCAGAGACACAGGACGCTGGAGGCAGAAGACACTGGAGTGATGTGGCTACAAGCCGAGGATTTCTGGCAATCACTAGAAGCATGCCTGCAACTCCCTCGGTCCTATTCATTCTGTTCAATGACAGAATCCTGTCCCTCTGGCCCAGATGTCCTCAGCTGACCCTACTAGAAACCATCTTTACCTTCCCGGGCCCACTACATTTCCTTCTCCAGCTTCAGAGAGTCTGCACTCACTCACTCTTCAGGTGACTGAGAAAGCAGGTTGCTTTCTTAGCTGTTCATGTCCCTCCCAATTCACCCAGCTGTTCTTACTTCTTCTATTGCTCATGGTTGTCCTTTGTGGACAAACACTATGACAGCCAAGGCCTCCTATGCCTCTCCCCCTCCCACCCTTGATTTGATTGCCTCTGGGCTCCAGTCCCCTGACCTGGGTGCCTCCTTCTTATCCCCAGGCTCTCCCACATTCTCTCCATTCCTGGAGGGACCTTCTCACGTTCCATGAGAATTTTCCCTAAACGTATCGACCTCTCCTCTGTGGGAGCCAAGTAGTTACAGGAAGCCCATGTGGAACAGAGGTCTCCTGCTCAGTAACCCCAACACACTGAACTTGTATCTACTCTTTGAATGTGGTCCTTTTCATCCAGGTTCAGAGTCCTTGTGTATGCTTCCCTATGCCTAGAACATTCTCCCACCCCTTCCCTTGCCTCCTTGCTGGCCTGATTCCCTTTGTCAAGCTCTGTTTGAACATCGCTTCCCTTATTTAGGCTACTCCCCTGCTGACACATCCCCTTAGGAACCTGTGGACCTCCTTCTCTGACACCATCACAATTGGGATCCCAGGGCCATCGTGGTTATACAGTGGATCAGCTCCCAAAGACTTACTCAGTTCAAAAAACACACAAGTCAAGACTTAACCTTCACGGGATGCTGTGTCTCCTTATGAAGACTGAAATGGTGCCTCCCTCTGGCAAAGGTGCAGACACAGTCTACAATTCCCTTGGTCTATTTGCTTTAACAAATCTTAGGGAGGCCAGAGGGGGCAGAGGATACAGGGGGACTTATTGCTAATTTCTCCCAGAAGGAACACTTGAAGTAATGTGATAAGCAAATGTTTACTGAATATTATTATGGGTTAAGCAGGGCTCAACCCCTCTGGAGCAGTTTGTAAATACAATGAGGTGTGTGTAGATACATATACCACCACACCACAACACCTTACATGTTTCCTGAGAAATCTGTAGGCATGTCAAGAAGCAAAATTTAGTATCAGACATAGAACAACCGACAGGTTTAAAATTGGGAAAGGAGTGTGACAAGGCTGTATACTGTCACCCTGCTTATTTAACTTATATGCAGAGTACATTATGCAAAATGCTGAGCTGGATGAATCACAAGCTGGAATCAAGATAGCCAGGAAAACTATCAACAAACTGAGATGCGTAGATGATACTACTCTAATGGCAGAAAATGAGGAGGAACTAAAGAGCCTCTTGATGAAGGTGAAAGGAGAGAGTGAAAAAGCTGGCTTGAAACTCAACATTAAAATAAAAAACAAAACTAAAATCATGGCATCTGGTCCCATCACTTCATGGCAAATAGAAAGGGGAAAAGTAGAAGCAGTGACAGATTTTATTTCCTTGGGCTCCAAAATCATTGTGGATGGTGACGGCAGCCATGAAATTAAAAGATGCTTCCTCCTTGAAAGTAAAGCTGCTGACAAAAGTCCATATAGTCAAAGCTATGGTTTTTCCAGTAGTCATATACAAATGTGAGAGTTGGACCATACAGAAGGCTGAGCACTGAAGAACTGATGCTCTCAAACTGTGGTGTTGCAGAAGACCCTTGAGAATCCCTTGGACAGCAAGAAGATCAAACCAGTCAATCCTAAAGGAAATCAACCCTGAATATTCGTTGAAAGTACTGATGCTGAAGCTCCAATACTTTGGCCACCTGATGCAAAGAGCTGACTCACTGGAAAAACCCTTATGCTGGAAAAGACTGAAGGCAGGAGGAGAAGGGGGCAGCAGAGGATGAGATGGTTGGATGGCAACATCGACTCAATGGATATGAGTTTGAGCAGATGGTGAAGGACAGGGAAGCCTGGTGTGCGGCAGCTCATGGAGTCACAAAAAGTCAGACATTACTGAGCGACTGGAAAACAACAACCTGTAACAGAGTAGAGGCAGGGAGGCCAAAGGAGGATTTGGGGACAAGACTAAAGAAGCCTCAGTCAGGGTGTGTCAGTAGACCAGGGGACGTTAGCAAGGGAGAAGGTCATGACTGAGGAGAGGTGGGGGTAGTGAGCATCTGAGGACCAAGGAAAGGGAAGCAGGGGGCTCCAAAGACAATGGGGAGCAGGGTAAGTGGTGGGAGGCAAAAGTGGGCTGTGGGGCAGGGAAAGACCCAAGTAGACATTAATGGAGCCATCCCTGGTTTCAGGAGAGCTGGCAGGTGCCCCTAGGGAAAAAGAGCCTCACTTCTGACAGCTATTTAACCCCACACCCAGGAAGAAAGAAGATCCCTTTAGGACCATATAGAATGCAGGGACTAATCACTAAATTAAAATGGTGACTCAGTAATCACTGTTTGGGGTCTTGAAATCAATCCCCTTAGGGCTTTATGTTGACAATCTTTAAGCAAGAAGGCAGCTGTGGGAAGATGTCTTGTCTGATTATCTCTGTTACCTTTTGTTCCCCGAGGGCAGAGCCTCATGCCTTGTTAGACTTCACACAGACGCCCGACACCATCTATGGATGGAAGGTTTGCCTGCAGTGGAGCCCCAGGGATCTCTCCCAACAGAACATTACTAGCTAAATTTGCAGAAGAATCTGGAGGAAAAATGGGTCTTTGATAAGGCTCTTTGGGACAAGGGAATTCTGACTTGAAAGATAAAGGATCTGGTGCCTGACAGAGGCGACCTGATTTCTAACAACATATATGATTTGGTCCAAGTCCAGTCTTGTGTCTAATCTTTAAATGGGTAAGAGTCTGCGCATCTGGCCCGCTGCTCCAGGGGTGGGCAGCTTTGTCACTAAAGGCTACATCCGAATGTGGTGGTCAGCATATGCGGAGGTCTTCTGTGGTCACCCCTGGCCAGCACAGTGGCCCAGGATATCTCTGCCCCTAAAGGAGCCTCTGTTCCAGTTCCCTTCTCTCCACCACTTCCATTTATCTCTGGCCCTTTCTGGACTGAGGGCCACCCCTTCCACGGCCTCAGCTCTTGGACTCCTATGTGCCTCCCCTTACCCTCGCTCTGTCTGCCTTCCTCCCTACTCGACTCCTCAGATCAGCAAGGAGCAGGGGAAAGGGAGAAGCACTTGCAGGGTCTGGAGAGGGCAAGGTAGAAGACACTGAGTGGGATCCAGTCTTCGGCTGACGGGAGAGGACCGTCAGCACTGCAGAAAATGCTCAAAATCTTTCTTGGAAAATTTCCTCCGGGTGTTAGGTTGGACTGAGAGCGGAAAGGAAACTCTTACGGGAAAGGTCAAGGCAGGAGGCCAAGCAAGGCATGCTAGCCTCCTTCCCATCAGAAGGTACATCAGATAGAAGCAATCGAACGTCCTTCCCTGGTACCCGCACCTTGGCCGCTTCCTCCCACCTCTGCTGCCCAGGGCCCCAGGGAGTGCCCAGGGCAGTGGGCCCCAGGGACCTCTACTGTTGCCCTGTTGCCCGGAGGGGTTGTCCAGGGTATCAAGGTCTTTTCTATGACGTGAAATGTCCAGTCTAAACACAGGAAATGAGGGCAGGAGTGAGAGCAAGGGGGAAAGCAAGCCAATTTCTCAAATTCCCTGTTTACCTACAGTAAACTTTAAGCTATAAATATCACTAGTTATAACACCCCTGATCTTGACCTCCGAGAAAATTTGCCATTTCCAAACCACCTGTGGGAAAAAAGAGGTTAAAATGGAACTCAGCCTCGCACAGTATGCCTGTGTGCCCAAGCTCCCCTGGAAATTCTCCCAATTCCAACACGTGGCCACTATGCTCGTCAAGCCCAAGAAGGCTCTGTCCACCCCACCGTCCCCTCCCCAACCTCCTTTCTCCACAGTGTGCCCTGGGAGGCCTCCACTGGCCTGCCGGGAATGCTCCCCAACATTCTTCCCATCAATTATGACTCCACATTAGATATTCACACTCCCTGGCAACCATTTCCGTTTAATACGGTTACTTCCCATCAGTCACTTTAACGAATACTGTGGGGACAAGACTGTCCCAGCCGCCTCACTGACCTCTGCTTACGAGTCAGTGCTCTGATGTGTGCTTTGCCTCGGACAGAGTTCTTGAACTTCAGGGCACAGTAGAGCGGCCTAGCGGGTTTGTTAAAGTGGTGTGCCCCACGACCAGCTTTGGATTCAATAGATCTGCAATAGGGCACAAGAACTCGCATTTCTAACCAGCTGCCATGTGATGCCAATGCTGCTGGTATAGGGGCCACGCTTCGGGAACCATCACCTCAGATTCAAGTAGGGCCCCCTGAACTCTAACCCAAATCCTTCTTTCCAGCATTTCCTTCCTGGAGACAAGGCCTAACCACTGTAAACCCATGACAAAGGAACGAGGGTAAAACTGAGAGGCACACCCTTGATTCCTCTGCTCTCCCCTTGGCCATCTGCCCATCTGGGTATGGGGTCTGTTTGCATGCTAAGGCTCTGTCAGCACTGTCAAGGCAGCAGCCAGGAGCACCCCACAACTAGCTCTGACTGTGGACTTCCACTGGCCTCCCAGCTCCTTGGAACACCCCCGCTGCCTTGCCTGGAGCGCTTAACGGCAAGTGCAAGGCAATGTGGTTTCATCATCCACACCTGGCCTGTTTGGCTGTGCTCTCTCCCAGCAGGTTTCAAGACTCCTGGATGAAATCATCAATAAGCGTCTGTAGATGGGGAAAGATTAGCTAAGTGAATACTTGACACCTACAAGCCGCAGCCTTGGGGGTGGCAGACGTGAGCTCACCCCCTTTCCAGTATCATGACCAACTCATGTCTGCAGCCCAGGGGGCTATGACCGCAGCAGCAGGTCAGAGACGAACACCAGTGAGCAGAGTGGGAAGGGTCGTCGAGATGTTGGTGATACACTGGGGGTCTGCTCTGTGGAGGGGAGGGAAGCACAGACTGATGACGGGATTTTCACCATGGGAAGGAGAAGACGCCATGCCCCATTTCAGGCCCCCTTGCAGAAGCTCACCTCTACGTACCCATTCCTTCCATCAGTGATGCCAGCAAAGCCCCTCTGCAAATCTCTCTTTTTGCAGGCCTATTGCTCAGGGGTGCTCACCTCTCCTCCCTGCTGCCACATTCGTTCCATACTTGTCCTGAATATCATTGCCCTTTGACCCTGTGACAGCACTTTTGATGTGTCCATTTGGCTACGCAACAGTCTTCAGTTATTCAATCAAACATTAATCTAGGTGTTGGCTGTGAAGCAAGTTTGCAGCTGTAATTAAAATATAATGAGTTGACTTTCAGGAAGATTATCTTAGATAACCTGGGTGGGCCTGGTTTAAATAATCAGAAGACATTAAAAGCACAGTGGAAAGAGAGAGAGATTGATTCCCCTCAACAGGAGCTTTGGCCCAATGCCTGTGATCATCCTTTCCTGACTGCTTGCCCTGTGAATTCTGGGTTTGCTTATTCAGCCCCCACAATTGTATAAGTCAATTTCTTGAAATAAATATCTTAATGCATATATCAATACATACATATGTGTGTTTGTATCTATTGGCTCTGGTGTGATTAAACCCTGCAGCAGGCAAAATAATGGCCTCCCAACACCTATATACTGACACTGTGCTTAGTTGCTTAGTCATGTCTGACTCTTTGCAACCCCATGGACTGTAACCCACAAGGCTCCTCTATCCGTGGGATTCTCGAGGCAAGAATACTGGAGTGGGTAGCCATTCCTTTCTCCAGGGGGCAAATTATAACTGTAGATCAGAGAAATGATGATGCTGAAGAAAGAGCCCAGAAGCGAGCTACTTCCCTTTTCTTGAGTCTGGGTAGGAGACAGAAGGGACCCAAGTCAAATCAGCCTGTTAGTCGTTCTGTTGTGTCTGACTATTTGAAACCGCATGGACTAGGGCCCTCCAGGTTCTTCTATCCATGGAATTCTCCAGGCAAGAATACTGGTGTGTGTAGCCATTCCCTTCTCCAAGGGATCTTCCCAACCAAGGGATCACGCTAGGGTCTCCTGCATTGCAGGCGGACTCTTTACTACTGAGCCACCAGGGAAGCTGGTGTAGGGAAGCTATACATGATATGTATAGGGATACTTTCTTTTTGTAAATTCCTGTTAGACATTACTACGCTTTTTTTTTTTTTTTGAGGTACTATACGTCTTATTCTGGAGATTTTTTGGTCATTTTTTTCAATACTATTTCACCTATTCATTCTGTTCTCTTCTTTGGGACTCATTTCAGACTTATATTGGACTTAATTTTTACTATTTCCGTAGGACAGAAATGGTATGGATCTAACAGAAGCAGAAGATATTAAGAAGAGGTGAGGTGGCAAGAATACACAGAACAACTGTACAAAAAAGATCTTCATGACCTGGATAATCATGATGGTGTGATCACTCATCTAGAACCAGACATCCTGGAATGTGAAGTCAAGTGGGCCTTAGAAAGCATCACTACGAACAAAGCTAGTAGAGGTGATGGAATTCCTGTTAAGCTATTCCAAATCCTGAAAGATGATGCTGTGAAAGTGCTGCACTCAATATGCCAGCAAAGTTGGAAAACTCAGTAGTGGCCACAGGACTGGAAAAGGTCAGTTTTTATTCCAATCCCAAAGAAAGGCAATGCCAAAGAATGCTCCAACTACCGAACAATTGCACTCATCTCACACGCTAGTAAAGTAATGCTCAAAATTCTCCAAGCCAGACTTCAGCAATATGTGAACCGTGAACTTCCAGATGTTCAAGCTGGTTTTAGAAAAGGCAGAGG
>SJXQ01010518.1:8230-38006 GCA_006408695.1 Aepyceros melampus | reverse complement strand
CGCATCACTTCGTGGGAAATAGATGGGGAAACAGTAGAAACAGTGTCAGACTTTGTTTTTTTTGGGGGCTCCAAAATCACTGCAGATGGTGACTGCAGCCATGAAATTAAAAGGTGCTTACTCCTTGGAAGAAAAATTATGACCAACCTAGATAGTATATTCAAAAGCAGAGACATTACTTTGCCGACTAAGGTCCATCTAGTCAAGGCTATGGTTTTTCCTGTGGTCATGTATGGATGTGAGAGTTGGACTGTGAAGAAGGCTGAGTGCCGAAGCATTGATGCTTTTGAACTGTGGTGTTGGAGAAGACTTTTGAGAGTCCTTTGGACTGCAAGGAGATCCAACCAGTCCATTCTGAGGGAGATCAACCCTGGGACTTCTTTGGAAGGAATGATGCTAAAGCTGAAGCTCCAGTACTTTGGCCACCTTATGCGAAGAGTTGACTCATTGGAAAAGCCTCTGATCCTGGGAGGGATTGAGGGCAGGAGGAGAAGGGGACGACCGAGGATGAGATGGCTGGATGGCATCACGGACTCCATGGACATGAGTCTGAGTGTACTCTATGAGTTGGTGATGGACAGGGAGGCCTGGTATGCTGCGATTCATGGGGTCGCAAAGGGTCGGACACGACTGAGTGACTGAACCGTACTGAACTGAAATTAATGTTTTAAAAAATCAGGCAAACCAGCTTGATGAAGCTGTTGCTAAGTCATTTCAGTCGTGTTGACTGTGTGCAACCCCATAGATGGCAGCCCACTAGGCTCCCCCATCCCTGGGATTCTCCAGGCAAAAACACTGAAGTGGGTTGCCATTTCCTTTTCCACTCTGTGAAAGTGAAGTTGCTCAGTCGTGTCTGACTCTTAGCGACCCCATGGACCGCAGCCTCCATCAATGGGATTTTCCAGGCAAGAGTACTGGAGATGAAGCTGTTACTCTTCTCATTTCAATGTGGTCTGGGTCTCCTGTGAGAATGTGAATACACCTACGTCATGAAATGACGCGCCTATATGTAACATTCAGGCAGTATGTTAATCCCCCTTCAGGGAATACTGATACATGTGTACAGTTATTAATAACATCTAGAATGACTTATTTATTATGATAAGTTCGTGTCCAAATGAAGCATTAGTAGTTTGGTCTTTTTGGCCTCCTTAAAGGGAATATGATGTTTGGTTATCTAAAGAGTCATGCTAAAGGATACTATTTAGCTACAGCTAGGAAATAATCATTCTTCATCTTAAATTTTTAGAAAAATATATGTTTAAATGTTTGAAGAAAGATGGAACACATTAGAAATGAATATATTTTAGTTTGAAATATTAACTTGAAATGCAGTTATTTCTTGTGCCAAATTTCAGTCATTGTTTATAAAAACCTTAGATGTTAAAGTGTTTTCTTTTTAATTCACCAAAATTTTCCAATTGCCTGCTGTTTGTTAGGTACTTTGTTAGGCTCTGGCTATACAACTGTAAATAAGATGAATAAGGCATCTGAACTCATGGCACTTCAATTTAGTGTGGAGATGAAAGATAAAAAGGTAAACAGATAAGGAAGATTAAATTCAGAATGAGGGTTCTGAAATAAGCATACTGTGATAAAGAATAAGTAGAGGTGACTATTGGTATGTTTGGGAAGGCCTCTATGAAGTAGAGACATTAAGCTGAGATTTGAGGATGAGCTGGTTATTAAAGGGCATGCTGGGTGGCTCAGCAGTAAAGAAAGGTTATTAAAGATGTGGGAGAAGAAATTCTAGGAATTGGAATGCAGACAGGAGGGAACTTTGTATGTTATTGTGACTGAAAGATTAATAATTCTTGAGAGAAGAGGATACTGTTACATGTTAATTCTTTGAATGTTTGGTAGGATTTACTGGTGTAGCCATCTGGTCCTGGACTTTCTTTGAGAGGTTTTGATTATTGGTTCATTCTTCCTTCTTAAAGCCTATTAATATTTTCTATTTCAATTTTTTTAGTAGCATGGTAATTTATTGGTATAAAATTGTTCCTAGTATTCATTTATAATCCTTTTTGTTTCTATAAATTTTGGAACAATGTCACCTCTTATATTTTTAGTTTTCATTATTTGGATTTTTCTCTCCATTTTTCTTAATCTAGGTAAAGGTTTGTCAATTTTGTTGATCTTTTCAATAAATTAACTTGGTTTAAGTGGTCCCTTTTTCTGTTTTGTATTGCATTGATCTGTGCTCTAACCTTTAGTATTCTTTTCTTTTGCTAGCAAAGTGAGGTTATTTGTTTGAGATATATCTCCTGTTTTAATGCATGCATTTAGAGCTATACATTTCCCTCTGAGCACTGCTTTCACTACCTCTTATAAGTTTTGGTATGCTGTGTTTTCATTTTAATTTGTGTCAAGTATCTTCTGATTTTCCTGTGATTCATTTTTTCTTTGACCCATTGGTTTGAGTGTGTTAATTTCCACATACTTCTGAATTTTCCAGTTTTCCTTCTGTTACTGATTTCTGAAATAATTCCATTGTGGTCAGAGAAAATACTTTGTATGACTTCTACCTTTAAGATATTCTGAGACTTGTTTTGTAGCCTAACATATGGGCTGTCCTGAAGAATATTCCATGTGTACTTGAGGATGTATATTCTGCTGATACTGGATGGAGTGTTCTGCCTTTATGTTAGGTGTATTTGGTTTATACTATTGTTCAAGTCTTCTATTTCCTTATTGATCTTCTGTCTAGATGTTATATCCATTATTGAAAGTAGGGTATTGAAATCTCCAGCTATTATTGTAAAACTATTTCTTCTGTTCTATCAATGATTTTTTCATATACTTTGGGGCTCTTTTGTTTGTGAATATGTCTATAATTGTTATATCTCCTTGATGAATTGACCTTTTTTTATCAATGTATGTCTTTTTTGTCTCTTGTAACAATTTTTGATTTAGTCTATTTGTTTGCTATTAGTATAGCTACTCAAGCATTAGGCACTCTGTAGCTACTCAAGCTCTCTTTTGTTTACTGTATCCATGGAATGTTTTTTCCCATCCTTTTACTTGCAACTTATTTGTGTCTTTGTATCTAAAGTGAATCTATTGTAGACATCATATAGGTGAGTAATTTTTAAAATCCACACTGTCTTTTAATAGGTGAGTTAAATGCATTTACACTTAAACTAATAATTGAGGAAAACTTTTGCCATTTTGCTATTTGTTTTCTATACTGCTTCTATTATTTTTGTTCCTTAATTACTTCAATACTGCCTTCTTCTGTATTTCTTTCCTTTGTACCATTTTGATTCCTTCCTCATTTCCTTTTTTGTATGTATTTCAGGTATTTTATTAGTTACCCTGGGAATTGCAATTAAATAGGCAGTTGAGCATACAGAGCTGGGAGAAGTCAACACTGGAGAAATAAATTTGAGAATAATTGGTGTGTTGATGGTATTTAAAGCTGTGGGACTAGATGAGGTCTTTAGGAAGAGAATATAGCCAGAGAAGAGCAGAAAAATGCAGGAGCAATCCCATAGAACTTGAAAACCTCACTTGCTTATTGATGGAAAAATTTGTATCCTTTAAATCTTATGAGGTCTTCCCTGGTGGCTCAGTCAGTGAAGAGTCTGCCTGCAATGTGGGAGACCCAGGTTCAGTCCCTGGGTTGGGAAGATCCCCTGGAGAAGGAAATGGCAACCCAATTCAGTATTCTTGCCTGGAGAATCCCATGGACAGAGGAGCCTCTTGGTTACAGTCCAGTTCAGTTCAGTTCATTTCAGCCGCTCAGTCGTGTCTGACTCTTTGCAAACACATGAATCACAGCACACCAGGCCTCCCTGTCCATCACCAACTCCCGGAGTTCAACCAAACTCATGTGCATCCAGTCGGTGATACCATCCAGCCATCTCATCCTCTGTCATCCCCTTCTCCTCCTGCCCCTAATTGTTCCCAGCATTAGGGTCTTTGCCAGTGAGTCAACTCTTCACATCAGGTGGCCAAAGTATTGGAGTTTCAGACTCAGCATCAGTCCTTCCAATGAACACCCAGGACTGGTCTTCTTTAGGATGGATTGATTGGACCTCCTTGCAGTCCAAGGGACTCTCCAAGAGTCTTCTCCAACACCACAGTTCAAAAGCATCAATTCTTCGGTGCTCAGCTTTCTTCACATTCCAACTCTCACATCTATACATGACCACTGGGAAAACCATAGCCTTGACTAGACAGACCTTTGTTGGCAAAGTAATGTCTCTGCTTTTTAATATGCTGTCTAGGTTGGTCATAACTTTTCTTCCAACGAGTAAGTGTCTTTTAATTTCATGGCTGCAGTCACCATCTGCAGTGATTTTGGAGCCCAGAAAAATGAAGTCTGATGCTGTTTCCACTGTTTCCCCATCTATTTCCCATGAAGTGATGGGACCAGATGCCATAATCTTAGTTTTCTGAATGTTGAGCTTTAAGCCAACATTTTCACTCTCCTCTTGAGCTTTCATCAAGAGGTTTTTTATTCCTCTTCACTTTCTGCCATAAGGGTTGTGTCATCTGCACATCTGAAGTTATTGATATTTCTCCCAGCAATCTTGATTCCAGCTTTTGCTTCTTCCAGACCACCATTTTTCATGATGTACTCTGCATATAAGTTAAATAAGCAGGGTGACAATATACAGCCTTGACGTACTCCTTTTCCTATTTGGAACCAGTCTGTTGTTCCATGTCCAGTTCTAACTGTTGCTTCCTGACCTGACTGAGTTTTCCAGATTTGCTGGCATATTGAGTGCAGCACTTTCACAGCATCATCTTTCAGGATTTGAAACAGCTCAACTGAAAGTCCATCACCTTCACTAGCTTTGTTTGTGGTGATGCTTTCTAAGGCCCACGTGACTTCACATTCCAGGGTGTCTGGCTCTAGGTGAGTGATCACACCATCGTGATTATCTGGGTCATGAAGCTCTTTTTTTGTACAGTTCTGTGTATTCTTGCCACCTTTTCTTAATATCTCCTGCTTCTGTTAGGTCCATGCCATTTCTGTCCTTTTTCGAGCCCGTCTTTGCATGAAATGTTCCCTTGCTATCTCTAATTGCTTTGAAGAGATCTCTAGTCTTTCCCATTCTATTGTTTTCCTCTGTTTCTTTGCATTGATCACTGAGGAAAGCTTTCTTATCTCTCCTTTCTATTCTTTGGAACTCTGATGCCTATATGTTTCCTTTTCTCCTTTGCTTTTCGCTTCTCTTCTTTTCACATCTATCTGTAAGGCCTCCTCAGACAGCCATTTTGCTTTTTTGCATTTCTTTTCCATGGGGATGGTCTTCATCCCTATCTCCTGTACGTTGTCACGAACCTCCGTCCATAGTTCATCAGGTACTCTGTCCATCAGGTCTAGATGGCTACAGTCCATGGGGTCACAAAGAGGCAGACATGACTGAGTGACTAGCACTTGCACTTTAAGTCTTACAAACAGGTGACATAACTGTCACTTGGATATCTTCATTGAATCTCATTGCTGAAGATACCAAGGTGAGAGATGCTAGCTGAGTATTAGAAAAGATGAGTCCCATTTTTTTCAGTTCTAATGTTGTCCTTCAATTTTTTCTTTTTCTTGCCTATTTCAATTTATTATTTATCAATTAATTTAAAAGCCATCTTTTTCTTCCCAGAGCTGCCATTGATTTTTTAAATTTTCTCCACGGATATCATTCCTTTCTGGGGAAAATACCAAATTCTGTGTTTGCATTTGATTCCTCAGATGTGGCTGACTGATGAGGAGAGACTTGTGCTAATGAGGTCAAGGGCATGCATATAAACCACATACATAGCATGTACAAGCCACATATGTCTTGTTCTTTGGCCTCAAATCGCATTCCTGACTTGACCAGCATTCCCTTAAAAGCATATCTTTACTCTTCAGGGTTGAAGGAATAGAGATGATTGTTATGGAGGAGCAACTCTGCATACACATTTTGGTGGGGGAAAGCCAGAATTGTTACCTTTATATGTGAATGACACTGTTGTGACCCCAACATAGTTCTCTGTAGGAGGCAGATGGGTTATTAATGGCCATGCCTTGCCTACACTGAAAGTTTAAAAAATATGTAATAATAGAGGTTAATTGAACAGAGTTTACCATTTGTCTCTTGCGTGATGTCTAATTTCTGCTATTTTCTGTACACAGCCTGTTTCATCCTTGCCTCTTGTCTCTTGCTGTTTGACTCTTGGTATCTGAGATTCGGAGCACTGGCAAGTTGATATTCTGAAATACTCATTAGAAAAAGCAGACTCGGGAGGGTGGTGAGCAGTGCCTGATTGTGGAGGAGTAGAAGCATTTTTCCAGCATAATTACAATATCACTTGAACAATGTGGATAACATGACCCTGGAAGTTTGGATGAGACCTTTTGAGAAAACTTTGTTTTCTTGGACTATTCTTCCCACCCTGCCTTCCATTTTTGCCTGATTTACAGAAGCTAGAAGACATTTTTGCTAAACTATAAAATTGAATTCTTAATCTCCTCACCATGGCAACCCCATCATTGCTTAGACATATGCTGTATGTAGTCCTTTTGAGAACCCAAATGTCTGTTAAAGGAGCCCACACAAGTCTTCTGTGGGGTTTTAACAGCCTTTTTAGAGAAGTTCTCATGTTGTTCTCAGGGTAAGGAGGGCTTAGGCTCCTATTACTAGAGACAGAGTGGTGCGTGATGATACTTATATCAGGACTTCTTAGCCTGGTCTGTAGGGAGTCTGTGAACCTCCACAGACTGTGAAATTTGATATGCATGTTTTTTTTTTTTCCTCCAGAGGAAAGAGTGAAGATTTGTAGCATTCATCAGGTTTTCAGAAAATTGGAAAACCACCCACAAGGGTGGTTTTGAGAGCTGTTGAGAGCCCATGCCTTAATTGCTAGATAAATCTGGAATTTGCTATATATAATTTTTAACCTTCATTAATATACTGTGAAAATAAGTGAGTCAAAATGGAATTTTTAAGGAAATGAGAGGAATCCTCAGTTCACATTAAAACCTGCTTGCTACTCTGTTACACTGGTAACTGACAACCACACCCCAAAATCAACCACATTAAATGGCATGTGGTGTCCCCTGGAAAAGGGTACTGCCATGAGCTAAATGGTGGCTGGGGATACTCACTGCCATTGAAGGATTGGTGTGGCATTGACCCCAGCCCAAATTATGAGGCACAGTGAAAAAATAAATGTTGCACGGTTTACTATCAGTACTCTGCTACATATTTTCATAACTTTTTTTGCAACCATATTGTGAGGTAAATATTACCGTCCTAATTCTATGAATTCAGAACAGTGAAAGACTTGCTCAAGGCCTTAGAATCAGCAGTGTCAGAACTATGATGAATTTTCTTATTTCTCTCATTGCCTGGGATCTTATGAGAGCCTAGAATTTGGAATAGGAGAGCATCACATGCAATGTTTAAGCCAGATTCTCATCTTTGAGCCTGAGAAGTAATTTACTTCCCACTCCTTTAGGAGAGGCGGGCAGTCTGTGCTCGACAATGAGTCAGTGGCTCTAGCAAGTACAAGTCCCTATTGCTGGGGAGGCTACTGTTCTGTCCTCTTGAACAACTCTGTCTTGATTCTGTTTGCATGTTCTCTAAATAACCCTGGCATTAGCCCACACTGAACCACCTCCTCAGGATTTTGAAGTGCTGTACAAACAGTTAAGAGACAGCATTGTCTAAAGCCATATGAAAGAACTAGAATTGCCTGGTGAACACAAATTTTGCAATCATAACACCTTTTACTCCCACGGCAAGCAGAACTTTGTGAAGGAAGCAAGCAAGCATTCCATTTTCAGAATAGCAACGTTCTTTAAAGGGACAGAGCCAGCAGTGTAGCGCTTGATTTCCTTCTCTTTGTATTTAACGCCATCAGAGAGGAAGAGCAGATTTCTAGATGGAATTCTTCAAAGCCCTTGAAAGGAGAATTTGTGTTCCAAAAAAAAAAAAAAAAAGAATTTCTGTTTCTTACTCAATTACTTGAATGGACCATTGGGCTTCATTGACAAGCTAGTAAATTGAAATTGTGGACCACAGCATCCCATGACATCAGATTACCTGAGTGCTTAGAAAGACTGCAGATTTCTGGACTCCACCTTATATGTACTGACTCAATCTCTTGTTGGGGGTAGGGGGAATGCAGCCCAGGAATATTCATTTTAGCCACCCCTACAGAGATTTTAATGCACACCAAAATATGAAAATCACTGCATGGAAGTATAAACTTCATGTTAATCCAAGTTAGAGTATTTTTGTTATAATGACATTAGGCTTAAGTGAATCCAGCAACTAGAATGCAAGGACTTTGACAGAAAGCCAAGTTAAATGCAGCTTTCCTGTAGTGAATTCACACATGAAAAAGGGGAGAAAAAAAACCACAAAACCTGTGGATTCAGGAGTTGACTGCCTTTAAGAGCTTGAAGGGCTGATAGCTCTATTCTGTAATACCACAGAGGTCAGAACTCATGTCATGAAAACAAGATGGGGCAGACTTGGAAAGACTGAGACCTGCAGCTAGACTGGCACAATGGGATTGAGGCAGCATAGACTCAGCTGCAGGGTGCAGGTGGACATTCACGGTCCAATAGGCAGAACTGGATACCTCAAAATACAGGAAACATATGGAGTATTGAGAGCCCAGGCCAGTAACTTACGATGTGTGTGTGCACGTATGTGTGTCTGTCTTTGAGATGGGATGAGGCGTTGCAATGGGAAATGAAAGGTAAACAATATAACAGAGGTCCTCTTACCTGATCAGGATTAGAGTTAGCTAATAATAATAATAAAATCACACCAGGAAATCTTTTTTTTTTAATTATTGGAGTATAATTGCTTTACAATGTTGTTACTTTCTGCTGTACAATGAAGTGAATCATCTATATGTATACATGTATCTCCTCCTCCTTGAACCTCCCTCTCACCCTACCATCCCACCCCTCTAGGTCATCACAGAGCACGGAGCTGAGCTCTGTGTCTTATATAGCAGATTCCCACCAGCTATGTATTTAACATGTCGTAGTATATATATGTCAATACTACTCTCCCAGTTCATCTCACCCTTCCCTTCCTCTGCTGTGACCACACGTCTGTTCTCTATGTCTGTGTCTCTATACCTGCCCTGCAAATAGGTTCATCTGTATCATTTTTCTGGATTCAATATATATGCATTAATATATGATATTTGTTTTTCTCTTTCTGATTTAACTTCACTCTGTATGAGACTAGGTCCATCAGGAATCTTAAAGATATATATTTAAATATTTCATTCTAACAAAATGTTATTTTTAAGAGCTTTACTGTTATTCTCTATCAAATGACATATCCCCAAATATCCTGGTATTAGCTACACTTCCTCTAGTTTTCTGTCTGAAGTTGGGAATCTTCAAATTGTCTTGATGGTCCTGAACTCCACAGCTGGAATTAATCTTTCAATGAAAAGGCCCCTCTCCCCTACCCCAGTCCAGAGCCAAACTTCTGTGGGGAGTTTAAGATGAAAATTCTAGCTATGGAAAGTGTTCTACCCTCATTTTAATTCTTCCCCCCAGGGAGGAAACTAAATCAATGAAATCTAATTATGACTTCCTTTGCCATTTTTGGAATACAAAGGAGTAGATTTCTCCCTAATTTATCTATGGAGACACACACATAAAAGAGTAAGGAAACAAGCAAGTGAACAAGCAGTGTTTCCAAATTAAGGGGATATAATCAGGATGCCACCAGATGTTACTCATTTTCTCTTAATGAAGATAAGCAACTTTAGGAACAGAGCTCAGTGACTACCTTCTTGAAAACAATAGTCCTAATTTATTAGTTTTCTCTGTTCTAGGGAAAAGAGCATTGGGATTTTGCATCATAGGTAATTTTGAGCTCTCGTCTGTCTGACTCCAGAATCATGAGTCTAGATTCAAGATCTAGCCTTAGAAGGAACTGAACAAGTGTGAATGGTGAGGGTAGACCCCTGGGCAGTAATTCAAGCCAGGTGTATTAGATGTCATCCCTTTCCTCCTCCTAATCATGTCTTGACCTTTCCATTTTGAGGTATTTCATCCAAGGAAAAATTAGAAATAGTGCCAGGAAGAAATTACTTTTAAATTTAATTAGAAAATTTTATCAAAGTGATATGTGCTTTTAGTTGAAAAGTTAAACTACTACTGCAAGGCACATGTGTAAAAGCATTAGTCCCCTACCTGTCCTCATCACTCCTGAGTCCTATCCCCCAGGGTTATTTCTTCTGTTATTACCTTCATATTTTAAAAGCTTTGTTGTTTTTTCTTGATTTTTAACTTTAGCATTATCTATTTCATACTATTTAATATGGAGATTTAGTTATCAAAATCTTTCTTCCCTCACACACACTTCTTATTGTCCCAATTTACAGATAAATCAGTATTATTTACAGCTATATATTGTGCACAGCCAGCTGAGCTACGTACTGTATTATTATTTTCTTTTTGCTATGGTCTGAATGTTTGTATCTCCTTAAGAGTCTTACCTATGTCGAAATCCTAACCCCCAAAGGTGATAGCAGGTATGGGTCTTTGGGCGATGATAACAACATGGTGAGGGTGGAGCCCTCAGTGGGATTAATGAGATCCCACAGGGTTTACTAGCCCCTTCTGTCACAGGAGGATACAAGAAGAAATCTGCAGTGCAGAAGAGAACTCTCACCTGACCATGCTGGCACTCTGATCTTGGACTTTAGTCTCTAGAACTGTGAGAAATAAATATCTGTGGTTTATAGGCTACCCGGTCAGTGGTATTTTGTTATATAGCCTGATTGGATCAAGACACTTTGTTATAAATTCTGTTTTACTTTGGGATTAAAAATGTGTTCATATTTGGTGTAGTTTTCTATTTAAGTTTCATAATCCCTCCAGAGTTGTTAAGCTTTTCTTAATACTGGAAGGCACAGGAATTAATTTGTTCTACATTTTTATTTTCTTGGAGACATGCCTCCTGAGGTTCCTCATCATGTCATTTCAGTCGGGACTGGCTGCTCTTTAGTTCTGCTGTATAACTGTTATCCTGGAGCTGCCTTTCATCATTATAAAACAAACAGAAGATACAAAATACTCTTTCTCTTCTGTACTTCTCTAGTGGTTCTGTTTTCTGGATCTCCTGGTGCCATCTTTTCTTTGTTTACTCACTTCTTTCTGATGGAGCTCATCTTTTATTTTTTGAGAACTCACATGTCTCCAGTGTCTTTAGTCTGTCTTTGTATTTGATTGATATAAAGTATGGCATTCATGGTCCAAAAAATTTTCCCTCAGAATTTTGAGGCATTCATCCTCTTTTACTTTCTCATGTTGCTGTTGAGAAACTTAATGTCATTCTCTTCTGTATTTCATTGCATGTTTCACATTCTTTCTTTCTGAAAGCTTTTAAAATCTCTCTCTTCTGGGTGTTCCGAAGTTTTGTGATGATATGCTTTGTTGTGGGTTAATTATTGTGCTGGACCTTTTTCTTTTAAAACTTAAAACATGAGTCTTAAATGCATAAATTTTCTCTGATTATTTCTTTTAATTTTATAATCAGATTGATATAAAGTATGGCATTCATGGTCCAAAAAATTTTCCCTCAGAATTTTGAAGGCATTCATCCTCTTTTACTTTCTCATGTTGCTGTTGAGAAACTTAATGTCATTCTCTTCTGTATTTCATTGCATGTTTCACATTCTTTCTTTCTGAAAGCTTTTAAAATCTCTCTCTTCTGGGTGTTCCGAAGTTTTGTGATGATATGCTTTGTTGTGGGTTAATTATTGTGCTGGACCTTTTTCTTTTAAAACTTAAAACATGAGTCTTAAATGCATAAATTTTCTCTGATTATTTCTTTTAATTTTATAATCTTTTTTTCCTTCTCTGAAAGCAGTATTGAATGACCTGGGTTGATCCTATGTTTATTTATTATTTCTTTTTTTACTGTCTCTGTCCTTTTGTTCTAAAGTTTTAGGAAACATTTTTGAATTTTTTTCCAATCTGTAACTTATTTTTTTTAATATCTCATATATAGATATGAGTGAATATATATAATTATATACACACATGTTTATTTGTATATGTGTATATTCATTTCTAAGACATCTTATTTTTCCTTTTCTTACAGCACGTTTTCCTTGTTTCATGGATTAAATATCGTAACTCTCTAAAGATATCATAGTTCTAAAAAAAAAAAAGCTTTATTCCACTTTCTATATTATCTATTTCCTACCAAAGTCTTTTGTTTGCTTCCTGTGTTTCATGTTAGAGGCTCTCCTCAAATACATAGTGGTTTGTGACATATTTAAGTGTGAGGCATTTAAAGCTAATTGAGAAGCATTTCTGACCATGATGAAATAACTGATACAGACTTGCCCTCCTGCCAAAAAAAAAAAAAACTAGAAAATTGTACAAAATATGCACCACAACTGTTTTTCAGACTTCAGACTACAACCAGTACAGGTCTATGATTTCTGAGGGAAGGGAAACAAGGTGAGCTCTGTGATCATATCCATTTTCTGCCTAGAGGCACTTTTCAGACCTCAGGATAGGAAGAAGGTAAGTAAAGTCACTCAGTCGTGTCCGACTCTTTGTGACCCCATGGACTGCATCCCACCAGGCTCCTCAGTCCATGAGATTCTCCAAGCAAGAATACTGGAGTGGGTTGCCATTTCCTTCTCCAGGGGATCTTCCCGACCCAGGGATCGAACCTGGGTCTGCCGCATTGGACTTCCCTGGTGGCTCAGAGGTTAAAGCGTCTGCCTCCAATGTGGGAGACCTGGGTTCGATTCTCGGGTCGGGAAGATCCCCTGGAGAAGGAACTGGCAACCCACTCCAGTATTCTTGCTTGGAGAATCTCATGGACTGAGGAGCCTGGTGGGCTGCAGTCCATGGGGTCACAAAGAGTCGGACATGACTGAGTGACTTTACTTACTTACTTAGGAAGAAGGTACCCAAGCAAAGAAATGGAAGTCTCACTGAATTGATCTAGAGACTACAGTTTGGAGAGTCTGAGGCAGCTGGAGTTTGTAGTGCAGAATATCTTGAAATCGACAATGTTTGGAGAATTTATACCTTCAGTTCAGTTCAGTCAGTCATGTCCGACTCTGTGACCCTGTGAATTGCAGCATGCCAGGCCTCCCTGTCCATCACCAACTCCCGGAGTTCACTCAGACTCACGTCCATCGAGTCCGTGATGCCATCCAGCCATCTCATCCTTGGTCGTCCCTTTCTCCTCCTGCCCCCAATCTTTCCCAGCATTAGAGTCTTTTCCAATGAGTTACCTCTTTGCATGAGGTGGCCAAAGTATTGGAGCTTCAGCTTTAGCATCATTCCTTCCAAAGAACACCCAGGGTTGATCTCCTTCAGAATGGACTGGTTGGATCTCCTTGCAGTCCAAGGGACTCTCAAGAGTCTTCTCCAACACCACAGTTCAAAAGCATCAATTCTTTGGTGCTTAGCTTTCTTCACAGTCCAACTTTCACATCCATACATGACCACTGGAAAAACCATAGCCTTGACTAGACGGACCTTTGTTGGCAAAATAATATCTCTGCTTTTGAATATGCTATTTAGGATTTATACCTTGGCAGTCAGCAAATGCTACAAATCAGCATTTTTTTGTTTGGTCATTTGTACCCATGTTCCCAAAGTGCCTGTTGGTAAACATTTACCAGCATGTTGCTGGTAACATCTTTGTCCTCAAGTATACTGTGAATTAGAGAAATGAGACAGAAGAGAGTGTCCAGAAATAGACCTACACATATATGTTCATTCAATTTTTGATGAAATTGCCGAGATAATTGACTGGAGAAAGATAGCCATTGAAGCAAAAGGTATGAGAAGAACTAGAAAAAATGAATGTTGGCCATTACCTCATATCAACACAAAACCTACTTTAAATTACTTATAGAACTAAACATAAACAAATATAATATTTCTAAAAGAATCATGGGAGGAAATCTTTGCAACCTTGCACTAAAACATGAAGAAAAAACCTTGTCTGTTCTTCAAGAAGAAAATTGAAAGGCAAGTCATGAGCAGGGTGAAAATATTTGTAATACATGTCTCTGATAAAGGACTTTCATCCATAATATACAAAGGACTCTTATATCTCAATAAGACAAGCAATACAACATAAATGAGAAAAAAGATTTAAACAAACACTTCACAGAAGATATGAATAGTAAGTATATTAAAAGATGTTTAACATCATTAGTCAATAGAAAGATGCAAATAAAAAACACTATGAGATACTACATTACCACAATGGCTAAAATTAAAATGACTGTTAAGTTCCAAGTTTTGGGGCAAATGTGGAACCATATACATTCCTGGGGGTTGTGTAAAATGGCACAGCTATTTGGGAAACTTAGGCAGTTTTTTAAAAATAAAGGTCAATGTCGACTCTTAGTTTGCTATTTCAAATCCACTTGTTTATGACGAAAGTGAAGTTGTTTTAATTTACTTGTTTATGATAAATACAAAACAGTTGTTTTTAGAAGCAAAGTTGTTTTGATAAAGAATGAAGTAAGTTGTCATCTGTTGTAATTGAGAAGTGCTTGGTAGCCCAGCTGCTGAGGGGCCCTTCTAGGGGCTTATTGGTAAGAATAGGAGGAGAAGCAACTATGGCAAGAGATATTTAGACTGTAAATACTGGAATTTGTGAGAAATATCTGAGTTTCAGTCTGTGTAGAAGCTACCCTTTGCTAATAGCTCTTTGAAGACCTTGGGGCATTACTTAGGTAAAAGGCAATGCCTTTATTGGCAGTGGTCTGATCTACAGCCAGAGGAGTTCAGCATTCCTATGGGCACAGGCACCACTGTTTCCTAGCAACACATTCCAGCAGCTAGGGTCTTTTATTTTTATGTTGGCAGCTGGAAGTCAGATCTTGGTTGGCAAAGCCTTCTCTCAGGAGAAACCAAAACTCTTAGAAAAGATACACCTTAACTAAATTGGACTTTATTCCTTTCATCTAACCTTGCCTGGTACAACAGTGAAATTAATCTATCATTTGTTCTGAGTATGTTATTTCTTTATTGGTTTATTCAGAGACATCCTATATTTCTTTTGGCTAGTGAAATTATCATAATTCCCACAGTGAATTTGTGTTAAATTAATTGCTGGCAAAGACAAACTCAGCTTCTGAGCTTAATTTGCCCCTAAAACAAAACAGTCAAAATACTCTTATACTATAACCTAGCATTTTGGACTTCCAAAACAACCTAGCATTTAGAATGTACAAGAATGTACATACTTGTACATTCCAAATAAAATGAAACTTGTTTACAAAATGACTTACACATGAAATGTGTTCATAGCAGTTTTATTTATTTTTTAGTCTCAAACTAGAAATCAACCAAAATATCAACATTTAAATGGGGAAAAAGTGGTATATTAATACAATGGATTAATATAATTAACATTAATACTAATGGGTAAAATTAAAATCTGACATATTCAACAGCATGAATTTCAAGAAATTAACTAAATTGAACAAAAATCAGACAGAAAAATTCACATAATTCCCTTTAGATGAGATACTGCAATATGCAAAACTTATCCACAGTAACAAAATAGATTGGTGGTTGTCTGAGGCTAGTGGTGGGGTGCAGATTGACTGCAGAGGGACTGAAGGGACTTTTTTGTTGTATGGAAATGTTCTATCTCTCGATTGTGGTATATGCTAGGGGACATATTTGTCAAGACTCATAACTGTACATTTAAGTGGGTGCATTTTACTGAGGGCTTTACTCTAGTGAACTTGACTTAAAAAAAAAAGCAAAACTGATTGGAAGTTATTTATGGATTACTGGGGTTTACCTTTTTGTGAGCCTCCCTGCAGGGTGACCATTTGTTTTGTTTTGTTTATATGCAAAACTTATCCACAGTAACAAAATAGATTGGTGGTTGTCTGAGGCTAGTGGTGGGGTGCAGATTGACTGCAGAGGGACTGAAGGGACTTTTTTGTTGTATGGAAATGTTCTATCTCTCGATTGTGGTATATGCTAGGGGACATATTTGTCAAGACTCATAACTGTACATTTAAGTGGGTGCATTTTACTGAGGGCTTTACTCTAGTGAACTTGACTTAAAAAAAAAAGCAAAACTGATTGGAAGTTATTTATGGATTACTGGGGTTTACCTTTTTGTGAGCCTCCCTGCAGGGTGACCATTTGTTTTGTTTTGTTTTGTTTTTCCACTAGGAGACTGCCAAATATTAGTAGGTCTTTTCAAAACAATATAACCTTTTATGAAAACATCTGTGTGTGTAGTCATGTATCATTGTTTTGTCAATTCTATTTTATAAGGTAAGTTCAGGTGATTTACAATAGATTTGGAAGCTAAAATATTTGACTCTTAAGCATATAATTCAACTGATGGAAATTAAAAGTGTGAATGGATTCTATAGCACAGTCTATGTACTATGAGCATTCAGCATTCTGAAGGCATCAATATGTTTTACAGAGGAGACTGAGCGCTTCACTTAACCTCACCAATCAGTTAAAGTAGAGTCTAGTTAAGAGAACTAACAAATCGAGGCAACCATGGGGCAGACTGCAGCAAGTGAGTCCAGCTTGAGATCAGTGTTGTGAGGCTTTTGCCACTGGGCTGGAGAGCCAGGGAAGGACTTTTGTCCTGAGATAGGTGGCTGGTGATGGGAACTATAAACATAATATCCCCTGCCAAGCCAATAAAACCTCTCCACAAATGTAGAAATAATAAAACAGTAGAAGTATTGAATAAGCATTAAACCAAACTGTGATGCATATCACAGGCAATCCCCTAGAGAGACTGTAAAAACAAAAAAGAATCTTACTCTTTTATAACCAAGCAGATACAATCCATTATATACATGGAGCTAAACTGCCACAGATGTGAAAATAGGGCACCACCCTGTTTGATGTTTTTCAAAGGCATGGTACTTTGGCCCTCAATAATGACATTGCTGGGATATAAAATTGGTAAGAAACTTTACCATTTAAGAATACTTATATGTGTCTCATGTGTACCCCGGTGTTTATTGCAGCACTGTTTATAATAGCCAGGACATGGAAGCAACCTAGATGTCCATCAGCAGATGAATGGATAAGAAAGCTGTGGTACATATACTTGATGGAGTATTCAGTTCAGTTCAGTTCAGTCGCGCAGTCGTGTCGGACTCTTTGCGACCCCATGAATCGCAGTACGCCAGGCCTCCCTGTCCATCACCAACTCCCGGAGTTCACTCAGACTCACGTCCATTGAGTCTGTGATGCCATCCAGCCATCTCATCCTCGGTCGTCCCATTCTCCTCCTGCCCCCAATCCCTCCCAGCATCAGGGTCTTTTCCAATGAGTCAACTCTTCGCATAAGGTGCCCAAAGTACTGGAGCTTCAGTTTTAGCATCATTCCTTCCAAAGAAATCCCAGGGTTGATCTCCTTCAGAATGGACTGGTTGGATCTCCTTGCAGTCCAAGGGACTCTCAAGAGTCTTCTCCAACACCACAGTTCAAAAGCATCAATTCTTCTGCGCTCAGCCTTCTTCACAGTCCAACTCTCACATCCATACATGACCACAGGAAAAACCATAGCCTTGACTAGACGGACCTTAGTCGGCAAAGTAATGTCTCTGCTTTTGAATATACTATCTAGGTTGGTCATAACTTTTCTTCCAAGGAGTAAGCGCCTTTTAATTTCATGGCTGCAGTCACCATCTGCAGTGATTTTGGAGCCCAAAAAAACAAAGTCTGACACTGTTTCTACTGTTTCCCCATCTATTTCCCATGAAGTGATGGGGCCAGATGCCATGATCTTCGTTTTCTGAATGTTGAGCTTTAAGCCAACTTTTCCACTCTCCTCTTTCACTTTCAACAAGAGGCTNCATTAAAAAGAATACATTTGAATCAGTTCTAATGAGGTGGATGAAACTGGAGCCTATTATACAGAGTGAAGTAAGCCAGAAAGAAAAACACCAATACAGTATACTAATGCATATATATGGAATTTAGAAAGATGGTAACAATAACCCTGTATGTGAGACAGCAAAAGAGACACAGATGTATAGAACAGTCTTTTGGACTCTGTGGGAGAGGGAGAGGGTGGGATGATTTGGGAGAATGGCATTGAAACATGTATAATATCATATAAGAAACGAATCACCAGTCCAGGTTCGATGCAGGGTGCAGGATGCTTGGGGCTGGTGCACTGGGATGACCCAAAGGGACAGTATGGGGAGGGAGGTAGGAGGGGGGTTCAGGATGGGGAACACGTGTACACCCGTGGCAGATTCGTGTTGATGTATGGCAAAACCAGTACAATATTGTTAAGTAATTAGCCTCCAATTAAAATAAATAAATTTATATTAAAAAATACTTATATGTGTCTCAAAGAGGCAGAGAGAATGTTTATAATCTCAAGTTTTCTGAAGGAAATGCTAAAAGGAAAGGGAAAGGGAAAAGTGATTTCCTGTTTTGCACTAAGGGAAATTTAACATTTTTTAGATTTTAATTTATAATGTCCCCTTTCTGTTGCTATTTTCTAATAAAATTAAAATTTCTAATTATCTACAGTGACATTTATCTTTAACTATAGTCTTAGTATACAACAGTCTAAGGCCACAGTGAAATACAGAACAAAGCATTTTATCAGAGTTACAGTTGGATGGATTTTAAAATTAGTATAATATTTGTCTTGAGGAAAATTGAAGTATATCATATCATAATGGTGAATGGTTAGAGAAGATTCTTGATTAACAATGTACAAAAATTCTCTTTTGTCATGTTACTTTTATAAGTTGTTATATCTTTGAGCTTTAAAATAACAACTTAAGTATTGCTTTGTAGTTTTTTATAATATTCCATCCAATCTAAATCTGGAGTAGATTCACTGAGTAACTCTGGAGCCTGATAATATAAATTTTTAACTGAGTTTTTCTTAAGCCCCAATAAATTTCCCCTCACAGAAGTAACATTATAATTACAGAATAAACTAGACCTTTCTGTAATTATTCAATCTTCCCAAATACTTCTCCCAGATATAAAACACAAACACACGGCCATTATCTAGTATCAAAGTCCTACAATGAGAGAGCCACTGAAGGGTATAGATTAAACTTTGTAGGGGATAAAAAATAATTTTCCCTCTCCCATTCTAGGTTCTTGGCTGAAACCCCTTTTTAATAAAAGACTAACAGAAAAACAAACAAATTTAATAACATATATACATATATACTTCCCTGGAAGGGCTTCCCTGGTGGCTTAGTAGGTAGAGTCCTCCTGCAGTGTGAGAACTATGTTCGATCCCTGGCTTGGGAAGATCCCCTGGAGAAGGAAATGGCAACCCACTCGAGTATTCCTGCCTGGGAAATCCCATGGACAGAGGAACCTGGTGGGCTGCAGTCCATGAGGTCACAGAGTTGGACATGACAGAGCAACTTTTATTCACTAGACCTCCCATATACATGGGAGAGACCCAGGAAAACTGAGTAACTCTCCAAAATGGCCTAGGCCTTCAACTTATATACCATTTCCAGCTAAGACAACTGAAGATATTGGAGGTGGACTGGCAGTTATGGGAGGTGACTAGGGAACAAACAGAAACTAGGATATAGTGTTATGCAGATTTGAGGTGCTGCCTTCTCCACTGATAAGTTTCTGGAAGTTAAATCATCTTCCTTTTCCTGTTACAGAGAGGGAGACACCCTTAGGAATGAAGATTTCTCTTATAGATATAAATATCTCTTATAAAAGGGTAACTTCCACTCTACTAATAGCTTTTCCTGTATCTGCTATTTCTTAAAAATAAGCAACTTAAGGTAATCCTTATGGCAGAGAGGTGTTTTAGGGTGGCAAATTCTCCCCTTCAATTTTCAGTGTTCAAGGTACATGGCTCTAATAATTTATGTCTTGAGGGCAAACCCAACTTCTGGGCCATTTTTCACTTCTAACTCAGTAGTTACCCATGGATATTTAACTATTATAAATAGTATCAGGTGGGCCAAAAAGTTTTAGATTTTTCCATAATATCTTGCAAGAAAATCTGAACATTTTGGTCCACCCAATATAATAGCGATGTTTGTCTGCACTAGAAATGGAAAAACTTGTATCCCAAAGTGACTAACAGTGACATTATACCTGTCTTCTGTTGTCTCGATCTATAAATGCCAGCTTCCTGTCTTTCTATTATTAATCATATATACTAATCATTTCTATTACTAATATATACATATATAGTAATCATTTCTATTAGTAATCATATAATCATATATTACTAATCATATATACCACTCTTACAATCAGGCTAGTTAACAAAACATTATTTGTGTCAAATTTGGGGCTTGAGTATCTGGATGCATATTAGTTATTTTCACCTTAATATTATGAAAAGTTTATAATACAGTTCTGTTTTTTCCTGCCAATAATCAAATTGTTGGATTTATAAGCCCAAGCCCTGTCCATACTGGGAGTACAATTCAGAGCCGATGAGAAATGTGTGACTCTAGGAACCATTATGGGAGTACAGAGAGTGGTGTAACAAATAACCTGTGTGCTTGCTAGTAATATGTGATTCTAAGAGTAATGAAACAACAAATAATTCACTGTTATACTACTATTCCTTAATATTTAAATAAGATAACAAGGCAGTCCAGTCTGAGAATAGTAATAAGTTCTTTCATACCTCCTTTCAGTTGAGTTCAGTACCAACACCATTTATTCCAGAAAATTTAAGTTTCAAGTCATTTTTGCAAACCACAGTTGAGTCCTCTTGAAGAGCTGGCTTCATGTGGGAAGCATGAACCTATCTGGGTTTTCTTTCACTTTGGCTATTTGGGTGATCAGTAGTGCCTGAAGTGGCCCCTCTGCATGGTGACAATGCATCTTTTCTCCAGAGCACTTTTATGGAAACTAAATTGTTCAGTTGAACAGGAGCGGCAGACTTCTTCCAGTAGGTCCTTCTAGGGTCTTCTGATTTTGTCTCAGGGTTTCTAGGGAAGATAAAAGCCATTTAAGGTATCAAACATGATAATGAGAGAATTCAGTTAAATCAAAGTAGAGGAAGTGATTTCAGACCCAAATTCACAGACCTGCCAAATGTAAGTTCTAAGAACATTATTGCTTGCAAGAGCTGCTCTAACTTTTAAGAAAACTACTGGTAACTCTCTAGGCCATTTTACCCATAGATCACTGAATCTCAGCTAATGAGTTTGTTAGAGTTTGAGTTTTTTATTCTACTTGGAATGTGATAGCTTTTTGGAGTCTGCAAACATTTGCATAATTCCTCAACAACAACAGACATAAAACGATCTCTTCCATCTGATTGAATAAGCTCTGGGATCTCAACAGTGGGGATTATGTGCATGAAGAGGGACTTTACCCCAATGCCTGAGGATCTGGTTTTTTTTTTTTTTTTTCCTCTTTATTTTTTATTTATTTTTTTTACTTTACTGTATTGGTTTTACCATACATTGACATGAATCCGCCACGGGTGTACATAAGTTCCCAATCCTGAACACCCCTCCCACCACCCTCCCCATATCATCTCTCTGGGTCATCCCAGTGCACCAGCCCCAAGCATCCTGTATCCTGTATTGAACCTAGACTGGATGGTTTTGAAGAGGGAAAAGATATCATACATACACCACTAACAAAATCTACCTTCCATAGGCCTCAATTCTATGAAATCTAAGTGCCACTGGGTTCCTGGTAAAGTTGGTCAAGGAAAACTTTCTGCACCTACATTGGGAGTGGTCTGTAAAGATTTCTGCTGGCAAATAACAAAACTCTTTAATATGTTTTGAATAATTTAATCTCTTTGATAGATATAATATTAGTCTAGTGCCTTTAAAAACTCCCTTTCAGTTTGATTTATTTGATAACATAATAAACTAATCAAGCAAATAAAAGCTGTGATATAGGAATCATTTTGTTAGTAATTCCTATAGTCCGGTTGAATTTCTTTTAGCCCCCTTTTCAATCCATTTGTTCATTTCCCTTTGTGAAGCTGGTTTTAGAAAATGGATAGAGGTTTCTAGTATTAGAAATGGGGCTTCTATATTTGGAGTCTGTCATGTTTTAATAGTGGCTTCTGCAGCTCTTTCAGCATTATCATTGCCTTCACAAATTGCATCATTTTGCCCCGTATGACCTCTGCAATAGATTACTGATAATCTGAATGGGCAGTTGAAAAGCCTCTAACAAATCAGCTTTCAAATCTCCATGAGATGTTTCAGTTCTCATAGAAACCAAGACCATCCAATTTTTCTAAATTTTCTCTGTTGTATGACAGACATCAAACACACATTTAGCAACAGCAGAACCAAGGATTTCAACTCTAATGATGGCTATTAACTTATCTGCTTGTGCTAACTTAATACCAGACACAAACTTCATGATAAGTCATCATAGCAAAGAAAGCCTTAAATTTGCCACTTTGGTCTCTGGTAAATGACCTGTAAGTAAACATGAGAGCTGCCCTCAAAATGATTATCAAATAAATCAGACTGGGGCCCAGTGTTTTCTTCTATTATCATTGTAGAATCATGATTATTTGATTAGGATCTGGTAAAACAACAGCAGAAAAAAAAATCAAAAAAGCATGAGAGTTCCAGAAAAACAGCTATTTCTGCTCTATTGACTATGCCAAAGCCTTTGACTGTATGGATCACATAAACTGTGGAAATTCTGAAAGAGATGAGAATACCAGACCACCTGACCTGCCTCTTGAGAAACCTATATGCAGGTCAGGAAGTAACAGTTAGAATTGGATATGGAACAACAGATTGGTTCCAAATAGGAAAAGGCTGTACATTGTCACCCTGCTTATTTAATTTGATCTCTGGTTCCTCTGCCTTTTCTAAAACCAGCATGAACATCAGGAAGTTCACAGTTCACGTATTGCTGAAGCCTGGCTTGGAGAATTTTGAGCATTACTTTACTGGCGTGTGAGATGAGTGCAATTGTGCAGTAGTTTGAGCATTCTTTGGCATTGCCTTCCTTTGGGATTGGAATGAAAACTGACCTTTTCCAGTCCTGTGGCCACTGCTGAGTTTTCCAAATTTGCTGGCATATTGAGTGCAACAAAAACAAGACCATGAGCTGACTGTGGCTCAGATCATGAACTCCTTATTGCCATATTCAGACTTAAATTGAAGAAAGGGAAAACCACTATACCATTCAGGTATGACCTAAATCAAATCCCTTATGATGATACAGTGCAAGTGAGAAATAGATTTAAGGGACTAGATCTGATAGATAGAGCGCCTAATGAACTATGGACTGAGGTTTGTGACACTGTACAGGAGACAGGGATCAAGACCATCCCCATGGCAAAGAAATGCAAAAAAGCAAAATGGCTGTATGGGGAGGGCTTACAAATAGCTGTGAAAAGAAGAGAGGTGAAAAGCAAAGGAGAAAAGGAAAGATATAAGCATCTGAATGCAGAGTTCCAAAGAATAGCAAGGAGAGATAAGAAAGCCTTCTTCAGTGATCAATGCAAAGGAATAGAGAAAAAGAACAGAAGGGGAAAGACTAGAGATCTCTTCAAGAAAATTAGAGATACCAAGGGAACATTTCATGCAAAGATGAGCTCGATAAAGGACAGAAATGGTATGGATCTAACAGAAGCAGAAGATATTAAGAAGAGGTGGCAAGAATACATGGAAGAACTGTACAAAAAAGATCTTCACGACCAGATACAAATAGCTGTGAAAAGAAGAGAGGTGAAAAGCAAAGGAGAAAAGGAAAGATATAAGCATCTGAATGCAGAGTTCCAAAGAATAGCAAGGAGAGATAAGAAAGCCTTCTTCAGTGATCAATGCAAAGGAATAGAGAAAAAGAACAGAAGGGGAAAGACTAGAGATCTCTTCAAGAAAATTAGAGATACCAAGGGAACATTTCATGCAAAGATGAGCTCGATAAAGGACAGAAATGGTATGGACCTAACAGAAGCAGAAGATATTAAGAAGAGGTGGCAAGAATACACAGAAGAACTATACAAAAAAAGATCTTCCAACAACCAAGTTAATCACGATGGTATGATCACTCACCTAGAGCCAGACATTCTGGAATGTGGTCAAGTGGGCCTTACAGAGCATCACTACGAACAAAGCTAGTGGAGGTGATGGAATTCCAGTTGAGCTATTTCAAATCCTGAAAGATGATGCTATGAAAGTGCTGCACTCAGTATTAGAGAAATGCAAATCAAAACCACAATGAGGTATCATGTCACACCGTTCAGAATGGCTGCCATCAAAACATCTACAAACAATTGCTAGAGAGGGTGTGGAGAAAAAGAACCCTCTTACACTGTTAGTGAGAATGCAAACTGGTATAGCCCCTAGGGGGAAACATTGTGGAGATTCCTTAAAAAACTGGAAACAGAACTGCCATATGACCCAGCAATCCCACTGCTGGGCATACACACTGAGGAAACCAGGATTGAAACAGACACATGTACCCCAATGCTCATTTAGCACTTCTTGCAACAGTTAAGATATGGAAACAATGTAGGTGTCCATCGGCAGTTGAATGGATAATGAAGTTGTGGTACATATACACAATGGGATATTACTCAGCTATAGAAAAGAACACATTTGAGTCAGTTCTAAACAGGTGGATGAAACTGGAGCCTATTATACACAGTGAAGTAAGTCAAAAAGAGAAATAACAGTACAGTATATTAACACATATATATGGAATTTAGAAAGATAGTAATGATGATCCTATATGCAAGGCAGCAAAAGAGACAAAGATGTAAAGAACAGACTTTTGGACTATGTGGGAGAAGGCAGGGGTGGGACGATTTGAGAGAATAGCATTGAAACATGTATATTACCATATGTTAAACAGATAACCAGTGCAATTTCAATGCATGAAGAAGGGCACTCACAACTGGTGCTCTGGGACAGTCCAGAGGGATGGGGTGGGAGGGAGGTTGGCAGGGAGTTTTCAGGATGGGGGGACACATGCACCCGTGGGTGATTCATGTCAGTGTATGGCAAAACCCACCACAATATTGTAAAGAAATTATCCTCTAATTAAAGTAAATTAATAAAAAATAAAAATCATTCATATCTTAAAAAAAAAAAGATCAGAGTTGGAGTAGTAAGAGGGATTTCATGCTGGATTTGACAGATCTGGGCTAGAGCTGCTTAAATACTGCTGGTTTGTGTGATGTCAAGAATCCAGGGCAGGGCTCAGCCTGAAGATGGTTTGGGTCACACAGCCTAAGTTACAGTAAAGATAAACCAATTTGGGCATAGAAACAAGAATGGTACAAGTTACAAGGAGACAGATTTATGTACAAAGGCCTAATTGTCTTTTTACGAGCATATTGAAGTTTGTTCTTTTTACCCAGGTTAGTTAGTTAAGTCGCTAAGTCATGTCCCATTCTTTCAACCCCATGGACTGTAGCCTGCCAGGCTCCTCTGTCCATGGGATTGTCCAGGCAAGAATACTGGAGTGGGTTGCCATTTCCTTCTCCAGGTTAGGAAAATATATCACAAGAAAAAGTAAATATTGAATTTAACAAAAACAATACTTTTGAAAGAAAAACACAGCACCACCCCCCAGTGCCTCTGGAAATAATATTGCAAATGGTCATTTCTGTGTCAGTTTACCATACTACAGGAACAAAGTTGTTAAAGGATAGTTATTCTCAACTGAGCCACTTATCTGCACTATAGTAAAGTACTTAAAATCATTCCCAAGATCAAGCCTTAAAACCGTTTCAAGTGGTTTTAAACGTTTTATAGCTATTTCCTTTTCTAGCCACTTCTGTAAGAGGTGCTTTTCTTTCCCCAAATGTTCAAAGCTTAATTAGATGGTTGACAATACTTCCCCACCCCCACCATCGAATCTTCTGTTCAAAATAATGTTACTACTGGTAACATGGTTTATATCTTGTGTGATCTAGGAAATGTAGTCCAAGAAATGAGGTTTGAAAAAGGAGACACTTTTTTTCATGGTGGAAAGGGTACAGGGCACATACTATGACTTACTTCCCCTAGTAATATGAATGAAGTGCTCAGAGTTCCTTGATCTTTAGTAAACGGGGATAAAGAGTAAGCATTATAATGGTGAGAAGGGTGTATACTTACAGGTGGATTACCCTGTTGAGGTGAGACAGGTCCTGGTGGAAGATTTTTCATACAAGGTGGCATCTGAGCAATAAGATGTCTATGCAGAAGGTGGTGGAATAGAAGTCACTGATGTATCTGAAACTTGGCTATGAACCAAGTGAAAAGTACCTGTGGCCTGGGAATGATGTGGCCTTAGATGGCATATTGATGGCAGAGGAGGTAGTGTGGTATAGAATATCACTGTGATGGCACAGTCTGATGAGAGTTCAATACCACTGGTTGACTCTGATATTCAGGATGATGGTGAGCAGTTGCAGAGACAGGAGGTAGTGTTTCTCAGGTACCTGAATTTGTATCAGTCTGAATAGGAACAGTTATTACATCACTTTGTTTTCTTATTGGGACAAAAAGACTTTTTGAGTCAGTTTCTTCACTCATTGAAAGGTGTAGAGATGAAGCCATGGACAATTAATTCTGCTGTAGGAGCATGAATATCTTGTGGCTGATTATGTGGCTTGGGCAACTCCTTTGCAAAGAAGGTGGTGGTATCATAAAGTATTGCTTTGGTATAATATGGTTCATATGATGCTTATCTGGCAGCTTTTTAAGATAATGATAGATTTTAGCTGTTGGTGGGACAAAACGCTGAATGAACATTTTCAAGTTAAGTATGGGGAACAGAATTTCCAGCTCTCATGTGGCTGAAGTTGATATGAGCCTCTAAGTCTCTCTGAGACAAATAGGATTTCTTGCATCCTTGAACAGTGCTACACACAAAGAGAGAACCTTGACTATGCTTCTGAATTTGCTGCACAGAATTACCACAGGCTGGGCACATCATATCCCCTTCTTTAGCACAAGCGTAGCAAAAAGCATGCTTGCATGGAATCTCCGCCCATAGATTCTAATCGGTAATTCGCATTTGTCACAGAAATGTATTATGGTTTCATCCTTTTTACCTAAAATATTTATTTTAAAGTCCCAAAAAAGATTTTCAATAGATTCTCGCTCATTTTGAAAAGATTCGCCCCCAGTAGAATCATACTGGTTCTCCTCAAAGGAAAGAGAGCATCCTTCTGCGTTCTCCATGACTTGGCTCGCAAAGCACAAGAGTAGCAAAAGTCAACCTGATTGGCCCAGGGAGCGCATGCGTTGTACTCTCCTGAACACAGGAATTAAAAGTACGTTCAGGTCACCCTATTTTTGACCCTTTGTTACCTACTCCTGTTCCACTGAGAAAGGCAGGCAGAAGGAGAGAATGAATATTTGAAGTGTTTTAGTTCTGAGGTTGCTTAGGCGACCCACTCCAGTACTCTTGCCTGCAAACTACTATGGACGGAGGAGCCTGGTGGGCTGCAGTCCATGGGGTCACGAAGAGTCGGACACGACTGAGTGACTTTACTTTCACTTTTCATCTTCATACATTGGAGAAGGAAATGGCAAGCCACTCCAGTGTTCTTGCCTGGAGAATCCCAGGGGTCAGGGAGCCTGGTGGGCTGCCGTCTATGGGGTCGCACAGAGTCAGACACGACTGACGTGACTCAGCAGCAGCAGCAGGCTTCTCTTGTTATGCTTCGTGGGGGGCGGGCAGGGGGGAGGATTGGAGCGGTGCAGGGGAACCAGCTTTTAATTGGAAAAAGAGACTAATCTGGAATGGGTAAAAAGGAAAGCATGCATGTACATGACAGCATGCGCAAGCGCAGTGGTACCTGAAGGCAGAAGCCTAGATGCTGTAGATTTAGCGTCTCAAACTTTTCTGACAGTGTAACCCATAATGGGAGTGAAGAGTAAACTTATAACTGTGAGAGTAAGAGGGACAGAGTTCTAAGTACTTTTGAAAGTAAGATATTTCTTGAATAGTTGTACTTTAAAATTATAAGAATACTATATGAATATAGATTTCTTTTAAAGAAGTTTGTTTTTAATAAAAATACTGCTTTTGATTACTTAAGTCACTTGAATCTTTCCCTGCCCCTAAAGTCTTTGAGTAATAGTGAAGTCCCAGGAATTTGTTCCAGGAAATGCGCCAAATCTTGTCACACACTGCTGAATCTCCCCGCACTATTGGTACGCTAGTTTGTGATGCACAATATAGAGTGGTTCCTTTACTGAATGCAAGGTCATCCAGTAGGACTTGGAAATCCTTTTTTATACAGAATCCTTTATAATGGTATTTGTATATAAGAGCATTTATTTATACATGAAAGTTCAAAGTTAAAAGTGCTGTTGAATTAGGTACATGATTCGTAACATTATAAAATGCCTTCCCATATCCCTCAATTTCTCATTTTGTTTCTTTAAATATTCTATTGGTATATTTGTACGTTTAAAATCAGTAGTGACGACTACTTAAAGATGGATACGAAACATGTTAGAAATGATCATATTTGTTTGTGGAAAGATACAGCTGGTTATACAGAAATGTCATTTGTACCCTCCTTTTGGGAACCTAGTCTGCTGTAAAGTGAGGCTCACCCTTCTGTGAGAGCTTCATTTCATACTGTACAGAATAAGTGTTTTCATTCTTATTTACAAAACAACTTTGCAAAGGGAGTGATGAACTAACATGACCAAATATGCCAAATCGCTACATAGGCTTTTGATTTGTTTGGCCTTCTGCCAAATAGCTAATATGTAAACAAATATATGTGTACAAGGGGACCTTGTGACTCGGTGCACACGCTTCTTTTTGCAAATTACCTGAAGTGGTTTTCAAACCTTTTTCTATATTCAGAAGGCTGCAGCTGCTCTGAGTGAAGTCGGAGTTGGGGAGTCCCAAGTCTTTCCTCCTTAATACTCCCACACCTCTGGCATCCTTCTGCCCCCTCCTGTAGTCACCTTTTAGGCAGTTCAGTGAAGCACAGTTTGACTACCACTTGTCAAATACATATTTTCTCAACTGAGGTATAAAATGTTTATAACCATGTCATATATCAAGAGAATAATAGATGAGCACCGTATATCTACCAGCTAGCTTAAGAAATAGAGCATTATCAGTGCACCTGAAAATTGCTGTACCCTCATGATAGGAAGGAACTGTACCAAACTCTGTGTTCACCGTCCTCTTGCTCTTTTCAGTTTTAAAAATCACATACATATGTATGTGTGTGTGTGTATATATATATTTATAAAAATATTTTATTTGCATGTTTTTCACTTCATAGGGATGGAATAATACTGTGACTTTCTTTATTCCATTAACAGTATATTTCTGAGATACTTTTATATCATTGCATGTATTTTATTCATTTTCAGTATTCCATTGTATGCATATTTTATAATTAAAATTTTTCCTATTGATGAATAAGTGGTTTGTTCTCAGGTTTTGGCATTATAAATGCTGCTGTGAAACATTTTTCTTCTTTATTTACATTTATTTTTAATTAGAGGATAATTGCTTTGCAATATTGTGTTGGTTTCTGACATATATCAACATGAGGCAGCCATAGGTATACCTATGTCTCCTTCCTCTTGAGTCTCCCTCCCTGAAACATTCTTGTAGATGTTTCTTGTACATGTTCAAGAATTTTTCTAGGGTATGTGTATAGGAGAGGAAGTTACTTGATGATAGAGAATAAGCATATTCAGCTTTTCCAAAGAGTTCATATCAATGTATCAGCAGAGTGTAAAAGTTTTGTTACGCCTCATGTTCACCAACATTTATTAACAGACTTTTATTATAAATTTTGTTGTAAAATTCATATCATTATGTTTTTATTTCGTGTTTCTCTGCTTAAAATTGGTTTGCAGCTTTTCTTTT
>SJXQ01010517.1:195813-242892 GCA_006408695.1 Aepyceros melampus | reverse complement strand
CCAGTTCTAACTGTTGCTTCCTGACCTGCATACAGATTTCTCAAGAGGCAGGTCAGGTGGTCTGGTATTTCCATCTCTCTCAGAATTTTCCACAGTTTATTGTGATCCACACAGTCAAAGGCTTTGTCATAGGAGATCCAACAAGTCCATTCTGAAGGAGGTCAGCCCTGGGATTTCTTTGGAAGGAATGATGCTAAAGCTGAAACTCCAGTACTTTGGCCACCTCATGCGAAGAGTTGACTCATTGGAAAAGACTCTGATGCTGGGAGGGATTGGGGGCAGGAGGAGAAGAGGATGACAGAGGATGAGATGGCTGGATGGCATCACTGACTCGGTGGGTGTGAGTCTGAGTGAACTCCGGGAGTTGGTGACGGACAGGGAGGCCTGTTGTGCTGCGATTCATGGGGTCGCAAAGAGTTGGACACGGCTGAGCGACTGAACTGAACTGAACTGATTGCCATAGCCTTCCCATTGCAGGTTGCTACTGCTGCTAAGTCGCTTCAGTCGTGTCCGACTCTGTGCGACCCCATAGACGGCAGCCCACTAGGCTCCCCCGTCCCTGGGATTCTCCAGGCAAGAACACTGGAGTGGGTTGCCATTTCCTTCTCCAATGCATGAAAGTGAAAAGTGAAAGTGAAGTTGCTCAGTAGTGCCGAACTCTTAGGGACCCCAGCCTACCAGGCTCCTCCTTCCATGGGATTTTCCAGGCAAGAGTACTGAAGTGGGTTGCCATTGCCTTCTCCACCCATTGCAGGTTAGGTTATTCTAAATTCATTGCAGCCCTTCAGCCAATGCCTCTCTTTTCCTTCCCTCCTCTCCCCCTCTTTTAAGCCCACAGACACATTTATCTACTGTCAGTAATGAATGGTATGCATGGGATTTGGAGAGATGAGTTTAGGATGTATCGATCTTTTCAAGTTAACCCATGCTGGAAACTAGAAGGGCATGAAGCAATCTTTAATAATCCAATTTAAAATCTTCCGTGGGATCAACCATTTAAGAAATTTGTAGTATAATCCTCTTATCTCTTCTGAATGTGATATAATCTTTATTTTACTCCCTCTCTGAATCCATCTTTCACAGTCCCTCAAGCACCACAAATACATAGGCAAGTTCTTGTTCACATTTCTTGGCCTTCCTTACCCTGCCTTATCTACCTGTACTGTTCTGTGCATTTCTGAAATTCATCTCATGCATTGCCTTTTCTGGGAATCCTTCCTAAATGTCTCCTCCCATAGGTATAGCTAATCTGTAACTATTTATCACACAACTGATATGGAATTTACTTAAGTGAGGAGACTTTATTGCATGTAGATTATGGACATGTTTGCAACCTCTTCTTTCATTGTAGGTTGCTATATTTTTTTAAACTAATATCCATTTCATGATTGTCCACCAAAAATTTGTTCTCCCCGGAGAGAAAATATTAGAACAGTGTAAACAATGAAAAGTGTGTTTTCTTTATATCATTAGCATGCCATTAGGTCTCACTTTGGGCCCATCCCATCAAGCTCGTGTTTGTATCATGTAGGCAGCACCAGTTACAAGCAGTTACGACATTTCCTCCATATTTAGACTTGATACCTGTTTCTGACCACCATGGTTTCTGATGTTTTTCCTCATTTCCTGTTGATGACCTCATCTTCACCTCTTGGTCCTAATGATTTATATTACTCCTCTGATGACAACCAGAGAATCTTATCTGCCTGTCCATGTCCACTCTGAGTAAGCCCTGTTTCTGGGGTCATAGTCTAAAGTGATAACTCAGTCTTATAGAACCTGGCTTTAAAGGGTAGTAAAAGCACACACTCTGACATATATATCTTATACGTTTTATTGTGTAACTTCCAGTGAAATATTTTCAGTAGAGAATACCAGACAATAGGAAGCTAGGGTGATCTTTCTCAACTAGTTCTGTGAGCAAATTTGGCCATATTGCGCTAAGGCATCCGCTGTGTGCAATGATTTAACTTCTCTCCTATGCATCTAGAGTGGTTCCAGTTATATAGCCATCTGGCGAGAATAGACATAATTGTCACTCATTTTTTCATGTTCTTTGAAATGTGGGCAAAGTGTGTTGCTTCTTGAGTCCTGAAGAGTACGTGTGTTTGGGTGCTGGAGATGGTTTTGTGATTGTCCAGTATATAATCCTGCCATATCAGAGAAAGTCCCTTATTGGAGCAAAGGCAGATTAAAGCTTAAGCTTTAGGGTCCCTTGCTTGCATAAGTCCTCCATGGGAAGGACCACAGAAAATTTGAATTTGTTGGTTTTTACTTTGTCTTCAATAGTGTCTCCCAAACTGAATACATTTCAGATCTCATAAAACCAAGATTTGCTGCTGCTCTTCTTACTTAAATCATGCCCACCTGAAACTCCAAGGTAATTAAATTATTGTTATTGTTTAGTCTATAAGTTATGTCCAACTCTTTTGCGACCCCATGGACTGTGGCCCACCAGGCTCCTCTGTCCATGGGATTGCCCACGAAAGAATACTGGAATATGTTGCCATTTCCTTCTCTGGGGAACCTTCCCAACCCAGGGATCAAACCTGCATCTCCTGCATTGGCAGGCAGAATTTTTACCAATGAGCCATCAAGGAAACCCTATAATTAAATTATATGGTTTCTAAAACTGTCTTAAGCAAATGCTATTATGCGTGTCTTATCCAGGTTCTAGGTAGAGTTTTTACTATATCATAGACACCATCTTATTCCTAGTACATAGGGTTATATAAAAATAACTTGGGCTTATTAACGTCTTATTGGCACCATGCAACAATGACCAAGTGGAAACATGCATGAAACATCCATGAACCATGGCAGGCTTGGCTGGGACTCCCACATGCAGATGCTAGCCCCTGGAGCTGGAACTTGGGCTTCTTTCTCTTTTCTCCTCCTCCCCTCCTTCCTTTCTTCTCTTCTTTTCTCTCTCTGCTTTTACTTCCTTTCCTTTCTCTCATTTTTTTCCCTTCTTGGTCAAATATAACAAAAAAAAAAAAAAGAAGAAGAAGAAGAAGGAAGAGGGAAGGTGTGGGGAAGGAAAGGAAGTAAGCAGAAAGGAAAAAAGAAACAGCTTGCTATGTATGGTATTTAAAATATAACCTCAGTTTATTCTTTAGGCATAGTTCTACCATTTGACACTGTCCATGAGTGAGTGTGTGCTAAGTTGCTTCAGTTGTATCTGACTATTTGCAACCACATGGACTGTAGCCTACCAGGCTTCTCTGTCCATGGGACTCTCCAGGCAAGAATACTAGAGTGAGTTGCCATGTCCTCCTCCAGGGGATCTTCCAGATTCAAGGACTGAACCTGGATCTCTTATGCCTCCTGCGTTGGCTGGTGGATTCTTTACTACTAGCGCCACCTGGGAAGCCTATTCCAGAGTTATATTATATGCTTTTTTCTCCACTATATAGACATATATACACATGCATGTGTGCGTACAATATCACATATATATATAAATTTATACACAAAAATTATATATATAAATAAATATATACACATACAATTTAAATGTGAAATTACAAAAAAAATTTCAGTGTGAGTCTTATTTTTTCTTTTGATATCTCCCCTTTCACCCACTCATGAATATACTAAACCAATAACACTACAGTGGGCAGCATCTACTCACTGTGATTACCAATACCATTTGAGTTATATAGTGAGAAATATTTCTGGAGTTTTAAACCCTCTTGAACTATATTGGAGCCTTATACTCTTTCCTCTGAATTGCTTAAAATATAGTTTTTTAAATTTAGGAGACTTGCTCTAAATTAGATTCTAAACTACCTAAAATTAGATTGTGCCCAGCCTTTTTCTCCAGACCTACGACAAACTCTAAAATAACAAAATGTAAGCTCCTTAACACTCTCTCTCCTACATCATCTTCTGCCTTCCCACCTTCACACCTTATGTTCCAACAAAACTGAGCTGCTTAAAAGTCTCTAATCCTGTTGGCTCCAGGGCTGGAGATGGGAGTTAAGTACATACACAAAGTTGTTTTCTATGGCCCATTCACTAGGGTTTCTCCACTTTATGGGAGGTTAAAATGCTAAAAAGTATGCCAAGACCTCTAACAGAAAATGTTAGCCAGTAAGTTTCTTCAAAGGTGAGGATATTTAGTTATGATAACAGTTTTAAAGTGTAGCAATAAAATAAAACAAAGACACTGGGGTTAAGATATCTTTTTTAAAAAAATCACTGGAGATTACAGTATAATGTACAAATTGAATGTTGGAATTTTGCTTGCACTGGTAATCTTTGTCATTCTAGGAGAGATACTGTATATAAAGTTTTGAATAAACAGACCCTTAATAGAATGCCTATTGCAGTTCTATATTTTATTTTGGACAATTACTGATAGCATTTAATGGGAAAATGTAGTCCACAGTCCCACAGGAAATAAGATCCTCCTGCTCTTTTCCCTCCAATGGAAATAAAACTTTTTATCTAGGAAGCAGAAGAGAAAGCCAATTTTATATAAATGGTATGCAAGACATAGTTACTGATTTCAGACTTCATTATACCTGTGTTCTGGAGAAGGCAATGGCACCCTACTCCAGTACTCTTGCCTAGAAAATCCCATGGACAGAGGAGCCTGGTAGGCTGCAGTCCATGGGGTCGCAAAGAGTCGGACATGACTGAGTGACTTCACTTTCAACTTTCACTTTGATGCATTGGAGAAGGAAATGGCAACCTACTCCAGTGTTCTTGCCTGGAGAATACCAGGGATGGGGGAGCCTGGTGGGCTGCCATCTCTGGGGTCGCACAGAGTCGGACACGACTGAAGCAACTTAGCAGCAGCAGCAGCATACCTGTGTTCAAATAAATAAGAGCCCTACAAGAGAAATAACCAAAAAGTAATAAAATAAAATAAAAACAGGGATTATTCTTGTTGCTCGAAAAGGTCATTAGAAAAGAGGATGAGTCACAAACCACCTCAGCAGAGCTGAAAATTGGGGCAATTCCCCAGAACTCTGTGTGTGGAGAAGTGGGGGCGGAGTGTGTTACTACTTAGAAAAACAAGCACCTAGCAACAGCTGGGCAGTGACTCAGGGCAGTGACTCCGAGAGGGAGGAAATGGCTCAGCCACAGCTAAGACAGGTCTAAAATCTGGGTCTGTAAAGCAGTACAGGCCAGCTTCTACTGCCTTCAAAAGAAAGGTTGGACTGCTTCTCCCTTCTTCTTCAACAACGTTCCAGTTGCCCCTGTTTTCATATCAAATGCAATTCCACCTCTAAAGAAATGTGGGCCAACCAGGTGAAGGGAAGGGTGAGGCTGTGATATTTGTCCTCACCCAAACTGTTGTAGAGCTTCATGAAGGGAAGTTAATACAGTTGGATCCTTTTGGGGGTAAACAAAAGAGAGAGAGACAAATCTGAGGCTCATTTGACAGCTGGAGAAGGTGCATAGAATTTGGCTACTTGATCGATCTTTTAGAAAAGATTTAAAAAACAAGCAAACAAAAAAATGAAAAGAACTGCAAAGTGTAAGTTTAGCTCAGTAAAGAGAGTCATGCAAAGAAACTAAGGGAAGTAATTCTGTGTGATAAAGTTTGTGGGTATCAATTATTACTGTGCATAGTATCAAAATAGAAAAAGCTGAGCAAGTATCTATCATCTCTAAAGCAGCCTAAGTTACTTCTGAACCTGTAGCCAGAAAATTAGAACACAAAAATAAAGTTTAAATTGATCTTTTAGTATAGGTGAGAGCTTAATACACTCAAAATAAGAAAGTTGTCTGGTTAGAAATCATTTTTGGTCTATTAAATTGTCTAATATCTGCTGTAACCTAAACCACACTTTTCAGTTGTATCTGAATTTAAAAATGTTGCTCCATTAACTAAATAAGGACAGTCCTGAACCCACTTTCAGAAGCAGGAATTCTGATACTACATCATTCCTGGTGATCTTAGAAAGTGTGTTAGTACCTTAGTTCCTCATATTTCTCCAGTGAAGGCTGCCAACCATCCCTTCCTGACCTGATGCCCAAATATAAACAGCCTAGTGCATACCTAACCTCCCCCTAAATATAGCATCTCTAAAAAACAAAAACAGGATGAAACGAAAAGTGGCAAAGAAGAGCTCTTAGACATTGAACTATATGGTAGATAAAATCTTTGATAGAAGAGATGAACAATGAATTTAAGAAAATCTACCAGAAAAAAAAAATGACAAAATATCAAAGAAAAAAAACCCTTTGTTAAAAAAATGTAATAGATCATAAGGATAAATCTAGGAGAATATCTGAAGAAAGAGGAGTTCAGGAAAAAGAGAACAAGCAAGTTTCCCAGATTTTAGGCCATGAGTCTTCAGGTTGAAAGAATCCTGTTGAATATCAGCAACATAAATGAAGAAAGATCCAAACCAAGACATATAGTCATACAATTTCAGAACACTAGACATGAAGGAATCATGAGAGTGTCTTTTTTTAAGTATCTTTACATACAAGAGAATTAGAACCGTATGGCATCAGACTTGTTAGCAGCTATCCAGCATCCTAAGGACAAGGAAGCCATTCTTCAAACATTTGTAAGACAGTGATCTCCACCCAGACAAACTGATAATCAAGTATGAGGGTAGATGGGCTCCCCAGTGGCTCAGTGGTTAAGAATCCGCCTGCAATGCAGGAGATGCAAGAGACACAGGAAAGACAGGTATGATCCTGGGTTGGGACGATCCCCTGGAGGAGGGCATGGCAATCCACTCCAGTGTTCTTGCCTGGCGAATCCCATGGACAGAAGAGTCTGGTGGGCTACAGTCCATGGTGTCACAAAGAGTCAGACACAACTAAGCAACTGATCATGAGCACAACGAGGGTAGATAAAGACATTTGCAGATACCGAGAATTCAAACATATAACTTGTAGGAAACTACTGGAGAAGGGACTTCAACATGAGGGAGTATCCAGGACAACAGACTTCAGGGGCTACAGGAAGGAAGGGAGCCAACACAAGTAAGGAGATAAAGGAACTGGCCAATAGGGTAATAGCAAAAGGTCACCCTGTATGACAGCTGTGTAACATCAGTTCAGTTCAGCTCAGTCGCTCACTTGCGTCCAACTTTTTTCGACCCCATGGATCGCAGCACGCCAAGCCTCCCTGTCCATCACCAACTCCCAGAGTTCACTCAAACTCATGTCCATCGAGTCGGTGATGCCATCCAACCCTCTCATACCCAACAATAAATCAAGATTAGAGCAAGAGGATGGGGGAGCCTCCTGAGAAAAAATAGAAATAAAATATTATCTGAGGGCTTCTATCTTGGCCCAGTGGTTAAGAATCTGCCTTGTAATGCAGGGAACATTGGTTCGATCCCCAGCCCAGAAAGACCCGTGTGTCTTGAAGCAACGAACCACTTGAGCCATAACAACTGAGCCTGGGGACCCTAGAACCCACACTCTGCAGCAAGAGAAACCACTGCAGTGAGAAGCCCACTGCAGCTGGAGACTAGCCCCTGCTTGCAGCGACTAGAAAAAGCTCATGTGCAGCAGCAAAGACCCAGCACAGCCATGAATAAAAAAATAAACTTTTTTTTTTAAAAATAGAAACATTATTTTACATGGTTGAGTACTTGAAAAATACTGATATTTGAGAGATAAGATGGACAATGTATCAAAGACTCTTGAAAAAATTAGGAAGTTACCAATATTAATGTTAATAAATGACAAAATAAGGCAATTATTAATGCTGGGGAAAACGGTGTTTAACAGGAAAAAACATGATTCTGAAGTGTCAACACTGACATAGTCATAAAAATATAAACACTGAATATCGATTTAACTTAAAATTGTGGTATAACTACATTGGGAGAGTGGCAGTTGTAAGGGAAGTGGGATTGGTGGTATAAGAGATGTAAATCCCCATTACCATAGCAGGATATTAATAAATAAATTTGAATTTGATAAATAAGACATACCAGTATAAGTGGATTATTTATAAACATGGAGGTAAATACCAGAAAAAACGTAAGTATTAAAAAGAATTTCATCTGGGGAATAAAATGGAGATGGGTTAGAGGTTATAGTAAGAGACTGTATTTTTAATTGGCTATTACTTTACTAAAATTTATTCCTCTCTTTCTCTCCTCCTCCCTCTCCTGGCCCTTTGTCTCCTTCTCCTTCTTCCTTCTCCTCTCTCTCTCTCACACACATACATACACACGTCTATGAATTAAGAGTTTGCATGTCCAAGCGCAACTTGAAAAGAAAGGAAACCAAGAACAAAGACTGATTTCCAATTCTATCATACCTTAGCTTATGGGGTTTATTGCCTTGACAGCTATAAATGGAGCTGTCCATTCATTGCGTGAACGGAGATGAGGTTAAAGTCCAAGACACTTGCAGCTCTCTGGGACATTGCTCATCGTGTGAAGGTTAGTTCATGACTAGAACTGGGGCTGTTGGGGTGCTTTTGGGGGTGGTTTGGGTGGGAGATTTCAAGTTAGGGTGCTTGGAGCAGCACACAACCAGTTTTGATCTGAGTTCATATAGTGTCCATGTGCAAGTTATTATAAAATACTCTTTCTTAAGACATTTATTGCCACATGCCAGAAAATCATAGTAATAAATATATCTCAGTGATGACTTTGGACGTGAACAGAGCTCTCCGGAATTGCATAATTCAGCAATAGCCCTACTGATAATTAGAGGTAAGGAAAGGATGGATGAGGATTGTGAGGGCTCTGAAGGGAAACCTTCCCTGTTTCATCATTTCCTTACGAGAATTAAACAGATGTATGGAAATGTTTGGTAGATTCTTTTCCCTAAACCAAGGAGCTGTAAAGATGAAAAGATGTAATTCATTTCTCCATAATCAGCTGCTATTAAAGAGCAAAGCTCAAGATAAACACTCAATAATAACAATAAATAAATAACTGACCTGTTGAAATTGTAAAACCTTCTTTACTTTCTGTTACCTGGATTGCATTCCTTTCACCTTCGGGAAATTTAGAGCTAGAGATCTCTTGTCAGCCTGTCTCAGGTTGAGTCCTAGTAGCTCTACTTTTAGTTCCTAATCTTAGGCAAGTTACTTAACATTTCTGAGCTCAGTTTCTTCATATGAAGAATGGAGTATATATGATACTCCACTGAGTGCTTATGAGGATTAAATGAAATAATGTATATTAAGTATTCTAGAAACTGGCACATAGCAAGCACTCGATGAGTTTTACTGTTATTGCTAATCCAAACAATTTGTTGTTGTTGTTTAGTTGCTAAGTGGTATCCGACTCTTTTGTGATCCCATCACTGTAGGCCACCAATCTCCTCTGTAAATGGGGTTTCATCACCTTTAGTCATATTCTTATGTAACAGTTGTATCAGATGGGATTAACATTTGGCAGCTAGTAGCAACCAACAAAAATAACAAATTCTTTTTTTAAAAGATTATTTTTGGCTCCGTTGAAGCTTCATTGCTGTGTTTAGGCAGAAGCTACTCTCTAGTTGTGATCCATGGGCTTCTCATTGCCACGGAACTCTTGTTGCAGAGCCTGGGCTCCAGGCCCACAGGCTCAGTAGTTGTGGTGCAATGGCCTCGTTGCTCCGTGGCATGTGGAATTTTCTTGGACCAGGAATAGAACCTGTGTCCTCTGCATTAACAGGCAGATTCTTAACCACTGGACCACCAGAGAAGTCCAAAAATATCAAATCCTTTAACTGCTTTTTCTCTCAGGTAAAAGAACTTGGGGGATGGATACGTGAGATATCATAGGGGAATGCCAGAGTCATCCAAGACCCAGCTTATTCCTATATTCCTACTCTGCCTTTTGTAGCTGGCTTCCATCTTCAAGGTTTTCTCATGGTCCAAGATGGCTGCTGAAGCGCTGGCCACCATGACTGAGTTCCAGACAGGAAGCAAAAGAAAGAGAAAAGTAAGAAGGGTTCAAGCAAAGCTGACTGTTCCTCTATTAGGATCCTTTCTGAATTCCATGTCTGGCTGTGTTGGGGGCTGTGAAGGGACTTCTTTAGTTGGTCATATTGCTACTTGGAATAAAATCAAAGTTTTGTTATTAAGTAAGATGAGGGGAATTGGTATTGGTTGGGCAGCTAGCTTCTTCGACAACTGTAAATCAGGACCTTAACATTGCCATCATAATGAAGGTTTAATTGATCTAAGCATGACTCCAAAATTATGTTGTCTTCGTTTTGCCCTGAGTAAAGATATGTTTGAACCAATGGAATGCAAGTTTCCTTGAAATTGAGGTTAATTTACTTCAAGGTACAAAACTAAGATTTTTGAGCTCTGAAAGTAAGACAGGTAGCCAGTCATTTTTACTCTGCATTTGGTACACAAATATATAGATATACACGTATAAACAGAGACATTACTTTGCCGACTAAGGTCCGTCTAGTCAAGGCTATGGTTTTTCCTGTGGTCATGTATGGATGTGAGAGTTGGACTGTGAAGAAGGCTGAGCGCCGAAGAATTGATACTTTTGAACTGTGGTGTTGGAGAAGACTCTTGAGAGTCCCTTGGACTGCAAGGAGATCCAACCAGTCCATTCTGAAGGAGATCAACCCTGGGATTTCTTTGGAAGGACTGATGCTAAAACTGAAGCTCCAGTACTTTGGCCACCTTATGCGAAGAGTTGACTCATTGGAAAAGACTGTGATGCTGGGAGGGATTGGGGGCAGGAGGAGAAGGGGACGACCGAGGATGAGATGGCTGGATGGCATCACGGACTCAATGGACGTGAGTCTGAGTGAACTCCGGGAGTTGGTGATGGACAGGGAGGCCTGGCGTGCTGCGATTCATGGGGTTGCAAAGAGTCGGACACGACTGAGCAACTGAACGGAACGGATGTATTTTGTCATCCTGTATTATTCGTAAATCACAAGATATCTCCAAATTGGTATATAAGCGAGTAGTCAGTCAACCTATATATAAGGATCAACTCTTTCCTTGGCCCAATCATTTAAAAATGGCACAACTACTAACATGGAAATAAATATCATCTTACAATTGACATACTTTTTCAGTAAGAATGTCCTAAGAACAGTAGGACAGTTCTTACGACATTACGAAATGTAATATGGCATAATATATAAAAATGTAACTTTCTTCTTATAAATTCTTACTTTTTATATAAAAGAAAATTTAAGTAATGAAGATAACTTTTTTGGAAGAGGAAAATTATAATTCTTCTATGAGAATGAAAGTTTCATAATCAACATGGTGATATCACTGGCTTAAAGGCATGGTCAAGGTAGATCCTGCTTGGCCTGAGATATTTCCAGTGTTAAAATGGAAAATCCAGAACTTTCTTGACTGTCCAGTGGCTAAGATTCCACACTCCCAATGCAGGGGGCCCAGGTTCAATCCCTGGTTAGGGAATTGGATCCCACATGCCACAGCTAAGAGTCTGCATGCCGCAACAAAGACCCAGTGCAGCCAAGTAGATAAATAAAAATAAATATATATTAAAAAAAGGAAAATCCTCAATCCTGGAACACTGCACTTCTGGGCAAACCTGGACAGTTGATTACCCTACGTTTAGCTACTATCAGGGTAGCTAGATTAGGGTAGCGTAAAAAAAATGATTAATTTTTTTTCAAATTTGGATAACAGAAACCTAACGGATGATCCACTTGTTAGGAAACACTGATTCCCAGAGTTAGAGATGAAGGGGGATGTTTCTGGAAATGGATCAGGAGCAGGTGGAAAAGAAACAGCTTGGCAGTCACATGCTAACCAGTCTTGCCTGCAGTTATTGTTGCAATGTGAGCACGTGTTTGCTGCTGACACTGAGTCATGCTTATAAAGCAAGTATCAATTAGTGAAGAAGACTTTCATAGTGAACCTCAACCTTAACTTTAAGTGTTAGGTCATCAGCTTCACCTCATTTTTCAAGCTCTTAGATAGGGTTATCAGGTAATACACAGAATGTGCAGTTAAATTTTATAAAACCAATGAATAATTTTTAAAAGTTAATATTGGGAGTAACTTTAAATAAGTTATGTGTCCCAAATAGTGCATGAGACATACTAAAAAGATGTCCATTACTTATCTGAAATTCAAATTTAGCTGAGTGTCTTGTATTTTTATTTGCTAAATCTGGCAACCGTGCTGGGAAGAAAATAACTCAGTGTGCCCATTAGTATCAGGACAAACACACAGCTTCTTCCCTGAATAGGGCTCTTGATCTTTCTTTATCTTTCTCTCACCAGCCCTCTCTCATCACCTGCTTGAGACGGACAGGTCTGGGGCGGGGGCAGCGGTGGTGAAAGGGGAGAAGGAAGAATTTCTTCAACCTTGTCCCTTTCCCTCCATCCCCACCTGTCCGTGTCTATGTTCCTACACTTTCTTCTTCAGTTCCAATCTCAGAACTGAGACCCTGCTCCCACTGAGAGCCACTTCCCTGCCAGATAAAGGCTAGGATCTCCACTCCTCCAGCTTCTCCCTCCCCGCTGGTTCTCTTTCTTTGGCAGGTGAACATAGCTCTGATTTTTAACCAAAGGCGCCCCTTGGCCCTCTCCTGCCATCCTCTCTCTTCTCTTTTCTTTGAGGGACACTCTGCACTGGTGGGTTTCACACCTGACTAAGCAAGAAAACACTACCTGGAAAATGTTTCTAGACTGTCTGCTCGATCCCTCTCCAGACCAAGCAGTTTCCTGGGGTGTTTACCTTCACCACATTTAGACAGTTCTACCTCCTCCAGGAGTTGGTGATGGACAGGGAGGCCTGGCGTGCTGCAATTCATGGGGTCGTAAAGAGTTGGACACGACTGAGCAACTGAACTGAACTGAACTGAACCTCCTCAGTATCTCCGGGCTTAATCCCTGCCTCTGAGAGCCCCCTATCCTTGCTCTGGTCCAGGGCAGCATGACTGCTGCCAGGATTACTGTAATACTCTTTCAGCTGCCCTGCGTGTGTGTGTGAAGTTGTGTCCAGCTCTTTGCGATCCTAGGAACCGAAGCCCGTGAGGCTCCTCTGTCCATGGGATTCTCAAGAATACCGGAGTGGGTGGCCATTCCCTCCTCCCGGGGTTCTTCCTTGCCCAGGGATTGAACCCAAGTCTCTTAACGTCTCCTGCAATGGCAGGCGGTTTCTTTGCTACTAGTGCCACCTGGGAAGCCCTCCAGTTACCCTACGTGCCTCTAATAGTCTGAACACACTTCACCTGATCCTCAGATTAATTGTAAATCCATACTTTATCTTGTCACATTCCTCATTGGAGTCCTCAAGACTTCTCCTTGCCTCCAGGATAAAGTCCAAGTTCCTTAGCATGCCAAATAGAGTCCTTAATTATGTGGCCTCTCCTAACCATAGCACCCAATCACTCGCCATGCTTCTCCCCAAGAATATTTAACCGCCTGCAATTTCTGCAGGCACTGCACATTCTTGTTTCTCTGGGTTTCCTTGGGCACTTTCAAAATTCCTCCCACTGGGAACATCTTTAGCCCACTTCCTAACCTCACTCCTCCTTATCCTTTGAAATAAAGGAATTACCTACTCACTTCTCTACTTTTGCTATATGGGTAGTAAGCTCCTCGAGGGCAGACAAGGTATCTCATTCTTTTTTGTGACCTCACTATATACCATGGCTTCCCTGGTAACTCAGACAGTAAAGAATCTGCGTGTAATACAGGAGACCTGGGTTCGATCCCTGGGTCTGAAAGATGCCCTGGAGAAGGACTGACTACCCACTCTAGTATTCTTGTCTGGAGAATTGCATGGACAGAGGGGCCTGATGGGATATAAAGTCCATGAGGTTGCAAAGCTGAGCAACTAACACACTATACACCACAATGTCATAAACATTATTGTTGCTGTTTAGTACCTACAAATACTGTTGTGGGTACTCCATAAAAGAAAGAATGCCTGGATATACTCCTGAAAGATTGAGTTTAAAAAAAATTAAAAAGCTACAGGCTATTTCCCTAGTAAGAAGGGTTAGAATGAAAATTCAAATTTCAAAAGGGAACTGAAACTTAGAATATTAAACTTACAAGTGAACAGGATCTCAGAGTTCTTATAGTCCAATTTATGAATGCCTGCGACTTTAAAAAGTTAAAATATTAAATGTAACTCAAATTTACACATCAGGACCAACTAAGTCTGTATTCAGCAACGTTTCTTGTTTTTTTAAAGTTTTGTTGTTTTTCCTGTACCCTTGATCCTTTGACCTTTCCTTTGTTTGTCTTTCTCTTTATTATAAAATCCAGCAATGGCTACCAAACTTCCTAAAAGTGTGTTAGTCACTCAGCTGTGTCTCATGGACTATTTGTGATGATTTGTGATCTCATGGACTATAATCTGCCAGTCTCTTCTATCCATGGAATTCTCTAGGCAAGAATGCTGGAGTGGGTTTTCATTTCCTCTCCAGGAGATCTTCCTGACCCAAGGATGGAACAAGAATTTCCTACATTGCAGGTAGAGTCTTTACTGTCTGAGCCACCAGGGAAGCCCCAGTGAATTCAGTAAATCCAACACCTCAGTCTGAATGATAGCATATCTTGTCTGTTCATCCCTGTATCTGAATCTCTTTGCTAAACAGGTTGAATGTCTCACAGTCCATTTTCTGTTTCTAACTTGTGGCCTGGGAATAGGATGTTTTAGCCGAGCCAAACAACTTATTTCCTTCTACCAGTGCAAGCTTTTATCATCAACTTTTTATGTTTTCTGCATATTTTTACTATTAACTATTTTCTCTACATAACATAAAATTATAAAAACTCTGAGCAAAAATGAGTTCCTATGTGAATAATATTGTTCTTCTACAAGATATATAGGAATCACTCCTGTATTTGTGTATAGTAGATTTGCAAATACATGTGCAAAACATTTACTAATCTATTTTGCTTCACGCTTTATGCAAAGTTTGTCTTGTTACAAAGAAGTGTAGTGTGTGGTGTTTTTCCAATCCTTTTTTATGTGGGGTAAAATACAAGTAACATAAAATTTACCCTCTTAATTGTTATTTTTAAAAATATATATATATTATTTATTTGGCTGCACTGGGTCTTAGTGGCAGTATGTGGGATCTAGTTCCTCGACCAGGGATTGAACCCAGGCCTCCTCATGGGGACATGGAGTCTCAGTCACTGGATTATCAGGGAAATCCCCATCTCAAACATTTTAAACTGTATGTGTGCTGTGCTTAGTTGCTCAGTCGTGTCTCGCTCTGCAACACTGCGGACTGAAGCTCACCAGGCTACTCTGCCCATGGGATTCTCCAGGCAAGAATACTGGAGTGGGTAGCCGTTCCCTCCTCCAGAGGATCTTCCTAAGCAAGGGATCAAACCCTGGTCTCCTGCATTGCAGGTGGATTCTTCACCATCTAAGCCAATAGGAAAGCCCAAGAATACTGGAGTGGGTAGCCAATATCCCTTGTCCAGGGGCTCTTTCTAACCCAGGAATCAAACCAGGGTCTTGTGCATTGCAGGTGGATTCATTACCAGCTGACTTACCAGGGAAGCCTGTAAACTGTTTAGAAAGAAAGAAAGTGAAGTCACTTAGTCGTGTCCAACTCTTTGTGACCCCATGGACTGTAGCCTACCACACTCCTTCATCCATGGGATTTTCCAGGCAAGGGTACTGGAAAGGGTTGCTATTGCGTTCTCCAGGGGATCCTACTGACTCAGGGATTGAATCCTGGTCTCCCTCATGGTAGGCAGATGCTTTACCATCTGAGCCACCAGGGAAGTCATAGTTCAGTGCCATTGAGCCCATTTCTATTATTGCCAATTGTCACTAACTTCCACCTCCAGAATTCTTTTCATCTTGCAAAACTAACTCTATCCCTTTCTCCAGGTCCTGGCAACCACCATTCTACTTTCTGTCAGTATGATTTTGACTACTCTAAGTACCCCCATGTAACTGGAATTTTACAGTGTGTGCTTTTTTGTGACCGGTTATTGACTTAGCACAATGTCTGTGATGTTTATCCATGTTGTAGCACATTTCAGTATTTCCATTCTTTTTAAGGCTGAATAATATTTCACTGTATGTGTATACCACCTTTTCCTTATCCACTTCATTCATCCATGAACACTTGGGTTGCTTCCATGGTTTAGCTATTTTGAATAATGCTGTGATGAACTGGATGTACAAATATCTTTTTGAGGTTCTGCTTTTAATTCTTTTGAGTATATACCTAGAGGTGGAATTGCTGGATCATAGGCTAGCTCTGTTTTTAATTTTTTTGAAAGAAATGTTATGTTACTTTCCACAACAGCTGTATCATTTTACATTCTTACGGACAGTGGAAGGGTTCCAATTTCTCCACGTCTTTACCAACATTTGTTGGTTTTTTTTTTTTTTTTTTTTTGATAGTTGTTGTTGAGCTGCTAATTTGTGTCCAACTCTGTTGATATCCCATGGACTGTAGCCTGCTAGGCTCCTCTGTTCATGGGATTTCCCAGGCAAGAATCCTGGAGTGGGTGGCCATTTCCTTCTCCAGGGGCTCTTCTTGATTCAGGGATCAAACTCATGTCTCCTGCATTGCAGGCAGATTCTTTACCATTCTTTAACCACTGAGCCACCAAGCCCCCTCTTTTTTTCTTTTCTTTTTTTTCATAGTTCAGTTCAGTTCAGTGCTCAGTCATGTCCCATTCTGTGCAACCCCAAGGACTGCAGCACACCAGGCTTTCCTGTCCATTGCCAACTCCTGGAGCCTGCTCAAACCCATGTCCATTGAGTCAGTGATGCCATCCAACCATCTCATCCTCTGTCGTCCCCTTCTCCTCCTGCCTTCAATCTTTCCCACCATCAGGGTCTTGTCCAATGAATCAGTTCTTTGTATCAGGTGGCCAAAGTATTGGAGTTTCAGCTTCAGCATCAGTCCTTTCAATGAATAGTCAGGACTGATTTCCTTTAGGATTGACTGATTTGCTCTCCTTGCAGTCTGACTGGTTTGATCTCCTTTCTTTCTTTTTTTTTTTTTTTACAGTAGCTATCCCAACTGGTGTAAGGGAGTAACTTGTTTTTATTGTTAGGATTATTTGGCCTATTTGGAATAATTGGATAGCCTAAAGTACTTTTGTTTTTACTGGTCATTTTTTAGTTTGTTTACAAAGCTGTTGTTGCAAATGAAAGATAAAACATACTGCTCTCATTTCCTGATATTGATCCATAGTCTCTCTGACACCAAATGATCAGTGACCTTGAACTGATGACAACGTCACATGGGCTTCCTAACCTTGAAATTTGCTTTAAAGTCAGAAAAAGTGACTGGCCCTTTTTTGTTTGTTTTTGTTTAATGACTATATTTAATTACGTTAAAAATTACTGCTAGGCTTCTTTGTTTTTAGCTGTGGAAATGGATATTGTGATTATGTTTAAAAAAGAGTTCTTACTTATGTGGTAATCATTCCACATATATGTAAGCCAAGCCCTTAAGCTGTATACCTTAAACTCATACAGTGCTTGAAGTCAATTATATCAATAAAACTGAAAAAATTAAAGGCATAACGAAATATTACAAATAAACAGAAAGCGTTCTTACCTTTTGTTTGTTGCTTTAGTTGCTCAGTCATGTCTGACATTTTATGACTCCATGGACTGTTGCCCTGCCAGGCTCCTCTGTCCATGGGACTTCTCGGGCAAGAATACTGGTGTGGGTTGCCATTTCCTCCTCCAGCAGCTTATCTTTTTCTGCTGTTCAGTTGCTCAGTCGTGTCCAACTCTTTGCAACCCATGGATTGCAGCATGCCAGGCTTTCCTGTCCTTCACCATCTCCCCAAGCTTGGTCAAACTCGTGTCTACTGAATTGGTGATGCCAGCCAACCATCTCACCCTGTCATCCCCTTCTCCTCCTGCCTTCAGTCTTTCCTAGCATCAGGGTCTTTTCCATTGAGGCGCATCATGTGGCCAAAGTATTGGCCAAAGCTTCGGCTTCAGTATCAGTCCTTCCAATGAATATTCAGGACTGATTTCCTTTAGGATTGACTGGTTTCATCTTGCAGTCCATGGGATTCTCAAGAGTCTTCTCCAATACCACAGTTCAAAAGCATCAATTCTCTGGTGCTTAGCTTTCTTTAAGGTCCAGCTCTCACGTCCATACATGACTACTGGTAAAACCACAGCATTGACTGGATGGACCTTTGTTGGCAAAGTCATGTCTCTGATTTTTAATATGCCATCTAGTTTGTCATAGCTTTCCTTCCAAGGAGCAAGCGTCTTTCAATTTTGTGACTGCAGTTACCATCTGCAGTGATTTTGGATCCCAAGAAAATAAAGTCTGTCAATGTTTCTTATGCTTTAAAGATATATATTACAATGTTTACAGAGGGACTTCCCTGGTGGTCCAGTGACTGAGACTCCGAGCTCCTGACTCAGGGGGCCCAGGTTTGATCATTGGTAGGGAGACAAGATCCTGCACACCACAACTGAAAGACCCCTCGTGTCACAACTAAGAGCCAGTGCAGCCAAGAAATTAAATAAATATTTTCAAAAAAAAAAATGTTCACAGAGAAAAATGAAATGATGTCTGAAATGTGCTCTAAAATCATCCAGTGGAAGGTGAAGAGTAACAGCCGGTAGGTTACAGATGAAAAAAAAGATAGGTCATTAACTGATAATTGTTGAAGCTCAGTGATAGATTCAGGGAGGTTTGCTGTATTAGTGCCTTTACTTCTGAGGAAATTATAGTTTCTTTTTAGAAAATGTTTTTTTAAGCTGTGTTTAATCCTGTAAGTTAAGTATATTAAAAGAAGTATGGTAGTATGGTGAGAGTAGCTTTTCACTTAATGCAGAAAGTAAAGTGAAATAAAACATGTATATCACAGTCACATATTGCTTTTCTTGTATTTATTCTTAGCATAGACGACTGATGGTATTCTCAAATGATATTAAGCTTGTATAATATTAGAAAACATTTCAATTACTAAAATTTGCTTGATTATTGAATAAAATTGAGGCAAAAGCACATTACTCATGAATAGACCCATAATGCAAAGTCTACTTTTGCTGAAAGATGTACTGCAGTTCTGTCCAATAGAACTTTCTGCAATGATGGAAATGTTCTATATCAGTGCTTTCCAGTATAGTAGCCACTATTAAAGCGTCTGCCTCCAATGTGGGAGACCCGGGTTCAATCCCTGGGTCGGGAAGATCCCCTGGAGAAGGAAATGGCAATCCACTCCAGTATTCTTGCCTGGAGAATCCCTGGACAGAGAAGCCTAGTAGGTTACAGTCCACGGGGTCGCAAAGAGTCGGACAGGACTGAGTGACTTCACCTTCACCTTCATACATACGGCTATTGAGCTGGCTGGCATGACCAAGTGGCTAGTGAACTATAGAATTAAAATTTAAATTCTATTGATTTTCACTTGTACTTTTAAGTGCTTTTCATTAGAAGATCTGACAACTCATATTTTTCAGTGAAGATGTACATCCCTTTGACAAGTAAAAAACAATTACAAATTTAGTCCATAAATTTAAAATTGGTGATTAGAAGTCTAATAATACTGCTTTATAGATGATGTTAAAATTTAAGCTTAGAAAGCATTATAAATATTATCTACAAATAATGTTATAAGATTTTAGTTAGACAATTACATTTATTTTGCTTTACAATTTCAGTTTTTAGTATATGATATCAAAGGTTTTTAATAGCTAAAAATAGGTAATATTTATAGAATGCTTAGCATATGTGAGGCACTATTTAGGTATTTTATATGTATTCAATGTATTAAAGATTAACAAACTTAATCCTTATACCAACCTTAACAGGTAGTTACACTATTAATATTTCCATTTTTCAGTGAAGAAACTGAAATAGAGAAGTAACCTACTCAAGCTTATGCTAAGAACTTGTGGGGTTGGGGATTTGAACACAGAAATTTGGCTTAGGTTCACATTCTTAATTGCTTTGCTATATTTCCTCTTTTGAAATAATTTGGCTAGAAAAGGAGTAAGAATGAAAGATTAATTAGTGTGTTCACTAATTAATGTGTTCATAGTTTGAAGAAAAATGTTCAAAGAAAAAAATGTGTTCATAGTTTCTCATCACTTGGGAAAAATCCTATGTAAGGTATTGTATTACCAGGTTAAGTAAAAAAGGATGTAAAATTGGATACAGAGAATCACTCACTATGTTTATTCCTCCTTGCCTCTCTAAAAAACTAAGAGAAAAAGACCAGAAATAAATATTTTGTCTTTTTTGTATGTTCAAATTTTCTATAATAAAAAAATGTTTATGAAAAAGCTTTAGTACTAAAATCATAAAGCATATTTAAAACTTCTTTATGGTCAATATTAATATTTGGTATTAGAGGAAATCTAATCGAGTTTGTTAGGAAAGCTTATTAAAATTTTTCTTGAAAATTTTAGCTATTTATTTTCCCAGATGCTCACTCTGAGAATTAGTGTTAGTTGATTCTGAAAAAAACTTTTATTTCTAATAAGTTATTAGGTCCACATTCCTTAAAGATATGATTTTACTTATTTGTCTGTTAAACAAAATGAAACATTTTTTTTAACCTAAAGAGACAAGTCTTTGGTAGTCCTTAAAATGGAACTCTTTGAACTGACACATTTTAACCTCTCTGAGGCTGGAAAATAGATAGTGGGTAGAATAAAAAGTACATATTTCACAAATGATTTGTCTTCCATTATTGATTTGAGTATTTTAGAAGCCAAAAATACCTTTTGGATATGCCATATGTACATGACTTAAGATGACTTTTTCATAAAGAGGGACTACATTGCACAAGTTAGTCAGGACTTCTCCTGAAATTTATGAAACAGGCTTTTTAATTTCTGACTAGCAACATGACTCATTACGTTTCTAGCTGTCATTTATTGAACACTGACTGTCTGGAAGGCACTCTAGTCCTGTGAGATGAGGAATTTCGTTTCCATTTTACAAATGAGAAAATTGATATGCAAAAGGGAAATTCAATGTGGCCGAGTCAGTTTCTGTATAAGTGACAGAGCCAACTTTGATACTCAGTTCTACCATGGGTATTAATTCTGAAGATTAAATAAAAGAGCCCAGGAGAAAACAACCCAAACATCCATTGACGGATGAATGGATAAACAAAGTGTGGTATATACATATGTGTACTGTGCTTAGTCGCTCAGTCTTGCTGGCCCTATGAACTGCAACTCACCAGGCTCCTCTGTCCATGGGGATTCTCCAGGCAAGAATACTGGAGTGGGTTGCCATGCCTTCCTCTTCCCAACCCAGGGATCAAACCCAGGTCTCCACATTGCAGGCAGATTCTTTACCATCTGAGCCAGGGAAGCCTGGTATACACATATAATGAATCATTAATCAGTCTTAAAAAAGGAATGAAATTCTGAAATATATTACAACATGGATGCGCCTGAGGAAATAATGCTAAGTGTAATAAGCCAGACAAAAGAGGACAAATATTGTATAGTCCACTTGTTTGAGGTACTCAAAATAGTCAAACGAGGCAGCAAGTAGAATGATGGTGGCTAGGGGCTGGAGGGGGAGGGAAAGAGGCATTAGGGTTTAATGGGTACAGTTTCCACCTGGGATTATAAAGAAGTTCTGGAAACGGATGGTGGTGATGATGGCACAACAAAGTATGACAGTACTAATGCCACTGAACTGTTCAGGTAAAAATGTTCTGTGTTTGGTTGCTTCCGTGGTGTCCGACTCTTTGCGACCCCATGGACTATAGCCCACCAGCCTCCTCTGTCCATGGGACTCTCCAGGCAAGAATACTGGAATGTGTTGCCATGCCCGCCTCCAGAGGATTTTCCCAACCCAGGGATCAAACACACATCCCTTATTATCTCCTGCATTGGCACTTTACCACTAGTGCCACCTGGAAAGCCTCAGTTTAAAATAATCAAATGGTAAATTTTACTTTATATATATTTTACCACAATAAGAAGCAACTCATGAAGACTCTTTAGTAGAGTTCTAGCCCATTATGAGCTTCCCTGGTGTCTCAGAGGGTAAAGCGTCTGCCTGCAGTGCAGGAGACTTGGGTCCGATCCCTGAGTCAGGCAGATCCCCTGGAGGAGGTAATGGCAACCCACTCCAGTACTCTTGCCTGGAAAATCCCATGGATGGAGGAGCCTGGTGCAGGCCACAGTCTATGGGGCTGCAAAGACAGGACTGAGCGACTTCACTTTCACTTTCACTTTAGCCCATTATAGAACCAAGTCAAGATTGAGGATCATAAGAAACTCTAATCTATAAAAATAAATGGAAGGGGGAAGGAGATCATTAAGGAGATGTTGTTTAAGTGGTAGACCTAGTTCTATTTACATTTAGGATAAACCAGGGAAAATTTCACAGAAAACGATTAGGTATTTCCTAAATCTCATTTACAAGATATGATATTTTGTTTTCCTTTTGGAGTATTTCTTTGTTGACATTAAAAACTCTTTAAAAAATAAGACAGCATCCTAAGAATGGATGCTATGCATCTACTGAAAGAAGAAAGTATTAATCGCAAAGTGGTGTCCGACTCTTTCTGACCCTGTGGACTCTAGCCCACCAGGCTCCTCTGTCCATGGGATTCTCCACGCAAGAATATGGGAGTGGGTTGCCATTTCCTCCTCCAAGGGATCCTCCCAACCCAGGGATCGAATTCAGGTCTCCGGCAATGCAGGCAGAATTTTACCTTCTGAGCCTAGCCCTGAAATGAAGGGCTAGGGTCAGTTACAGACAATAAATCAATAATCAGGGCCTACTTTATGCAGGGTCCCATGTTGGTTACTCAAAGTAGACACATCCTATCCTCTGCAGGTAGGGCCTGAAGGCAGGAGAAGTAAGTCTCATAAAAATGTGTGAAAAAGAGAGGTGAGCAGGCCAAACAGCTAAAGCCTTTTGAAGGTAATATTGAAAGGAATAGACACTAAGCTGAACAGTCTCATACTCACATGGACAAGCAAGTTTCACTCTCTGAAACTAAAGGTCAGATTTAAAAGTATATTCAAATAGATGAGATGCTGATGGATAGTTCTGTACCAATGTATTCCTTCTGACCCTACTGTATTATTTATTTATTTGGCTGTGTCTTAGTTGCAGCACGTGGGATCTTTAGGGACCTTTAGTTGAGGCATGCAAACACTTAGCTATGCCATGTGCGATCTAGTTCCCTGATCAGGGATCAAACCCAGCCCCCACCCTCGGATTGGGAGTGCTGAGTCTTAGCTACTGGACCCTCAGGGAAGTCCCTCTTGACCCTAATTTGGAGTATGATTCCCCCCACCCTCTCCTTTGGTATTTTAAACACAAGCATAAGAGAAGAGGGGCTTCCCAGGTGGGTGGTGGTAAAGAACCTGCCTGCCAACGCAGGAGACATAAGAGATGCAGGTTCAATCCCTGGGTTGGGAAGATCCCTGGAGGAGCAAACGGCAACTCACTCCAGTATTCTTATCTGGAAAATTCCATGGACAGAGGAGCCAGTGAGCCACTAGAAGCTAGGGGAGAAGTATGGGATAGATTCTTCCTCACACCCTTCCAAAGAAACAATCCTGCCGACATTTCATCTGTGACTTCTAGCCTCCAAAATAGTGAGAAAATAAATTTTTGTTGCTTTAGCCTCTTAATTTGTGGTTCTCTGTTACCACAGCACTAGGAAACTGATACAAGTCCCAAACTAGAAACAAACTGAATGTGAATTTACTCAGTAAACAGTTAAATAATGTATGGTATATTCACACAATGGAATACTATACAACAGCAAAGTAAACTAACTACAACTACCCCAACAAGATGAATAAATCAGGACTTCCCTGGTGGGTTAGTGGTTAAGACTTTGTGCTTCCAATGCAGGGGGCACGGGTTTGATCTCTGGTTGGGGAAATAAGATCCCACAAGCTGTGTGTCACAGCAAAAACAAAACCCCAAAACAAACAAAAAAACCAGTATGAATAAATTTTACAAACATAAAGTTAATCAAAATAATCAGACTTGCAGGGAACAAAAGGTACAATTCCATGCAGATAAAGTCAAAAGTTTGTATACAAATATTAAAAGTCAGGATTACGGTTAATATTTGTATGGGAGTAGAGACTGAGAGTGGGCCACGGGGTTTCCTGCGATTCTGGAAATATCCTAGTTCTTAATATGGGTGCTTCTATCACCAGTCACATCCATAACTGGTTATTGTTTTTGCTTTGGCTCTAACCCTTCATTCTGTCTGGAGTTATTTCTCCACTGATCTCCAGTAGCATATTGGGCACCTAATGACCTGGGGAGTTTCTCTTTTGGTATTCTATCATTTTGCCTTTTCATACTGTTCATGGCATTCATGAACAGTACTTTGGCCACCTCATGCGAAGAGTGACTCATTGGAAAAGACCCTGATGCTGGGAGGGATTGGGGGCAGGAGGAGAAGGGGACGACCGAGGATGAGATGGCTGGATGGCATCACGGACTCAATGGACATGAGTCTGAGTGAACTCCGGGAGTTGGTGATGGACAGGGAAGCCTGGCGTGCTGCGATTCATGGGGTTGCAAAGAGTCGGACACGACTGAGCGACTGAACTAATATGGGTGCTTTCCGCAGATGCTCAGTTTGTGAAAAATCTTTGTGCTGTTCACTTAGGAATTTCATGCTTTTGTGTATATATTTTCGTTTCAGTTAAAAAAAGAAAACTCAGCAAATCCCTTTTCCCTTACTTGATTTGTGACCTGTGGTAAATTCCGAAGATTCTATATCTCACTTTCCTGATATGTAAAACTGTAATAATGACATGTAATAACTGCATGGGTTTGGTGTGAAATATAGTGAGATATATATGAGTGAGTGAGTGAAAGTCACTCAGTCCTTTCTGACTCTTTGCGACCCCACAGACTATAGCCCGCCAGGCTCTTCTGTCCAAGGAATTCTCTAGGCAAGAATACTGAAGTGGGTTGCCATTACTTTCTCCAGGGTTCTTCCCCACCCAGGGATTAAACCCAGGTCTCCTACATTGAAGGCAGATTCTTTACCACCTGAGCTACCAGGAAAGCCCTAAGTAAAAGCACTTAGTAAAACTGGCAGGTAATTTCAACAGTGTTATCCATTATTACCATAAAGTCCAACAATATACTACAGAATAGTTTTACTCCTGGATAACAACAACTGACATACTTTCTATGGTTATACACACTGTTTGTGGTTGTTGTTCAGTCATTAAGTTAGGTCTCATTCTTTACGTCCCCATGGACTGCAGCACGTCAGGCTTCCCTGACCATCACAGTCTCCCGGAGTTTGCGCAAACGCTTCATGTCCATTGAGTCGGTGATGCCATCCAACCATCTCATCCTCTGTTGCCCTCTTCTCCTCCTGCCTTCTGTCTTTCCCAGAATCCGGGTCTTTTCATTGGGTACAATACTTTGGCCAACAGGTGGTCAAAGTATTGGAGCTTCAGATTCAACATCAGTCCTTCCAATAAGTATTCAGAGTTGACGTGATTTCCTTTAGGACTGATTGATTTGAACTCCTTGCAGTCCGAGCAACTATCACGAGTCCTCCAGCACAATTCGAAAGCAGGAGTTATTATTTTATAATGACTTGTGTAGAGCATAAGTCCAGTCACTTGGGCTAGAAAAAATAAGATGTGACCAAGTTGGGAGGCCTAACCAGGTTCTGTGTTTTTAGTCTTCGTCTTCCCTACATTGTGATATTTTAAAAAATATTTATTTATGCTATTTATTTGTCTGTGCTATGTCTTAGCTGTAGCATGCGTGATCTAATACCCTGGCCAGGAATGGAACTTTGCTCCCCTATATTGGGAGTGTGGAGTCTTAGCCACTGGATCACCAAGGAAGTCCCTGTATGTTGTGATATTTGTTCCACGTTAGGTGTAAAAGGTGTTAAACATCACTTTTTTTCTGGTAGTCACTAGAAAATGAAAGAAGGGAAAAGGGCCTTCAGAAATAACTGCCTGCTTTATTTGTATGGTTACATTTCCTGTGAACGTCAAAACAATCTGTGAGACAGACAGGGAAGGAATTAATATTCTGATTTTAAAGATGAACAAACAAGCTCAGCAGGTTAAGTGACTTACTCAGCAGCCTCATTGCTAAGATATGGCATAGCTGGCACACAAGCCATTAGAAAATTGTGTGGCTCATTCAGGAAGTAAATGAAGGAGATTAGTTTAAGGTGAATAGTAAGAGAGTTTTTGAGCAATGGTGTCCAATGGAAACTTCAGTGAAGATACAAATGTTTTTTATCAGCGCTGCCCAATATGGTAGCCACTAAACACTTGTGGCTAATGTCAATGAGGAAGTAAAATTTTAATATTATTAATTTGAATTTAAATAGTCACATGTGCATGCATGCTCAGTTGCTAAGTCCTGTCCATCTCTTTGAGGCCCCATGGACTGTAGCCTGCCAGTTTCTCTGTCCATAGGATTTTCCAAGAAAGAATATTGGAGTGGGTTGCCATTTCCTTCTCCAGGGGATCTTCCTGATCCAGGGATCCAATCCGAGTCTCCTCCACCTCCTATATTGGCAGGCAAATTCTTTACCAGTGAGCCACCTGGGAATCCCTGGTTGCATGTAGCTAGGGGCTATTGCATGTATGTGTAGTTATATTGTTTCAGGAATCAAGGTCAAGTCTCATGGTCGGTGTTGGAACTGGGCTAATTTTATATGGTTAGGTCATCTTCAACCTTACATGAACAGATATATAAGTATGTATGGGGTTGGACTGGAAGAAGCCCAAGCTGGAATCAAGGTTGCCAGGGAAAAATATCAATAACCTCAGACATGCAGATGACACCACCCTTATGGCAGAAAGTGAAGAGGAGCTAAAAAGCCTCTTGTTGAAAGTGAAAGAGGAGAGTGAAAAAGTTGGCTTAAAGCTCAACATTCAGAAAACTAAGATCATGGCATCTGGTCCCATCACTTCATGGGAAATAGATGGGGAAACAGTAGAAACAGTGTCAGACTTTATTTTTTTGGGCTCTGAAATCACTGCAGATGGTGACTGCAGCCATGAAATTAAAAGACGCTTACTCCTTGGAAAAAGTTATGACCAACCTAGATAGCATATTCAAAAGCAGAGACGTGACTTTGCTGACTAAGGTCCGTCTAGTCAAGGCTATGGTTTTTCCTGTAGTCATGTATGGATGTGAGAGTTGGACTGTGAAGAAGGCTGAGCGCCGAAGAATTGATGCTTTTGAACTGTGGTGTTGGAGAAGACTCTTGAGAGTCCCTTGGACTGCAAAGGAGATCCAACCAGTCCATTCTGAAGGAGATCAACCCTGGGATTTCTTTGGAAGGAATGATACTAAAACTGAAGCTCCAGTACTTTGGCCACCTCATGCAAAGAGTTGACTCATTGGAAAAGACTGTGATGCTGGGAGGGATTGGGGGCAGGAGGAGAAGGGGACGACCGAGGATGAGATGGCTGGAGGCATCACGGACTCAATGGACGTGAGTCTGAGTGAATTCTGGGAGTTGGTGATGGACAGGGAAGCCTGGCGTGCTGCGATCTATGGGGTCGCAAAGAGTCGGACACGACTGAGCGACTGAACTGAATTGAACTGATGGGGTTGGGATTGTTTGATATTTAAGCTTATACACATAAAACTAATGTTAGGTACCTATTCTGTTTTCAAAGACTATATTTTTGAAGGACCTATTCATTTTATTTTAAAAAGAATTTTTGAAGAATATTTACTTGTTCCAAAGCAGCAACCCCTGAGAGGATTAGCAACTATCTCAGAATTAATCTTTTTGTGGTAAAACATTTGACTAATATCTCTTCCAAAGAAATTTTGATGTGTTGAGTTCTTGATGTGTCAGAGTTCTCAATGTTTATTCTGATTTGTACTGTTTTGGAGGGTTATTTCTGGCTGGATGTGGTGGGATCAGTCAGCGGAGTGTTTTGGGTTGTTTTATGAGTTACCACATTTGAACCAAGTTGAAAGTGGAGTGGTAGCTTTGCAGATAGCCCTTTAAGTTTGCGTTACCTCTCTGAGCCTCAATTTCCATATTTTCAAAACCAAGGTGTCTGGGTGGGTGATCTGGAAAGTCCCTTCAAGTGCTAGAGTTTTTATAACTCCATGAAAACAAACATTCCTCTCTTTTCCAAACAAGTGAATTCTAAGGAAATTTCAAGGGCCTGTAGTGAACCAAATCATTTGCCTCATTCAAACCAAGAATAGATTACATTCAATTTTCTACTCTATGTGTATCTGTGTGTGTGTTTTTGTAGCATTGATGCTTTTCTTCTAAAAAGTCAATATCTGGATGGTATGGCATGAATGTTTGTGTTCCCCTAGATTCAGCTGTTGAAAATCTAATGCCCAGGTTGATGACATTAAGAAGTGGGTCTTCAGGAGGTGATTAAGTCCAGAGAGGGGGCTCTCATGAATGGGACTGAAGTAGCTATAAAAAACTCCCTAGAGAGATCCCTTACTGGCCCTTCTGCCTGTGGGAACAATAAGAATTCCACGCTCAGAAACCCAGAAAGGGACTCTGGTGAAAACCAGACCATGCTGCGCTCTGATTTTGGACTTGCAACCCCCCAAACTGTGAGAAATAAATATCCATTGTTTATAAACCACCCAATCTGTGGTAATCTGTCATAGCAACCCAAACAGGCTAAGACACTGGATAAAGAAGAGGATTTGAACTTGATGTCTTCGTGCTTATTGGGGAAATAACATCAGATTTCTCAATGATCATTCTCTATAAGCATAATTTATAGATTTTCATGGAAACTTTATTATTGACAGGTAAACTGGGATACACTATAAATATTTTACTATTCTAGAATAAAACTTCCAGATATAAAGGGAATTCCACCACCACCTCTTTTTTCCCTATTATCTGGGCTTACATTGGCTCTGTTAAGCCCTTAGGCTTTTTTTCTCCTATTTGAATCTCTTTAAAAATTTTTTTATTTGGCTGCACCAGTTCTTAGTCGTGGCACATGGGATCTCAGTTTCCTGACCAGGGATTGAATCTGGGCCCCCTGCATAGGAACTCAGAATCTCAGCCACTGGATCCCAAGGACGTCCCTCCCCAGTTTGAATCTTAAGGCTGGGTAATGGGTATGAATTTTTCCCTAGTTCCATGTGGTAAGTCACTCTGTCTAATTACTGACATCATTTTGTCCCTTCAGATTTTTTTTTCATCCATGCCCTTTACCCTCAGTACTGAAATGAGACAACTTTGTTAAACGGTGACCTTATTGTTAATGTTGTATTATGTTGTTAATTAACAGTGAAGCAGCATATTGACTGCAGGCTATTTAACAAATAAAGCCTGGTGCCTCCTATGAAGAAAGTGAGCACGTGATCTTTAAAATGTAAAGAACATTTTGATATGTAGAAGACACTTTTCTTTCTTATATTTTTCACACTCCCCCCTCCTCCCCACATACAAATAGTGTTTATCTTCTTTTCTTACACGATAATCAAATGTAAGTCAAGAGAAACCTGAATAGGCATATTCTCAGTGCCAGTCCTGCTCTTTTGTGATGAAAATGATTATCAGACTTTCAGAGAAAAAAAGAACAACACAAAAAGTCATGCTTTAGTGTGGTTAAAGAATAGTCTTCCATATTCAAGGTAAAGCAATGACCATTTTAGTAACTTATAACTTGTGTGGTTAGTAGCTCAGTCATGCCCAACTCTGAGACCCCACTGGGATTGGTAGCCCATCAATTGGGGTTGGGATTGGTAGCCCACCAATTGGGGTTGGGATTGGTAGCCCACCAGTCTCTTCTGTCCAAGAGATTCTCCAGGCAAGAATACTAGAGTGGGTATTCTAGAATACTAGATTCCCATCTCCAGGGGATCTTCCTGATCCAGGGATCTAACCAGGGTCTCCTGCATTGCAGGTGGATTCTTCACTGTCTGAGCTACCAGATAAGCCCCAATAACTTATAACTTTGCCCAACTTTAAAAATATGTAATCTTGAAGGCAAAATGGCTGCTGATTTGCTTAGGTTTGTTGCTCATGACCTAACAAAGAAAAAATAAAAATTTTAATAAAAAATATTGTTACCTGAGATGTAGCTTATCAAAATCCAAATGCTTTCTAATTGTTACCCATTGGTCCCTCTATATCCAACAATACATGTATAAAATAAAGCTGAGAGGAAATATTTACTATGAAAATTTATTTTAAATCTGTAAGCTAATTCTCTGGTACTTCCTTTCTCTCTTCTGTTCTCCCCCTTCCCTTTATCCTTTATTATACAGAGACAATTTCTTTTTGTAGTGTTTAAAAAACGTGATAGTTTGCTTTGTCAACTTGGTTATGCTATAGTCCCAACTATTCAATCAAATACTAATCTAAGCATGCTGTGAACTTATCTTGTAGATATGATTAAAGTTCAAAAGGGGCTTCCCTGATAGCCAGTTGGTAAAGAACCCATCTGTAATGCAGGAGACCCCGTTTTGATTCCTGGGTTGGGCAGATCTGCTGGAGAAGGGATAGGCTACCCATTCAAATATTCTGGCCTGGGAATTCCATGGACTTATAGTCCATGGGGTTGCAAAGCGACTGAGTGACATGACTGAGTGACTTTCACCTTCAAATTTCAAAATAAGTTGATTTTAAGTAAAGGGGATTATCTTCTTTAATCTGGGTAGGCTTTAAGAGCAGAATTGAGGCTTCTCAGAGGAAGAAGAAATTCTGTCTCTAGGCAGCAGTTTCTAGAGTTCCAGTGGCCTGTGCGATGGATTTGGACTTGGCTAGCAAGCCCCCAAAACAGTGTAAGACAATTCCTTGCAATAAATCTCTTTATGTACATCTTCTATTGGTTCTATCTCTTTGGTTGAGCTGACTGATAAAGAACATTAGCTGTGTTTTAGTTTCTTCAAACATACTGGAAAGAGAAGAAAGAGGCAAAGGAAGTAGATACCTGATTGTCAAGTTGCTCATTTTACAAGATTTCCTCTCTAAAATTATAGAGCTGAACAGATGACAGGACTCTCAGAAACAGTTAAATAAGGAACACTATGTGAAGCTAAATTGAGGTTCATGCCTACAAACTGCCTGAAAGATCCACATACATGGTAACAGAGTTAAAACTGCAGTAATAAGTATGCTTATTTTTATTTACTAAAGGATAACAGTTGATTGTATTTTCCAAAATCTACTTTAGAATTCATGTACTGAAAATAATGGCTAATGAATTTTTACTAGAGACATAGAAATCTGCAGATGTGTGCTCCAGATAGAGAATGTGATTTTACCTCTTTTTCATAATTCTCTAGGTAAAGCTGTGGTCACACTAACCATCAATAGCTACTGAGGTGTAGTTTTACTGAGTTGGCCAAAAAGTTCATTTGGATTTTTCTATAACATCATATGGAAAAAACCTGAATGAACCCAACCAATTTTTCCAACCCAATATGTTGTAAGTTGTAGAGGAAGTGATATAAAAAAACTAAAAGTCACTGAAGAAGTAAGAAAATTTGGAGTTTTTCCTGCCTTGATTTAGCCCTCTGTAGATGGTCATCTGGAAGCAATGGCATGTCTACGCTCTTTAACAGATGGGAATCTCAACAGAAATCCTGCATACCTGGTTAGAGATAAGAGGAGGATGTGGAAGGCTTCCCTGGTGGCTCAGACTATAAAGAAGCTGCTTACAATACAGGAGGTCTGGGTTCAATCCCTGAGTCGGGAAGATCCTTTGGAGAAGGGAATGGCTACCCACTCCAGTATTCTTGCCTGGAGAATTTCATGGGCAGAGGAGTCTGGTGGGCTACAGTCCATGGGGTCACCAAGAGTCAGACAAGACTAAGTGGCTAACACTTTCACTTTCTTTCAAGGAGGATAAGAACTGGGTTGACTTCTGCAGGGAACTCCTCTGCTTCTGGAAGAATAAGAGGGATTCCCAGTGGGAAGTATGTCCAGGTAAAGAGGCCCTGTGACTTGGCCTGACAGCATCACTCTAAAGAACAAAATCAAAGTCATTCTTAACAGGAAGGCTATAGATATATTACATTCCCATGAGAAAATGATCACAATGGAGGGTACTTAGCGTTATTCTGGAGATGAAATATCAGTTACGTGAAAGGACAGTTGCAGTCATTTAACACAATTTTGATAATAACAATGTTCAATCACTTAATTTTTTTAAAAAATTATCTATTTTCTTCATTTATTTTTGGCTGTGCTGGGTCTTTGTTGCTATGTGCGGGCTTTCTCTAGTTTCAGTGAGTGGGGGCTACTCTCTAGTTGTGGTGTGTGGGCTTCTCAGTGTGATGGCTTCTCTTGTTGCAGAGCACAGGCACCTGGTGTGCATGCTTCAGTAGTTGTGGCTCGAGGGCTTAGTTGCTTTGCCGCATGTGGGATCTTCCCAGACCAGGGATTGAACCCCTGTCACCTGCATTGGCAGGCAGATTCTTAACTGCTAAATCACCAGGGATGACCCATCCCCTTCTATCTTATTAAAAAAAAAGGTGACAACATTTCAGTTCTATAAGGATCAAGCCATTAGGCATCACATATCTTAGAGTGTGACTTGAAGGGAATTGAGGACGGAAAACATCAGAAAACATCTTTGCTTTGGGTATACTGGCCCTTAGTTCAGAAGAACATCTAAGGAAAAATTTCAAAGGACCTCAGACTCTTTCCTCTTCCCATACACAGTTAGGCAGACTAAAGATAATTTTAATGTGAGATATCTGTTCTTTGTGATTAGCAGTAATCTTTTAAGGCTTGGCTACATATTTTTTTTTCCCAGCAAAAAAACTTTATAGGTATCCTGGGTCCTCCTTTCCCTCTTCCGAGTAGCTCCTCAGAGCTATCTGACATGCTGTTTTGGGGCTGCAGCCTTCCAAAAGTTCCTCAGGTAAAACTTAACTCACAGCCATTTTGTGCGTCTTTTTCTTTCGACTGACCATCTTGATACTTGTCTAGGTTGGGTTCTCAAAGAAGCAGATACTGTTATGAAATTATGAGTGCATGAGCTTTATTAGAGAGTTAACATCTGTGAAAGCACAAAGGATTGGGTGCGGAGAGCTGTCACAACATACTGCAGAGTTGACAGAATCTCTGCTAGTTCAGCAGGGAACTCTGGAGCAGTCGGCCCCTTAAAGGGGTCCAGTGTCAGGCAAAACAGTTAGACCTGTGCCCCTGCCTTTAAAATAGCGGGACCTCAGAGTAAAAAGCTGAAGGAAACCCCAACAAAACTAACAGCTGGATGGCTCTAGGTAGAGGGTACTTTCATGACAGGGAATCCAGACTTCGTATCTCCACATCTGCCCCAGTACCACAGTGGGACACTAATTAAATTTTTGCTGGCAGTGTATTTGGTGATGAAGAGGTCTTAGTGAGGTGTACTCTAATTCTAAAATTCCACCTGAGGGACTTCCTTGGTGGTTCAGCAGTTGAGAGTCCACCTTGCAATGTTGGGGACCTGGGCTCCATCCCTGGTCAGGGAAGTAGGATCCTACATGAATCGGAGCAGCTGGGCCTGTATGTTGCAGATACTGACACCAAGCACCGCAATGAAAAATCCCAGGTGACACAGCAAAGATCCCACATGCCACACCTAAGATCTAATGCAGCCAAATAAATATAAAACAAATAAATATTTATAAAATTCCACTTGAGTTTATGGTGGTAGATCATCACCTTAGGTAACTAGACTTGTCACCACCAAAAGATTAAAGATGAAAAATATCAAATGTTGCTTAAGGCCTCTAAAATGATCAGGATATCATTACCCCCATGCCTTCCCCCAAAAGTTGCTCCTATGGGACAACTCAGGGCCTCTTCTGCTTGTGATGCATCAAAGATCCAATCTGACTTCCTGAAATGCCACCTTGATCTGTGTGAGATCAGAGACTCTCATTGTCCCCTGGAGAGCCATTCTGAGCTGCGTCTGCCCATTTCATAACGAAGTGCAACAGTGGACAGAAAGAGAAAGGAGTTGGTTCGCTGGTTGGATGGTTCATCTGAAGGGTGTAGTACAGCATGGTGCTTAACACAGTGGAGGCTCTGGAGTCTGTTATCGCTTGTTAGCGATTGGCTTTGGAAAGTTCCTGAACCTCCCAGTGCCTTAGTTTCCTGATTTGTTAGACCCGGATGACAATCGTGCCTACATCATGGAGACACTGTGAAGACAAAATAACGTAGCTCATGCAGTTCTTGGCTTGGGAAGGGGTCAACACATACCAGCTCTTCTTCTCCTTCTCTTTCTCTTCCTCCTCTTCACTGAAAAGACACTTTCCTGTTGAATTTTGTCACCTGCTCTCTAGGTTAGCAAACCATTCACAAAACTTGAGAGGAGAGTAAAACTGAAAGATGTGTTACTCTAATAAGATTTAGGATGTTTCCTTTCGGTCAGGTCACTGGTTTTCACCATTATGTTCTCATTACTGTTCTGGGTGTGCTAGGTGTAAACAATGGCCTCCTTTCTGTGCAGCAGCTTGTTTGAAAGACAAATGGACATATAAATGATTAATGAAAGTGCAGCTGCATATAAAATTAAGTTCTAAACGAAGGGTATAGACCATAAGTGACGTAGGGTTCTAATTTCATTTTGCTGACACTAGTGGTTGTCTGGATTGTTGAAAGGTAATACCATTTGGGGTGAATTGTGAGACTGAGTTCTTGTATAGCTGTGCAATGAAATGTCATGTTTATTATCTAAGAACCGAAAATGCATTAAGTTATACCTGAAGAAAGCCTGGGCTTCCCTGGTGGCTCAGATGGTAAAGAATCCGCTTGCAATGTGGGAAACTTGGGTTCAATCCCTGGGTAGGGAAGATATTCTGGAGGAGGAAATAGTTACCCACTCCCAGTATTCTTGCCTGGGAAATGCCATGGACAGGAGCGCAGCGGGCAAAAGTCCATGGGATCGCAATAAGTGGGACAGGACTCAGCAACTAAGCAACCAAGCACAAAGAAAGGTTAAAGACATTTAAGTATGACATTATCGTTGCCTCTTATTGTATCAGCCTATTAATACTTTCCACCACTGGATGGGACAAGATGGCAGAAATACCAAGAACTGATCAATGCTTTGAATAAAACAAGGGGGAAGGCTTAAATTTTTCAGTTGCTCTCTCAATGAATGTCTCTCCTTATTGTATTTTTGCTGTTCTTAACTAGGTGATGAGGCGCGTCCAGTAGCCTTTTTTTCATTGCAGGGAATCTCCCTTGGGGATTCAGGAGGGAAGTGAAATAGAAAAGACAACTGAGCCAGATCACGTGGGATCGTAGTTTTCAGTGTATAGAAACTCCTTGGATTAAAGAGTACGCCGCCCCATCATATTCCTTTACTTGCTAGAGAAACATGCTTTGCGTCTGGTGGGAGATACACACGGTAGGTCAAGTGTGGTTAACCGGTTATTGAGATCGTCTTACTGCACACAAAGCGAATCTTTACTGTTAAACCCTTTGGAATTACCGATGTGAATATGACCCTAGGAGAGTCCTATATTATTTCATTATCTTCTTGTATCCTTTCAGTAACCTAGTGCTCTAGGGGCTCCTTTCCTCTGGGAGATACATGAGTATGGCTGAAGACTCCTTGTTGGACTCTTAAATCTCATTATCAAGAAGGGGACAAACAAAACAACCTAAAAAGGTATCCCTTCACTCACTAATGGTTTTTAATAAGTCTTTTAGGAGTGTTTTAGCATTGTTCTACGCTGGGTGGATAACAAGACGAAGTGTGAGGAAACACGATGGCCCGTCCTCAGGTGTTCCTGGAATGCGTCTCTTTTCTCCTCGACAATGTGACTGCCTGCACGCAACCCGTCGGACTGAAAACACCAATCAAGGACGGTGCTATATTTTTTTTTTCTCCGCTCCTTTAGCCACCACCCACTCCCGACAGGCTGACAACCGAGATCGCTCCCCCGGACTTGCCTGACTTTTTTCCATCTCATCCCACCCAGCGAAACCCCCCACCTCGCGACGCGGATGGGACGCCGGAGGACCCAGCGAGCATGCGCGACCATCCCGAGCATGCTCAGTAGCGCGCGCGGCGCCCCGGAGCTTCGCCCCCCAGCTGCGGCCGACGCGGAGGTTTCCGCGGCTTCTGCGGCAGCGACGGGAAGTGAGGCGGCCCGGCCGGGCGACCGCGGCCGCAGAACCAGAGGCGGAAGAGTCGCTGGGGCGACGACGTCGTTGAAGGGGGTGGCCGAGGGGGCTGAGTGCCGAGGGGACTCACCCGCTCGGAAGCCGGACCCCGAGCCGGGCAGGATGGATCACCACCAGGCGGGGACTGGCCGCTACCAGGTGGTGAGTTTCCGTCCCCAGCCCCGGCCTCCTGCGCCGCGCGGAACCCCGGGACTGTCCCCCGCCCGCCCGCGGACTCCAGAGCCCCTTCCACCGGCTACTCCCGGTGGGGCATGTTGGCTAATTTGTTCTGGCTCTTCTGGCAGGACCGTGCTTCCTTCACATCGCTCGTATAGGAGGCTGCCTGTGGGTCCTTTGAGACCCTTCTTTCTAGACCCAGGTCGTCTTTTAGGTCCTCATCCTTCCGCTGTTAGACAGCCCCCCCCCACCCCTCCTTTCAGAACTTATATGTCTTTTATTTCTCACTTTCTCGATCATTTCGTCATGCCCTGACCCAGTTACTTCAGAGATTTTCCAGTGGATTGTATACTGGAAATGAGTTCACATACCTGCGGGAAGGTGATCGCCGTCATAGATGGAGTGGGTGGGAAGGAGGGAGAGGTAAGCACTACGTGGGGTGGGATGTGGATTTGGTTTAAAAAAAAAAGTGTGGGTTTAAAAATTGCGCAACCGTAGAGAATAGTCGTGGGGCTGATCTTATTTCTTAGTCCTAGTTAACCTTGTCATTTTGGCCTTTTCTGTTTTTATTAGAAAAGCGACTTTTTTTTCCCTATTTTTTTTAATTGGTGGGAGCATTTTCCTAAAAATGCTCATCGTGTTTGAAAAATAAATTTTAAGTACAAGGTTTTCCAGTTTAACCATATAAATCCTTTGTAAGTTAAAATGAGTGAAAAGTGCCCCTCTGTTTTTCCCGTGTCCGTTTTTCTAATATATATATTTTCTTCTGATACTAATTCCTATGGTGTCATTGGAGACTCCTAGGTAAAGCCTGTTTAAAAATGGACTCAGCTATAGTTGACTATTTCCTTGCAGCTAGGTAGCATGTTATTCTGTAAACTTTGAGGTGGTAATTTAGTTAAGCCTATTTTCTGAGGGAAAGGACAAAAATGTTAATTATGGAGCACCGATGGTACAATTGACAGGACTGTTTGTGAGATTTACAAATCTAGATATGTTAGTGCAGATTTCATGTTTCAAATCTATTTACACAGGTGAGACTTATTGTGAACTAAGAATTTCTATTAATAAATGTACTTTGACAAATATGGAGGGAACTGAAAGTTAAAATCCCAATGTATGTAGTTTTGCGTTTTTTTTTTTTTTTAAAGATTAAAAACTCATGATGCATCAGTTTCATCTGGTTTACATGCAGTAAAACCTCCAAATGATGTATATTCATTTGGAATTCTGAATTCTGTAAAATTGGGGTGTGGGGGGTAATTCACGATAAAGTTATTGATCTGAATTCTGTAAAAAATTACCAATGTTTTCAGAATGGTTTGGAAAATATTGCTGCCAGTATGGGAAGACATTTTTCAAGTTGTTAGTGTATACACTTTTGATGGTTTGTTTTCTTTTTTTAAGGCATATTCCTATTTTTGCAGATGTTAGTAAAAATAAAATATTGAATATTGTTAACCAGTGGGTTGCTTTCCTTTTCCTATTTGTTTCCCTTAATAGTGTTAGCTGATTCAACTTCTTTCTCTTAGGAGTTTTGCTTATAAGAATCAACCATGTTCTCATATACAGATCCCTATTCAAAGCATTATTAACTGATATATCTGTGCTTTAAAGTGATTTATTATAATGTCACATTTGCTTTGAGTAGTTATGGTTAATTGTATATTTTTAAGAATTCCTAAAACCAAAATGTTGGAAATTGCTCTGTGACCTTTAAGATACTTTCTTTTTCTCTACAACTCCTTTCAAAATAGTGGACAATATGATATTTTATTGCCCTTCTTTTTTTTTCCTAGGTGGATATGTGCCCCACATAGACTTTGAATGGGTGGAGGCAATCTTTCAGAGCAGAGGGCAAAAATCTGCCCTTCTAAAGATACTTCTCGATTCGAGTAGGTAGGATATCACCTTCCTTGTAAGGTGAAGTGTTTGAGAATCTTAGTACAGTTTACATTTAGATTTAAATTCCAGTTCCTGTGTAATTACATGGTAATTTCATCTGTCTAGAATAGCTCTTGGTTTTGTTGAGAATGGCCTGATCAATAACTTTATCTTGGTATATTCCCCACACCCCTGACCCCGAACCCCCCATTAGAGATGTGTTCTGTGTAGACTTTGAATGGGTGGAGGTATTCCTTCAGAACAGAGGGCAAGAGAAAAAAAAAAGGGCAGCTGATTTGGTTGGCATTAAGCTAGGGAACAGTCTACACTCTGGCTTGTGTGACTAACACAACTGTTGTGCTGCTGGCTTTTTTGAAAACTCTGGAATGATTAATAACAACGGAGCAGTGAGCAGTTTCAGTTGTTGAATGTTTAGAGATGACTAACTAGAAGACAGGAAAATATGCTTGGTGGTGAAATGGTATATACGACGTTAATTTTCCACTTATTCATAGAGTTAAAATTTAGTTTTCTGATTGATAAGTTGGGGCTTCCCTGGTGGCTCAGATGGTAAAGAATCTGCCTGCTATTTGGGGACTCAGGTTCCATCCTTGGGTCAGAAAGATCCCCTAGAAAAGGGAATGGCTACCCACTTCAGTATTCTTACTTGGAGAATCCCATGAACAGATAAGTTAATGGTGATGCCTAGGACCATCAGAATGACTTACCATCATTAATGAATTCATAAGCTTTATGTGAAAATTACTTTTTCTGTGATCTCTGCTCCATCGTTAAGTGTCTAAATTTTGTTCAGTAAAACAGTGTTTACAATGTACAGAGCTACACATAGAAACATCTTGCCTTGTTACCCTTCTAATTTCAGAAAAAACCTTGTAGTTTTATTGTGTTAATGGGAAGCTGACTTTTGTTTGGTAGGAAATGGGCAGTGTTGCCAGACAATGAAGTAGTTGACTTGGCTTGGAGCTGTTATGCCATATTCTGACTTTGATGTTCTCTATTTTAAAGGACTTGTGTACTTGAACCACCAAGCTGACGCTAAGTTTTCAAAGGTATTCTGTGTACAAGTTAAATTGGCACTGTTGATTGCAGCCGTAGTTTTCCAAACTGGAGCATTTAGAATGAAGATAATAGATGGTTTTAGAAGAAATAGAGTACATATTAGCATATGTGTGTGCTAAGTCGCTTCAGTCATGTCTGACTCTTTGTGACCCTATGGACTATAGCCTGTGAGGCTCCTCTGCCCATGGCATTCTCCAGACAAGGGTTTGGAGTAAGTTGCCATTCCCTTCTCCATGGGATCTTCCCCAACCCAGGGATCAAACCTAGGCCTTTTAAATCTCCTGCATTGGCAGGCAGGTTCTTTACCATTAGCGCCACCTGGAAGAACATATATTTGCATATTAAAACTGTGAGAGCTTCTGCCCTGAAGACAATGGTTTGAATTTGTTTAACCTAGCTCTTCCTAAACCACAGATTTTTAGAGACAACTTTAATTAGAGACAACTTTGATTCTATTAACATTTCCAAAATGTTAGTTTCTATAAGAATGAAGTATTCGTACTATGATGATATAAATGCTTTGCTCTAACATATGGTGAATTAGAGTTGCTCTTGATAAATCAGCTGGGAAGGAGGTTGACTATTAATGATTAAACAAAACCCTCACATCTTTTAACGTCATCTGAGCCTATATTTAGGTTGTGTTGATTACAATTTGTGAGACCTTGCCTTACTTATCTAACATCTTAAAGCCTCAGTTTCCTCATATTAGTACCTACCTCACTAGGATTATTCTGAGAATTATATAATGTAATACATGTATAAAATATGGTGTAGAGACGGATATATAAGTATTATGAATAATGCAAGATAAATAAACTATAAAATGTTACATAAATTGCAGTTTTTGCTGGTGTCTGTGTTTTTGTCTCTTATTTAGCAACATGAAAATCAACTAGCTCTTGGTGGTCCATGTCAAGAACTCTGAAAAATCTTAAGATTTGATTTTGCCATATTTATAAGCTGACACTTAGTCTGTTAATGTTTCATGGTTGCTGGCAGACAAACAGGAGACTCCCAGGTCAGAAACAAGTGACGTTATCACCCACAGCACTGCGCACTCATGAACGTCAGCCTGTTTATGCTGTCTTTCCTTGTAACCAGGTTGCATGAGGGTGATGAGTCTAGATGGATGCACGTAGTGGATCACAGCTAAGGAACTCAGGACCAAGGGGCCAGCACTTTTTTTTTTAAGCAAGCTGCAGGCATTAAAGCAAACAACAAATAAGCTAGTTTACCTCTCCCTGAGAGGCAGTTGTCAGCTGTGGTCACCTTGACCTTCTTTGTTGCCTGTGTGACTTATTATAAGAATCCTCGCAGTATCATGAAATGGACAAGCTTTGCTGACTGTCACACACAGTAAAAATGTGCAGGGACACTCAGACCCACAGCTGGCTGCCTTAGCCAAGAGTACAGGTTCTGGGCGAGATGTGACTTTTAGGTGCAGTCATGTACTTTTGTTTCACATTTAAAAGAAATATTTCAGTCTTTTACTTTATTTTCAGTTTTTCCTTCGTCTCTTGTCCCAGCGAGATTACTTGTCACTTGTTTGTTTCCTTTGAACTTACCAATATCCTTTATCTGATTTACATTCTTCCCACACCTCTTTGACATCATCAGGGTCCATTGCTTAATCTAGGTACTTTTCGTTCTTTTCATGCTTAAGTTCTTTTATGTTGACATTGTGAACTTTCCCTTGAAACTCCTTCCTCATTCCTGAAATGAAGGAGCTCTCTACTCGGCCTGCAGTGCAGGATGCAGATGAGATGTAGGTTTCATCCCTGGGTCAGGAGTATCTCCTGGAGGAGGAAATGGTAACCCACACCAGTATTCTTGCCTGGAAAATCCCATGGACAGAAGAGCCTGGTGGGGCACAGTCCATGGGGCTGTAGAGAGTTGGACGTGATTGAGCAACTAAGCACTGACTGCCCTGATTTTTCTTCTTTCCATGAACTCACTTTGTACGTACTCTTCAAATGTTTTCTATGGCATGGACTGTTGTAATAGCCTGCTTAGAACTTTCTTCCTTCATCTGATCATCCTTCGGTATATGCTTGCACTGCATGAATTGTAGAATATAAATTTGATTTTCATTTCTTTGCTTAAAAATCTTCAGTGGCCTCACTGAATCTCCCCCACCCCCCAGTTTAACATTAAAACTTTCAGGGAATTCCCTGGTGGTCTATTGGTTAGGACTCTGTGAGTCCACTTCCAGGGGCATGGGTTCGATGTCTGGTCAGCAAACTGAGATCCCACAGACAACACAATGCGGCCAAAAACAAAACAAAAACTTGCAAATATATTCAAAAGTTGAAAGAATTGTACAGTAGCTTCCATATATCATGTACCGGGTTTTGGGCCTACATTTCCCAGTTTAGTTCAGTTCAGTTGCTCAATCGTGTTTAACTCTGTGACACCATGAACTGCAGCACACCAGGCCTCCCTGTCCATCTCCAACTCCCAGAGTCCACTCAAACCCATGTCCATTGAGTCAGTGATTCCATCCAACCATCTCATCCTCGTCGTCCCCTTCTCCTCCTGCTCTCTTTCCCAGCATCAGGGTCTTTTGAAATGAGTCAGCTCTTTGCATCAGGTGGCCAAAATATTGGAGTTGCAGCCTCAAAATCAGTCCTTCCAATGAATATTAAGAACTGATCTCCTTTAGGATGGACTGGTTGGATCTCCTTGCAGTCCAAGGGACTCTCAAGAGTCTTCTCCAACACCACAGTTCAAAAGCATCAATCCTTCTGCTCTCAGCCTTCTTTATATAGTCCAACTCTCACATCCATACATGACTACTGGAAAAACCATAGCCTTGACTAGATGGATCTTTGTTGGCAAAGTAATGTCTCTGCTTTTTAATATGCTGTCTAGATTGGTCATAACTTTCCTTCCAAGGAGTAAGCTCTTTTAATTTCATGGCTGCAATCACCATCTGCAGTGATTTTGGAGCCCAGAAAAATAAAGTCAGCCACTGTTTCCACTGTTTCCATCTATTTGCCATGAGGTGATGGGACCGGATGCCATGATCTTATTTTTCCAAATGTTGAGCTTTAAGCCAACTTTTTCACTCTCCTCTTTTACTTTCATCAAGAGGCTTTTTAGTTCCTCTTCACTTTCTTCCATAAGGGTGATATCATCTGCATATCTGAGGTTACTGATATTTCTGCCGGCAATCTTGATTCCAACTTGTGCTTCTTCCAGCCCAGCATTTCTCATGATGTACTCTGCATATAAGTTAAATAAGTAGGGTGACAATATACAGCCTTGATGTACTTCTTTTCCTATTGGGAACCAGTCTGTTGTTCCATGTCCACTTCTAACTGTTGCTCCCTGACCTGCATATAGGTATCTCAAGAGGCAGGTCAGGTGCTCTGGTATTCCCATCTCTTGAAGAATTTTCCACAGTTTATTGTGATCCACACAGTCAAAGGCTTTGGCATAGTCAATAAAGTAGAAATAGATGTTTTTCTGGAATTCTCTTGCTTTTTTGATGATTCAGCAGATGTTGGCAATTTAGTATTTGTGTTACTGTATCCATCTATTTTTTGAGCTTTCAGAATAAGTTGCAGACATCGGTATACCTCACTGAAAACCACATGCTTATCATAAGCCTAGAGTTAACTGTTGCTTTTTGGTTTTTGTGTAAAATTGACGTATAGCGAAATACACAGATCTTCTGTGGCCTATTAGATGAGCTTTGACAAGTATATAACATCTGTGTAACTCAAACCACTTTTAATGCATAGAGCTGCTGCTGCTAAGTCACTTCCGTCGTGTCCAACTCTGTGCGACCCCTTAGACGGCAGCCCACCAGGCTCCCCCGTCCCTGGGATTCTCCAGGCAAGAACACTGCAGTGGATTGCCATTTCCCTCTCCAATGCGTGAAAGTGAAAAGTGAAAGTGAAGTCGCTCAGTCGTGTCCGACTCTTAGTGACCCCATGGACTGCAGCCCACCAGGCTCCTCCGCCCATGGGATTTTCCAGGCAAGAGTACTGGAGTGAGGTGCCATTGCCTTCTCCAATACATAGAGCAGGGACCAGCAAACTACATTCTAACTCTTGTTTTGTAAATAAAGTGTTATGGTAGTGTAGCCATGTCATTCATTTACAGTGGCAGATTGGCTTTTGAGGTAGAGCCCAGAAAGCCTGAAATATTTGCTCTTCTGCCCTTTATGGAAAAAGTTTACTGACCATTGGGACAGAACACTGCTGTCATTATAGAAGGTTCACTCATGACTCTTCCCTGTTGATTCATACCCACCAGGTGATTGTTATGCTCTTTTGTTTTTCACTTCAAACTAGATTTACCTAATTCTAGAATCACACAGCATATGGTCTGCCAAGCTTCTTTCACTCTGCATGCCGTTTAGGAGATTGATCCATGTTATTGTATATATTAGTGCATCCTTTTTATTGTTGAATGGTATTTCATTGTATGGATGTATGACAGTTTGTTTATCCATTGCTCTGTTGATAGACATTTGGGTTGTTTCCAGTTTTTGGCTATTACAGATAAAGCGGTTAGGAATATGCTAATGTAGATCTTTCTGTGGTTATATGTTTTATTTCTCTTAGGTGAAATTACTGGGTAATAGGGTAGATGTATGCTTAATTTTATGAGACATCACCAGACTTTTTTTCCAAGTCTGTGTACCATTTTACACTTAGACCACCAATATATAGAAGCTTTGGCTGCTTCATCACCTTGCCAAAATTTTGATATTTTCAGACTTTATACTTTCAGCCATTTTAGTGGGCTTACTGGATTTTGAAGTATAAATTTTTGTTCTTTTTTTAATAAGTCTTTTTTTTTAATTGCTTATTTTTGGCTGTGCAGGGTCTTTGTTAATATGTGGACTTTTCTCTAGTTGTGGTGCTCCAGCTTCTCATTGCAGTGGCTTCTCTCCTTGGGAAGAATGGCCTGTAGGCGCATGAACTTCACTGGTTGTAGCACACGGGCTCAGTTGCTCGGGGGCATGTGGGATCTTCCCAGACCAGGAATCGAATCCGTATCCCCTGCATTGGCAGGCAGACTCTTCACCACTGAACCACCAGGGAAGCCCCTAAATTTAGGTTTTTAACATGCAAATTCCTTGACTGGACCTTTCCATACCTATACAATGCTACATCTTAGCAATCTCCCCTTCCTCCTTAATTTTTATGCAATAGCCACTGAAGTCCAGCAGACCTGCTTCTTATTAGTGTCAACTCTAATGTCTTCTCTCCTGCTTCCCTGACTTCACATGTGTTTGTTTCTCATCTAAAGTTCTGTGCCGCAACCCTGTGGTTTCTTTTGCTTTATAAAATCCTGTTCTTAAATGTAAAAACTCCTACGAAATTACAATTGGAAGAGGAGACAGGGTGAGTTTCATGGATCTGTCATCTCTCCATCACGGCAGAAAGAAAGTTGAAAATCACAGTGTCAGAGAACTTGTTATTCTGAATCGTGTTTTTGTACTTTTTTGTGTACCTTCTAGAGGTGCTTTGGGGTTCTGGGAATGTCTGATTTTTATTGCCTCTTTAATATAGATTTTAAACTAAAAACTGTACCTGAGGAAATGCACACTCAGGTGTGTTTAAAACTAGTTTCTATAGCTCGAAGATTAATATTATGTTAATTTGTGTTGCCAGGGTAGTTTGTTTTTGGACGGACCCCACATTAAAGTTTCTCTGGCTATTTCTGTGCATGTAGCAATAGTGGCTAAGAGTGTGTCATTAGTTTGCTTGAGTACAACTCATTAAAAAAAATTATACAAACAAGTGAGCTACCTTAGAATGCCTGAACAATGCTGAATCAGATACTAGCCATCACTTATGCATATTTGAACATTCCATGAGCTAATAATGGTGTAGTGTTTGTGCAGTCACAAGTAAATGCATTGGGATTATGTCCTAAAAATAACATTATAAATGGCATATGTGCATGTTATGTGTTTTGAGCACCTCTTGTCAGATTTATACTTAAAATAAGGCATGGGAGCAGTTTTTAGATATCATTATTGATTAACTGTGAAACCAAGGTCTTATAACTCATTTATTCAATATTAATTTTAAAGTATCTCTATCTGCCAAATTCTGTTTTAGGTACTGGTGAACAAGACAATTCTTGTCTCATGGTTCATACTTTGTTGGAGGGAAGGCAGATAAATAAGTAAGCATAATTTCAGATAGTAATAGGTGGTTTAAAGAAAGTGAAGCAGGATGCTGGAATAAATAATACATTTTATCAATAATGAAGTAGCAATAGTAGAACAATAATATTTTTTTGTGTTATATCAGGAATATGCTGAGAACTCTGCTGTGTGCTTTTACACTTAAGAGCACGTTTATTGTTTAGAACAATTCTGTGAAATAGATAATGTCATGATCCTCATTTTGAAGATGGAGAAAAATGAGACATAAAGAGGTTAAATAATAGGCATGTGTATGAATCCACGTGTGATGGATCTGGTATTCAGATCTTGATGCTTTAGTTTTATATTGTTTCATAACAAACTACTCAAAACACAAGCATTTTATTATGTTTCAGTTGGGCTGTGATCGATAGAGCGGGGCTTCTGCTCCATGGGCTGTTAACTGGGGCTCCAGCCATTTGGGGACTTGATTGATTGGAACATTCAGGATGACTCACTCCCATCACTAGCCGTTGATGATGCCTATTGACTGGAAGCTCAGCTTTGACCGGCAATCATTTCAGTTCTCCTCTGTGTGTGTCCTCTTCATGTGCCCTCCCAGTGTGACTGTGGACTTTCGCACCATAGAAGGGAAAACGAAGCTGCCATTCCTCTTAAGGCTTGGACTTAGAACTCCAGAATGTCATTTGTGCTGCACTGAAGAGACTTCCCTGCTGGCTCAGATGGTAAAGGGTCTGCCTACAATGCAGGAGACCTGGGTTCGATCCCTGGGTTGGGAAGATCTCCTGGAGAAGGAAACGGCAACCCACTCCAGTACTCTTGCCTGGAAAATCCCATGGCCGGAGAAGCCTGGTAGGCTACAGTCCATGGGGTCACAAAGAGTCGGACACGACTGAGCGACTTCACTTTCTCTTTCTTTCTATTGGTTAAAGCAGCCATAAATCCAGCCCAGATTCCTGTGGGAGCGTCTGTTGCAGTTCACAGACTCTGGCTTCCGTAGTTGTGGCACACGGGCTCCCAATGCAGCCGAACAGAGAATGAAAGGAAGGAGGTGTTTTTTTTTTTTTTTTAAAGAATTTCAAGGTGACCATGGAGCATTAAGCCCCAAGCATGAGGCTCTCCAGTGGCTGGGTCCATGTGACTGCCCTGTTCATGTGCTCCTAAAGAGACCCCTGAAAGGCGTTTTACTGTGAGGGTAGTGGCGGTGGTGGTCTGGGCTAGCGGTCAGCACACGTTATTGTAAAGGACCAGATAGTAAGAATTTTAGGCTTTCCAGGTCATGTGGTTTCTGTCACAATTGGGTACTAGATTGGCTGTCTCAGTGTAAAAGTATCCAACTTAATATATAAGCAAGTTAACATGGCTGTATTCTAAGAAAACTTTATTTACAAAAACAGATGGTAGGCTGCATTTGGCCTGCTAGCTGTAATTTGCCCACCCTCGATGTAGATGAAAGAGGAATGTACCTCGTAAAGGCCTTAAGTTTGGGCGTGTTCAGGATGCTTCTGACAGATGTTTATTTCATTCAGTCTTGAACTAAACCCTTAGGAACTGTGGTAAAGTTGTTTTGCATCACTTACTTCTTGTAACTGGTAATCAGGCAGGCACCTGGTCTATCACTAGAATTGGCGTGCAGACCCCAATTACAATCTGACATTTCCTGTGAAAAAAGCAGAGACTGAGTTTCTCATGTCTCATTGAATCTTCATTCTGTTAGAATGGTCACATCACTGAGGCCATTTAAAACACAGTACCCCCTTCACAGTACTCCCATTTTCTGTTTCATTTTTTTTTCCGTGGTACTTGTCACCACCTGATATTTTCAAATATTTATTTGTTTAATTTCTGCTCCCCACCCCACCCCACCCCCC
>SJXQ01010517.1:106943-195599 GCA_006408695.1 Aepyceros melampus | reverse complement strand
ACCATGTGTAAGCTTCACAAGGACAGATCTGTTTTGTTCACTGACGTGTCTGGCATCACTGACTCATGGCCATGAGTTTGAGTAAACTCTAGGAGTTGGTGAAGGACAGGGAGGCCTGGTGTGCTGCAGTCCATGGGGTCGCAAAGAATTGGACACAACAGAGTGACTGAACTGACTGATTGATATCTGTCAATATGTGGCATATGGTAGGCACTTAGGAAGTGTTTGATAAGAATGACTGAGTGATTGGTGTTAGCTCAACACCAGTTCCATAGATTCAAAACCTTGTGTCTGTTTTTTTTATTCTAATTCTCATTTTTATAAGAATTCTTTTGTTTTTTTTCCTGCTACCGAGACTTGGACTCTCTCAGGTTGTGTGTGTGTTTTGCATTACCTTCTAGCTTAACATAAACTGCTTAGTGTTATGTGTGTCTTTTCCTTTCCCTTCCCCCACTTTTTCTCTACACGCATGCATACACACACACGTGATTGGCCCCATAGGGTTGTTCAGTAAGGAACTCACGGAGCCGTGTGCAATGGCTCTGCTTAGTACCTTCTTTGACTCTGGAGTTGTGGGTCCTGCTTTTATTTTCCTCATCTGTTTTATATTGACTACTTACAGAGTATTTTCTTTTTATTCTTTCTTTAATGTCACATCTACATGCTAAAACACTGATTATATGTGTATTAATAATATATTATATTAAAAGTTTATATATATTCTACACGCGGAGGCCTGACTTAAGCTTAAATAACTATGGAATACATTCTGCTGACCTTGTTAAATGTAAATTTACTCAAAAGAGTATTGTAGTTAGGGCTAGCCTATCTATCATGTGATTATAAATCGTCGTCTATGTTTTCATGTTATAGTTTCTTCCAAAAGTTTGGTCACTTAGCTGGAATTAAGGTGTGGGTAAGATTCTTGTTAAAGGCATGCCAAGTGCAAGTTGGGAAATGCTGCAGTAGTCTGAGGTTTACTATCAGATTATTTCAGGGTTTTGACTTGCCTACTTCTAAGATTGAACATCAGTACTTTAATATTTTAAAAGTTTAGGAATGTGCTGTGGTTTAGGTTCTCTGTAGTGTTTCTCCAGAATTACCCATTACATTATGTAAAGAAATTGGGCTGTTTGGCAGAGGCTTTGAGAATAAGGAAATAAACTGGATAGTTTTACTTCTTTACGAATTTTGAGGCTCTTTGGACTTGTGGCCTGTTGGATGCTAGACTGAAGAAACCCAGTAGTTTCAAAGAGCATTTGTTCTCATTTGGGTAGAGTGTTCATTTGTATCAGGGTGACTTTTTGTGTGATTTCCCCAAAAGGGGAAGGATGAGCACTTGAAATAATACTTGACCCTTCTAAATTTTTGTCACCTTAGAGCTCAGTATGAGTCCCTGCTAACTTCTCTCTGCTTTGTTACTGCACTACACGTGTGCATGTTTTGAACGGTAATCTTTTTGTTTTCTTACCTTGTACCTTGCCAGCCACCACTCCACACCATGCTGACCTTGCCTTCTGGCTTTGGAACATACTATTATCCTTTTCTCTTTTCATTCTTCTTCCTCCAGGATGAATTTCTATTCTTTATCCACATCTGTTTAGATGTTCTTTTCTCCAGAAAACCTCCCCTCATCCTCTGCCTCCCCAACTCCATTTCCTCCCTTTCCTACCAAGTTCGCTGTATGCTTTTAACACTGTGCCCTTATCATAGTCTTTGCTCCATGGTATGCATTTTGTAAACTCAATGCGAATTGGGGCTTAGGTCTGTCTTATTTATAATAGTACGTAGTGTAGGTCTGGGCCCATTATATAGTGCATTGTAAATGCTTATTGAAGAAATAAACGTGCTATTTCTGAATGAATTCAAGTATATCCATGAGATTACTGATATATTTATAAAGTGAATAGATTTCCAGAGTTCTTTTATGTAAGAGTGACATTATATTGCGCAGCCCATACAGTGATATTTTGGATGTCCATAATTAGAGTATATACTTTGCTTTTAGAATAGTGCAGAGAAATCTGTTTAGATGGATTCTGGTGTTTTACATAATTCCTCATCTGACTGGTGACTTGCATTTGCAAATAATTAACCATGGTTAGATTATTTGGTTTACTTATGGACAGAAGGAAAATGTTTCCAGATATTGTGAAAGCCAGGATCACTTTCTTCAACCATCTCATTTGACAGAAGACTGCCTGAGGGAGGATCTGTTCAAGGGTTTTTCAGCAAAGCTTGGAAGACAGATTTTATTCTCTTACGTATAAACATTATCAGCTGAGTTAAAAGCTGGGAAACAGAACTTTCATTTTGGTTACCTTCCTTTTATTGATGGCGATACCAGACATGGCGATACCGCCGGGCTTGACCAGTATAGGAAGAACCTGGTAGTCACTGGTCCGCCGATTGTCAAGAACCCAACAGTGTAATCTTTCAGTGGCCTGGATTCAGCTTGGAAGTGAGTTTTCTTTGACCAGCATATGTTTTTAAAAATCAAAACAATACAAGTATACAGTTTCAAAAGTTAGAGTCGAAAAAGACAATGAGAAACAGCAGTCCTCCTTTCCCAGGCTTGGTCCTCCAAGCTTTCTCCTCAAAAGAACAGTCTTTAACTGTTTTAGCTGCTTTGGTTATTTAACTTTGTATTTTTAATGTAATGATATTAAGCTACTACTTGATTTGTTTGTTTTGCTTCTGTTTCTTCCATGACCTGCTTTTCCTTCCCAGATGATCTCTGTGGTCTCACCTCATAGGTTCACATCTTGGCTTCTCACTTAAAGCACTGTAACCCTTGGGCTGATTACGTAACTTCTCTGTGCCATCGCTTCCTCACCTGTAAAGTAAGGATATAGTGTAGGTACTTCCCTTACTGCCAATAGATAGAATTATTGGGAATAGCAAATGTGTGAAAGGCTCCTAACATTTGGTTAAGTCGATAAGTAGTGTTTTGTATAACTTTAAAAATTTTTCATAGGGTTGCCTAGTTTTTATTTCTTCATTGTTTCTTTATTTTTATTGAGGTGTAGTTAATTTACAATACTGCGGTAGTTTTAAGTATACAGCGAGTGATTCGGTTATGTATATAACTGCATTCAGGATATTGAGTCTAGTTCCTTGTGCTATGCAACAGGTCTTGCTGTTATTTTATGCATAGTAGTGTGTATGTGTTAATCCCAAGCTCCTCTGATTTATCCCTTACCCCCACCCCCCTTGTGTATCTGTGGTTAATTCTTTACAGATCTTCTGTCATTTTTCAGAATTTGCTTTTCAGCTGTGTTTTTGGCTTGACCACATGGATTGGATAGGTATTAGTTCCTTTATTTTGTTCTTTGAAGACATTCTTCCTGGAGCCCTCCATCCTGCTATTTCTAACTGTTAATATTTGTTCTTTAGGCCTGGCACACAGCTGTCATACTGAGACTTTCCTCTTCATCACTTTGCTATGTTGGATCCTCTATATTTTGAATTCCATTTGATTTCCATTTATTTGAGATTTTCTTAATATGTCTTTATAAAATTTTCTAGTTTATTTTTTCTTTTTTGGTGGTAAGAGACCACATTCACTGTGGTCTGATTCCTTTTAAATTTATTGAGACTTGTTTTATGGCCCAGTGTATTACCTTGGTGATGTATTGTGTGCACTTGAAAAGAATGTAAATTCTTCAGTTGTTGGATACAGTGTTGTATAAATGTCAGATCTCAGCCCCCTAACCAGAATTTGAACTCAGGCCACGGCAGTGAGTGTGCGCTCCTAGCCACTAGGCCACGAGGGAACTCCCTATAGATACATATTTTGGGAACAGAAAATTCCTGACTGAGTTTGTTTTCTTTCAGCCGTTTAAGATTTTGTTCCATTTTCTTGGGATGATTCGTGGTTTCTGATGACAAACCTGTAGTTATTTGAATCCTTGTTTCTCTGTATGTAATATATTATTTTTCAGGCTGCTCCATTAACTTTTATCTTTGATTTTTAATTATTCATTTTTTTCTATTTTGGCTGCACTTTGCAGCATGTAGGGTATTAGTTCCCTGACCAGGGATGGCACCCTTGCCCCCTGCATTGAAAGTGGAGAGTCGTAACCACTGACTGCCAGGAAAGTGCCTATCTATCTTTGATTTTTAGAAGTTCTATTATGATCTATCTAGGTGTAATTTTCTTTGAATTTGTTCTGCTTTAGCCTCACTGAAGTTGAATTTGTTAATTTACTCCTTTCATTACTTTGATGAGTTGTGGACATTGTTCCTTCAGTTTCTTTTTCCTCTTTTTCTGTGAGTTTCAAGTTGCTTGTTTTCTACACCTTTTAAAGGTTTAGAGTTCTTGTGGCTCTCTTTGTTAGCATATTTATTTTTTTCTTTTCTTTTTCTTTTCTGTTCTTTAGAATGGATGAATTCTCTAAGTCGATTTAAATTCACTCTTCTTTGTGCTGTGGATCCCATCCAGTGAATTTTTTGTTTCATGTATTTAATTTTTCCAGTCTAAACTTTTTATTTGGTTCAGTTTTTTGTTTTCTATTTACCTTCTGAGTTCAGTTCAGTTGCTCAGTTGTGTCTGACTCTTTGTGACCCCATGAACTGCAGCACACCAGGCCTCCCTGTCCATCTCCAACTCCCAGAGTCCACCCAAACCCATGTGCATTGAGTCAGTGATGCCATCCAGCCATCTCATCCTCTGTCATCCCCTTCTCCTCCTATCCTCAATCTTTCCCAGCATCAGAGTCTTTTCCAATGAGTCAGCTCTTCGCATCAGGTGGCCAAAGTACTGGAGTTTCAGCTTCAACATCAGTCCTTCCAATGAACACCCAGGACTGATCTCCTTTAGGATGAACTGGTTGGATCTCCTCACAGTCCAAGGGACTCTCAAGAGTCTTCTCCAACACCACAGTTCAAAAGCATCAATTCTTCAGCGCTCAGCCTTCTTTATATAGTCCAACTCTCACATCCATACATGACCACTGGGAAAACCATAGCCTTGACTGGATGGACCTTTGTTGGCAAAGTAATGTCTCTGCTTTTTAATACACTGTCTAGGTTGGTCATAACTATCCTTGCAAGGAGTAAGCATCTTTTAATTTCATGGCTGCAGTCACCATCTACAGTGATTTTGGAGCCAGAAAAATAAAGTCAGCCACTGTTTCCACTGTTTCCCCGTCTATTTGCCATGAGGTGATGGGACTGGATTCCATGATCTTATTTTTCTGAATGTTGAGTTTTAAGCCAACTTTTTCACTCTCCTCTTTCACTTTCATCAAGAGGCTTTTTAGTTCCTCTTCACTTTCTGCCATAAGGGTGGTGTCGTCTGCATATCTGAGGTTATTGATATTTTTTCTGGCAATCTTGATTCCAGCTTATGCTTCTTCCAGCCCAGCGTTTCTCATGATGTACTCTGCATATAAGTTAAATAAGTAGGGTGACACTATAGCCTTGACGTACTCTTTTTCCTATTTGGAGCCAGTCTGTTGTTCCATGTCCAGTTCTAACTGTTGCTTCCTGACCTGCATATAGGTTTCTCAGGAGGCAGGTCTGGTATTCCCATCTCTTGAAGAATTTTCCACAGTTTATTGTGATCCACACAGTCAAAGGCTTTGGCATAGTCAATAAAGCAGAAATAGAACCTTCTGAGATTCCCTGTCGTTTTATTGGTTTCAAGGTGATATTGCTTTATTTCCCCAAACATAGTTGTAATACCAGCTTTAAAATCTTTGTATGTGGTGCTAATGGTAAAGAACCTACCTGCTAACGTAGGTTAGATGTAAGAGATGCAGCTTCAATCCCTGGGTCAGGAAGATCCCCTGGAGGGCATGGTAACCCACTTCAGTATTCTCACCTGGAGAATCCCCGTGGACAGAGGAGCCTGGTGGGCTGCAGTCCATAGGGTCGCACAGAGTTGGACACAACTGAAGTGACTTAGCGTGCATGCACATAGTAACTATAATCTGAATCATCCTGGGATTGGCATCTCTTGATTGCCTTTTCCCTGGAGAGTGATTTATATTCCTTAATATTTTGTGTTTCTAGTAACTTTGGATTTTATCCTGGATCTTCTGAGTGTTTTGTTATGGTCCTCTGGAAAACATATGTATTTTGTTTTAGAAGCAGTCAGTTCAGCTTCAGATATTAAGTACTGTCTCCATTCTGTGTGTAGTGGTTCAGATCTAAGCTTAATTCCTTAGGCCCTCATTATCTGTTTTAGTTCAGTCCTGCACATGCATAGTTCGAAGAGTGGTGATTTCCCCTCACTTCCTGGCCTGCCTGGGCTCCGTTTGTTCCTCGCTTCCTCTGGTTGAAATAGCAAGGGTTCTATTGGGGGTTTAGTAGCCCCAGCCAAGGTGCCTCACCACAACTGTGGTTCTGCCTCACAGCAAGGCTGCAAAATGAACAGAAAGGGAGCACTCTTCTTTGTGCAGATTGCTTCTCCAAGGTTTAATTTCCCTCCAAATCCCTATTTGCCTTAAATTTCAGAATTTTCAGATAGTTCTTTTTTATACTTCAAGTTTGTAGTGGCTGTCCGTGGGAGGGCTGTACTGAAGGGGGCCTACCATGCTGGAACTTGAGCCAACTATAGGTTTGTGAGGTTTTTGTTTTTCTGCTCCCTGCACTAACTTTCTTCCTATTATTTTTGTTTGTTTTTCTTTCTCGTGAGAGGTTTTCTTTAAATTTGAGTGTTCTTTCTTTGCTTATTTATATTCTATAAGCTGTGTTTGTGTTTCTTGACTTGTTCATCCAGGATTATGTCATTTCTTGGTGAGCTAGCCTTTTCAGTGGGGGGCCTCCCAAGTGTCAGGGTCTGCCATTTAATTAGGAAGCTATGGCAGGAGTTTAGGTAGGCAATCCTGGTAGCTTGGATTAGGTAATTAGATAATTAGTAGCATTAAAGAGAAGTAGATGGGTGGATTCAAAGATGTGTGTGGTGTCTGGTGATGGAATGTGTGTGTGTACTTGAATTAGAATCAGAAGTACTCATGAGTGTAATGCTGTGGCAGAGTAGATTACTACCTGTGAGTTTTTATTTAAGGCATTTTGAAATAGAGAATCTGAATTTAGAGACAGTAAAACCTGAGTCTGAATCTTGTCTTTGCCCCAACGAGGTGTGTCAGTTCAGTTGTTTAAAGTTTGTTCCAGTATACTCATCTCAGAGGGTTGTTGAAGGAAGTGGGTAGATGCTATAAGTAAAGTGCCTTTGTTTTGTTCTGTTTTTTAAAAAGTAACATTTATTGGACCTTTACTATGTCAGGGTTTATTTTAAGTGTTTACAGGTGTTAACTTTTGTAATCCTTATGAGAGCTCTGTAAGAGAAATAGACTCCCATTTTGTAGACGATAAAAATGCCCAAGTAGGTCACAGAGTTGGTTAGTGTTGGAGCCTAGATTTGAGTCTTAAAAAGTTGATTCCAAAACCTTTGTACTTAACCAGTATGTTTCATATCCTTAGCCCAGTGTAGGTGGTTGAAGACAGTCTTAGAACTGTTTGTCCCAGTTCGCTTTTTGGTACATGATATTGTTCTACCCAGTAATTTTTATTGACTTATTAATTGAAAGCAAAATTACTTTAGTGTCTAATGAAATATTTTAGGCCCATCTTTATCAATGCTTTACTTAGACTAACTCAGGTTTCTCTTTAAACCAAAATCTAGTCTTTCAAAAGGTAAAGTTAAAATTTTAGTTTACCAGAGGTTTTCCCCTCCAAAACTATATGGTAAGTTTGTTTTTTGTGTGTGTGCTGAGGTGGCTTTGCTGACAGAATTTGTGTGCCATAAAGAATCACCTATTCAATTCCTCTTGGGATAGGATTTTTGCTCTGGTTTTTTCAAAGGCACAATTTGTAACGTATTTTGGTCTTGTGCATCTTTGCAGTAATGAATTCATGTGTGTGTAAATTTTTACTAGAAGATGTCAGTGTTGTGGAAAATCTTGTTGAAAAGGTTTCTTCTTTTTTTTTTTAAATTGATAAATACCTTAGAGTTGTAGCATTATAATAATTATTGTAATATGAGAATAAGTATCATTTACACAAATAAGGAATTATATAAGGTGAATCAGTTCAGGGGCACATAATTACCAGCTTTTTGAGAGAGAGAGTGTGTGTATGTGTGGGTATGTGTTTGGCTTTTGATAGCATGAAGTTATTCAGATCACATATTCATATTTATCAACCGGCTTTTGAGGCTTTGCTTTGGATGTAATGCTTTAATGGATGAGCCCTTTTAGCTGTCTCTGGCAGTGGCATCTTGGCGTTTGCTCTGCTTCCTGGATGACTCACCACTAGCAGTATGTCCAGGTAATTGATATTACTGTATTTAGCTTTGCCTCAGAGTTCTGCTATTAACTTCTCTGTTTCAGTTGAGGAAAGAATGAAACTTGCTTGGAAGAAGGCTGGTATTTCAGGCCTGGTCCTTGCTGATCTTGGCTCCCTAATTTACCTATGGTAGAATATGCAGACTTTTTATATTAATGACCCACGTGGCTGCTCTGTTCATGTTGAACTTTGCCCTTCCGTCAGAACTCCTAGTTGTTAGTTCTAGGGACTGATGGGTTGGAATTTGCACGTATTTCCTGCATCCAGTTTAGGATCTCCGACATACTGTAGTAGGCATTTAGTAACTTCTGGTTGAGTGACTAATAACTGAGTGAAAATGAATGAATCACAGAAAGAAGACGAGGCTAAAAAACCCAGTCAGGATTATACAGGAGGTGGTAAATCTGTATCTTATATTTAGATTTTTTCCCATCAGACTATCTTCCTCAGTGTGTAATAGGCAGTATCCATGCCTCTGAGTTCAGTTTCTGCTAAGGCTCTTTAAAGTTGGCAGAAGAAAATAAGGACTGTTAGAAAAGAAGCAGTGAATAGTCAAAGATAGGAGGAAAACCAGAGAAAATATTTCCCTGGAAGCCAAAGAAGAACCAATTAGAACTACAGTCAACTGTGTTGAATGTACATAGTACCCCCTCCATGTTCTTTGGTTCTGAAATCCACAGATACAGAGGCTAGACTCTTTATTATGCAATTTTATATAGGATTTGAGTATCTGCACTGTGGGAGTGAGGATCCTAGAATACCAGGTTATCCAGGGACAATTGTATTCAAGATTTTTGATAGAATGAGTGGGGTTTTGGACCTAAAAATTAGGAAAAAGTCATTGTTCTTAGCAAGAACTATTTGAGCAAAAGCCAGGTGGTAATGGATTCAGGAGGAAATGAGATTAGAAGTGCACCGAATTTTTGTTTTTCTTACAGGATGTTTGTCACTAAAGGAAAAGAAGTATAAGATGGAAGTAGCTCAAAAAGCATGAGATAGAAATTTAAATTTTAGCTGGGAACAGGTTTTTTTTCCTAAGTATGGCGTGAATAGAATATACATGTGGGCAGAGAGAAAGAAGTTAGTGGAGAAAAGAAAGAAGAGACAAAATGTAAAAAAAAACAAACAACCAAATCCTTTGGGAGGCAGGATCTTTTCTGTGTGGTTATCTCGCATTTAGAAGTAAAGAATATAAACGGAAGCCATATGCTAACTTTAGAGCTGCATGGGAGATAAATTGAAGGAGTTTTTGCTTGAAATCCTGTTTTCCTTTGTGAACTAGGAAGCAAAAATTTTGACCAAGAGTTCCATGGTTGGAAGTGGGGGCTAGAAGAGTGGTGAGCTGAAACATTTGCCTGCCATGGTGATGACTAGTTCTGACGGCCTTGCTGGAATTGGAAACTAAATTTTTACGGGACCCATCTATACAGTTATGGGATTTGCTTCCCTCCTTCTACCAGGAGATAGTAGACAGATCACCTCAAATTGAGTCTCAGTGGGGTAGATGTGGCAGAGGATATGGGAGCTAGGAAATTGAGGGTGAGTGTCATTCGAGTTTTTCACTTTAAAGTCCAGGCTGCTTCACGTAGGATAGAGAGTGAAACCAGGTGACAGTGAGTGGAGGGCCCAGGGAAGAGACGTAATGGAAGTCAGGGAGTGAAAAAAGTAAAGGTCAGGAGGTTGTGACCAGTAATTAAGATGTAGAAATCTAGTATTTTCTAGTAGAAGCATTTTAGATGATCGTTAGGTCAGGGAAGTAGAGGACTGATGGAGTTACTAGACTACTCAACTTTGAATATTATTGCTTCCTGTTTCATAGCTCAAGTGTTAAGTTGGTTTAGCTGGTAGCTCAGACATGAAAGAATCTGCCTGCAATGCAGGAGACCTGGATTCAACCCCTGGGTCATGAAGATCCCCTAGAGAAGGAATGACACTCTCTCCAGTATTCTTGCCTGGAGAATTCCACGGACAGAGGATTTTGGTGGGCTACAGTCCATGGGGTCGCAAAGAGTTGGACATGACTGACTTAAACGTGCATACATCTTAAGTTGTAGTAGGGATTAAGGTAGAGGAGACGGTATTGGAGGTGTAGGGGGCTGGCTTGTAAGTTTAATTCCCTTTGGAATTATATATGAACAGGATTAGAGAAAGAAGTCTGGAGGACTGTGTGGAATTGTCAACTTTAGGAAAGACGCTTGATCTTGTATTGGCTATATCCAAGAACATTTTCTTTGTCTTCGTGTTTCCAGATAAGGAGAGTGGGGTGAGGATTAACATTCTTGCTTGAGAGGCTTTCGAGAGATGTGCTACTGTAATGCCATTCAGGGAAAATAGGGTTTTGATGAAATGTGGAGAAATCATTTTGAAAAGTGACTAGTCTATACAGTGTTCAGATTTTTAATGATCATATAGGTTTCTAGTGATAGAGTGGAAAGTAGAAGCTGGGATTGTAGAGTTTTAAATTAATCTGTTCTATGCAATGTATTTTTTCTGTTTTCTTGTCCTATTGCATTTTGATTTTTAACTTTATTTTAAAATAATATTAGACTTATAAGTATGAGAAATTAGTACAAAGGATTCCTGTATACCATTCATATAATTTCCTCAAATGTTGATATTTTATTACATATGCCTTGTGATATTTTGTTTGTATATATGTGTATATATACACACAGGCTATATTTTTCTGAAACACTTGAAAATAAATGGCAGATATGTTATCTGTTTATGTCTAAATATTTCAGTGAGTATTTTCTAAAAAAAAAAGGACATTCTTTTACAAGCCAATGTGCAGTTATCAAAGTCAGTGACATGAATGCGGTACTGTAATCTATAAATATATTTTACCAGCTTCTCTATTAATGTCTTTTATTGTGAAAAAAACACAGCAACTTATATTTAGATTAGGATATTAGTCCCTGATCAGCTATTGTTCTTAGTTATTATGCTTTTTGTCTCCCTTAATCTGGAACAATTCTTTAATCTTCTTTGTTACGGATTAGATTAATGTTTTGAAAAGATTCATATGAAGTATTTTATAGTATACTCTACAAAGGACCTTTAATTATACTTTGATGCATTGATTTTTAGAACTCCCTGGTTGTTATTATCTAAAAGATTTACAGTGATGGTTGTCAAATGGCGATTTCTGAATTCTGTCGTTTCTTCTGCATTTATTCCGTAGAATTCTGTAAGGAAGAACATTTGTAGCCTCCAGTTTACTTATTCATCTCAGTTAGTACGAATTCATGGATTTTAACTTGCTTGATTATACTCTCACACTACCATCGTTTTGAGACTCAGATGATCTCAGAGTTGACCATCTGTTCCTATGTCCTTGTGACAAGTCCCTATCATTTTTGCACTTTCCTGCCATCCAGCAGTTAGATGATGTGAACATATCTGATTTCTGCAGTTCAGCTTGGATGGGGAAGCACCGTCTACACTTTGTATGTAGGGCTGCAGTGGAAGAGCAGTGACTGACACAACCATTGTTGCCACAGTAGTTTGCTGCTGGTATGCTGGCTGCTTAATTAGCATTTTCTCAGAGTCGTTGGTGGAAAGTTTGTAGAGTTTTAGTTTTTTTTCAGCTAGGCCATAGAGTAAAGCAGTTGGAGCACTGGTGTGCTCCTGACAGTGCTAGTTCCATCCTCACCGAAGCTCTGAGGACTAGATAGTGTTACTGTGGTGGCTCAGATGGTAAAGAATCTGCCTGCAATGCGGGAGACCCAGGTTCCATCCCTGGGTTGGGAAGATCCCTGGGAGAAGATAATGGCAACCCACTCCAGTGTTCTTGCCTGGAGAATTCCATGGACAGAGGAGCCTGGTAGACTACAGTCCATAGGGTCATATAGAGTTGGACCGACACACACAGATTATGTAGACAATAAATAACGTGATTAACAACTATTTAAGGCCAGAGAGCACCCTGGAGAATACATTGGTTATAGGTGGGAAAGAGACAAAAAGTTCATGAATCAGTTTGACCTCTAGAATGGGTTTCTTTAGAATATCTTCACATTTATGGGATAGGTAGGGAGGTGGAAGGGAGGTTCAGGATGAGGAACACGTGTAAACCCATGGATGATTCATGTCAATGTATGGCAAAAACCACTACAATACTGTAAAGTAATTAGCCTCCAATTAAAGAAAAAGAATAGAATATCATCCCGTTCAAATGGATGCATGCTGATACTGCTTTATGTGTAGTACCATTAACTGGTTGATGGAAAATAACAAACATCATAGTATCTGGGTTTATGTATGTGACTTTCATTTCTTGTAAATACAGTAATGGGGTATTAGTTATAAAAGGTTACTGAGTGGATGCAGAGACTGGTGATTTTCTTTATAGTATTATTGAGAAGTTTTACAAATGTCGGTTTTCTGACTTGTAGAAACTTGTTCCTTTAAAGCATAGATGGAAACCTTTTTAACTTATCACATGCCGTCCTACATTAAGAACAACAACAAAAAAGATTGTTTCATACTCTCTTTGATCTCTTTTCTAGAGAACTTAGAAAAAATACAGAAAAGTTAAAAAAAAACACAAGAGAACAGTCTGCAAGTACCCATGCTAGCCATTTGTCTGTTAGCAGTCATTTTGAAACTGCTGACATTTCATCTTCAAATAAGATGAAGAATATATGATTTACACACACACAGTCTCGTTAATTCTTTAACACTGTATCATGAACATTTCCTGTTTCATCAAGTATCCTTTGGCCTCTCAGTCCTATCTGATTCTTTGTAGCCTCATGAGATTTTCCAGGCAAGAATAGTGGCATGGGTTGCCATTTCCTCCTTCAGGGGATCTTCCTGACCCAGAGATTGAACCTGGGTCTCTTGTGTCTCCTGCGTTGGAGTTCTTTAACAACACTGCACCACCTGGGAAGCCCCTTTGGAAGCACCATCTTAAATGGCTGTATTCTATTATGTTGATAACAGTGTTTATTCTATTTTGGATGAATAAGATGTTTCCAGTTTTCCATATTATAACACTGTGTTGACCAGCTTTATGAAGAAATCTTGTTTCTGATTAGTTTCTTTGGATGTAGTCTTAAAGTGTAGTCTTAAAACTTTCCCAGTCAATCACTGGGCTAACGGGCTAACGTATGTTTTTATAATAATTTTTTTATTTTCATAAAAAGGGATACATAACTATTTTTAAAAATACAGGCAGTATAAGTACAGAAAAAGAAGCAAGTTAGGCACCCAAATCTTACTAGCCAAAAATACCGTATGTTGACATTTGGTGGACGTCTTTCCATTTGTGCTTATAGACAAGAATAATGTAATAAGAAAGAGATCATACTATTGTTTTTTAAAAGGAAAGTATAAAGTACAGTTTTGTTTGACTTTAATGGCAAGGAAGGAAATCCTTAAAGTACTGCTGAATTCTAGGTAAAAGTTTCTGTCCACAGAGTTGTTAGGTTCTGTAGGATTTCACTAAAATTAAAAGAGTGTAAAAAGTCAATAAGAAATTATGCTTCAAGGATTCTTCAATATTGCTATACTTTAATGTGGCTATCCAGGTAGCTCAAGCTGTAAAGAATCCGCCTGCAATGCGGGAGACCTGGGTTCAATCCCTGGGGTGGGAAGATACCCTGGAGAAGGGCATGGCAGCCCACTCCAGTATTCTTGCCTGGAGAATTCCATGGATAGAGAAGCCTAGTGGGCTACAGTCCATGGGGTTGCAAAGATTCAGACACAACTGAGCGACCAATACACACACACACACACTTTAATATCTGAGGTTCAATTCTTTATTATGAAGTATGCTCCTTAGCCAGTTTGGTTTCTTGTACTTGACCTGGTACTGTATTTGCTGGCTTACTTTGGTACATGCAAATAAGTAACTCTTTGCAGAATCTATGGAAGTGTTCTTATTTAATTTGATTATGTAAACAGAAGGGAACCTTTCATTGCATGCTGCCTATACTATACTGCTGATTGCTTATGCTGGAAAGGATATGTTGACCGAAATAAACATGCAAATGTACATGTTGTGAGTTGGGGACCTTACTGAGGACTGTAGCCTGAGAGATAGCCCCTCAGCTTAGAACTCCTCAAAGAGGAGAGGGTAAGGGAGGAGCCAGAACGTATATGAGCTTTATTTGCTGGGAAAACCCCATAGTGAAGCATAAAAAGCCGGACATGTGAAGTGAGTGATGTCAGCACTTTTCTGTGGACAGGAAGACATGAGAGTCTGAGACCATTTGAGATGTTTTCTTAGATGTGCATCCCCACTGTCTAAGGGCCGTACATCCAAAGCGCAGAAAGCCCCCGTCTCTCACCATCCTGAGTGCCCCTCGGTGCGCGGCCCTTGGACCACCGCAGTAGCTAATGGCTTGCTCCTTGTAGAACTGGGATGGCGGGCCACATTCATTTCTTTACAAATACTGATATGTTAGCTGGCAAAAATAGAAGCATGGAGCTGTTTTGAAAGCTCCGAATTTGAATAGTTTTATAAGTTTAAACATCATCATTAAAAATTTCTTCTGCTTATGAAAAATGTGTAGCAGTACTTTCTCCACTGGGGTTTCTAAATTATGGTCCTCAAAACTACTTGAGGGAATCGTAAACCCTGAAATTGCTCTGTATTATTATTTCCACAACAGTTTTCTATGTTCTCTAGGTGGATAATCTGTGCTTATTTTATTGCCCACCTTTGACCCAGGCACCCTGCCCTGGAGGAGGGCGAGGATGGTTGGAAAACAGTTGCGGTGCCAAAGGAGTTGATGTACCCTGACTGATGTAGAGTGTCCGGGTATAGTCTTGGAATATGCTGGCTTCAGCCTCACCAAGGGTATTGTAAGGCATCTGTAATGAAAGAGTGATGGACAGGATTTTAGGGGGACAGTCCCATGTCTGCCATAGATAACCTGATTGCTTAAGACCACAGCATAGTCATTAATAAATATACCTCAAAACACTGCTTGAATTGTAGAGAGACAAAAACCCAAGTTAATGACCAGGTTTGAAAAATGAGGTGTCTTTTTTTAAAGTAAACTTAAACATATTTTATGTTATATACACATATTTTGGTACAAAACCATGGCAGGCAGGGCTGAAACTACCATCTTCCTGTGATGAAATATATAGACATTTACGGTCTTTGCATGCTGAGTTAATGTGAGCCAGATTGAGAGATTATGGGGAGACTGAGAAGGTACATGAAGGCTGAGAGGCAGCAGTGCTATGTAGACAGACAACTTTAGCTGTAACAAAGTGTGAGAAGCTGCCAGTCCAGCTGGTGCACAGATTTTTTTCTCTTTTCTTTTTGTCTTTTCTCTCTTTTTCCCTCTTGGTCTATGATAATCTGTTGGTAATCTGTGTTAAGATCATATCTATCTGTTGCTAAAGAGGCATAATTGTAGGGCAGATTTGTAAATACATGTTTTCTTAGGTAAGGTCTGAGAAAGCCAAATAGAATTTTGAGAAAACTATTTTTCTGTTGACATAAATATTTAAGAATAAGGTCAGATACTTGTCATTTGAACTTCCCTGTTGGCTCAGATGGTGAAGAATTTGCCTGCAATGCTGGAAACCAGGGATCTATCCCTGGGTTACGAAGATTCCCTGGAGAAGGGAATGACTACCCTCTCCAGTATTCTTGCTTGGAGAATTCCATGGACTGAAGAGCCTGGCAGGCTACAGACCCATTAATTAAAGGATTATGAACACGAATAATGAGTGTAGTATATAGAGTATTTTGTATTCAAAGAGAATAATCTTAGAATCTAGCGTATTTAGGTTGCAGTTTTAGCATATAAAAAGGAATTTAACGGGAGCCTAAATTCTTTTAAAAATAGCAATTTATATAAGATCTTTATCCCATCTGTTTGGTTTCTTTGTTCCTTGGAGGTCTTTGGGATGTAAATATACTCTTTCTCCTTTAACTTCCTAATGCAATAACTAGCTGTTGGAGACTTCAGGATCAGTTCCTGAGTCTGATCGCAGCCTGGATCTCGGCTTCCCTGGTGGCTCAGATGGCCAAGAGTCTGCCTGCAGTGTGGGAGACCTGGGTTCAATTCCTGGGTCAGGAAAATCCCCTGAGAAGGAAATGACAACCCACTCCAGTATTCTTGCCTGGAAAATCCTATGGAAAGAGGAGCCTGGCAGGCTTCAGTCTATGGGGTTGCAAAGAGTTGGACACGACTGAGTGACTTCACTTTCTCAGAGGCTTCAGAGTACTTGGGTTATAGCAAGGTTATTTCTCCAGTCTTTCCATTTTATACTATTGTGCTGAGTGACTTACATTGCATTTTCATTCATTTTAACCAAGGCTGCTTCCAAATACTTTGGAGCTTATTTTCATAGTGTTCAACAAGACAGACATAACATCCAGTTTTGTAGAGCTCGCTCTTTAGCTGGGAAAACAGACTGTAAGTGAATGATTACACAAATACTTTCTATTGTGATAAGAGCTGAGAAGAACAGGGTGCTGTAAGAGTGTGTTGTTTTGTTGTTGTTCAGTTGGAAGTCATGTCCAGCTCTGCGACCTCATGGACTTGTCCTTCACCATCTCCCAGAGTTTGCTCAGACTCATGTCCATTGAGTCGGTGATGCCATGCAACCATCTCATCCTCTGTCATCCCCTTCTCCTTCTGCCTTCAGTATTTCCCAGCATCAGGGTCTTTTCCAATGAGTCAGCTCTTCACATGGCCAAAAGGAGGCCAAAGCTTTGGAGCTTCAGCTTCAGCATCAGTCCCTCCAATGAACATTTGGGACTGATTTCCTTTAAGATTGACTGGTTTGATCTTGCAGTCCAAGGGATTCTCAAGGGTCTTCTCCAGCAGAATTCAAAAGCATCAGCTCTTTGGTGCTCAGCCTTCTTTATGGTCCAACTCTTGCATCCATACATGACTACTGGAAAAACCATAGCTTTGACTATACTGACCTTTGTCAGCAAAGTGATGTCTCTGTTTTTTAATATGCTGTCTAGTTTTATCATAGCTTTTCTTCCAAGAAGCAAGTGTCTTTTAATTTCATGGTTGCAGCCCAAGAAAATGAAGTCTGTCACTGTTTCCAGTTTTTCCCCATCTATTTGCCATGAAGTGATAGGACCGGATCCCATATCTTAGTTTTTTGAATCACAAGCTGGAATCAAGATTGCTGGGAGATATATCAGTAACTTCAAATATACAGATGATATCACCCTAATGGCAGAAAATGAAGAGGACTAAAGAACCTCTTGATGAAGGTAAAAGTGGAGAGTGAAAAAGCTGGCTTAAAAGATTGTGTTAGAGTCCTCATCTACTTTTGAGAGGTAGGAAAGATTTTCTTGAGAACTTGATTTTAAGCTGAGATGTGAACAGTGTGTAAAAGTCAAGCAGGCCGTGCAGTATGTGTGTTATTTCACAGCCAAGAGCCCCTTTTCGGCCTTCGCTGATGGCTCAGCAGGTCAAGAATCTGCCTGCAGTTCGGGAGACACAGGAGATGCTGGTTCGATCCCTGGGTTGGGAAGATCCCCTGGAGGAGGAAAATGGCAATCTAGTCCAGTATTCTTGCTTGAAAAAAAATCCAAAGGACAGAGGAGCCTGGCAGGCTATAGTTTGTAGCGTCACAGAGTTGGACACAACTGAGCGACTAATGTAGAACCCCTTTGTAGTATGTGATTATGCTTAATTTTAAGAAGTGAATTTAATGAGTGGGTATTTAGGTCAGCAGCCCAGAACTATCCAGTGTGACAATATAAAATTAGTCTTGTATTCTTTAATCACTCTGCTGCTGTTAATTATGCCTCTCCCTCTTCTTTCTTTTCAAAAAACAGATACAGTTGCTCATTTGTTCTTCAAATATATTTTTTCTGTGGTTACAGTTTCAGATTGTATCATTTTCAACAGAAGATTATACATACGTAAACCCAAAGGAGAACTATTATAATATTATGATGGTATTTTATGTAGAAAAAGCTTTTTTATCCTAGGATATTGTGTTTACCTTAACGTTGTTGCTTCTGAGACATGCCAAACCAGAAATTAGAGGATTTTTGCATTTTGATTTTACTTATTAAAAATTTAAAAATTCAAATTAATTTATGTTTAAGGTGAAAAGTCAAATAGTAGAGGATGATGAAATCTCTTCCCTGCCTGCAGTCTTTGTAGTTTCTTCTGTATCTTTCCAGAAATCTTGATTGCCTATATATATTACACAGCTAATCTTTTTCTCTTCTTTAGAGGAAGGGGAAGTTTGTAGGAAATAGCTTTTAAAATTTGTTGATATACAGTTGACTTGCGATGTTGTGTTTCTTATTTAAAAAATTCAGTTATACTGTACATAATTTTTTATACCTTTCTTTCAGTTGACATATCATGAGCAGACAGTAGCAGTTTACAAATAAAATAAAAGCCCTGTTTATTTAAAAGACAATTGTGTCTTGATAAAATATCTGTTGATCCTTGGCTTTAAACGTTTGTTTTGCAGACTCCTTCAGGTCATGGAGACTCTGAAGCCCATGGTGTTATTTGTGGAGCACCATAAAATAATGGTATTCTCTCATGTGAGCAAGAAAGGTTTTGACCAGCAGAAATATGCCTGAATTATATTATGAAATATAAAACTGCAACCAAGCTTCTGTATTTTCAAAAGAAGAAGCTAAAAATTAGGCATATTTTCCCATTAATATTTACTTGTTGCTTATGCACTCTTTTCTAATCATTTGCATCATTTCCTGATCACTGCTTTATTATAGGTTCTCTCTCAATAACGAAAAGGTATAGAGACACTGCAGAAGTTTAGTGGAAAAAATTTGGTGGGGAAATAAAATTAAGAAGATTCTGTTAATTTGTTTAATGGTATATGCGTGCATGAGGAAGACTGCTGAAATTCACTTTTGGTACAAAAATCTAGTTCCATTTGCTAAGCATCAGTGTTTTGTGTGACTTGTCTTCTGAGCTACTGGTTTTAACACTTGGGTTGTTTGTAGAAATTTCTTAGCACCGGCTATTACCTTACCCCTAGGAGAATAGCTATAGCAGTTTACTTTCTTCTTGGGTGACTAAACTCAGTAGCTTGACTCTACAGCTACAGATTGATTTTATTGTAACCCTTATCTGTTTGCTTCTCTAAATCAGCTGTTGGATAAGGCAGCATTGACTGACAAGAGATTACCGGAGTTTTTTCCTAGAGTCTTGTTACCTTAGGGTTAGAAGAAACTCTTATCATCTCCTGCTTTTGTATGAAGGACAAGAATCCCACTAGATGTTGGTTGACTGACCCTGCTGTTTTTTTTTTTGAGAGTGAAAGAGGTGAAGAAAAGTCTAAAATGAGTGGGGCCCTGGTGCAACAGGCGTGAAGTGTCCTGGGGAAGACAGCTGTATGATCATTCTAGTTATACAGCAGTCTTGCCAGATAGTCATTCAAAATCTGCCTGAAAGGATTTGTTGCCCCACAGAAAAGCTAGTATTCTAAAAATTAAAAGGTGCTAACGAAAAAATTTAAAAAATTTTAAATTGAGCTAAAGTTTGTCTCCTTGCAACTACTAACTCTTTCCAGCTTTTGGCCTCTGGTACTAAACGTAGTCAGTATATAGCAATATACAAAATATATTATCTCTTTAGAAATTAAAAAAAAAAAAAAAGTTCCCCCTTACCCCCCTGCCCTGCAGTCTTACAGTTCTTCCCTGTGATTCAGTTTCTGTGCTAGAGGAAAAAAATAAAAGACCATGCTGCTGACTAACTCACCAGGCCCTGGTACTGGGTAGAGTTCACTACACAACATTTTACAGCACATCCGTAATTGTTACCTTCGTATGTTTAGAAAACTTTCAGGGGGATCTCTAGCTTCTCAAAAGCAGACTTTCCAGTTATTATCTTAATGTTTTATCACCTTAAGATAGAATGAAGGAATATGTATAGGAGGCATGCCAATTCCAATTAAAGAAACAGTAGTTTATACGCAGGAAGGCTAGACCTCCAGCTAGCTAATCATAATGCTTATAGTTTTCTCATCATTAAAAATACTTAATGTACATGTATAATAACTAGCTACAGATATATCCTTCGGACTAAAAGATTGTGTTTTCCTGTACAGCTTTTCATCACTCTGGTCACTGGGTTAAAGATACTTTAATTTTCATGTGCTATTGCTCTTTTTTTTTTTTTTTCCCCAGGAGGCCCATAAATAGGACAGGCTAGGAGGAAACTTTTGGGATGATGTATGGATGCGACACAGAACCTGGTTCATTACTGTGTATATGTGGGTCCCATTCCACTCTTCCCCTCTTTTTTTGCTGTTTAGGAAGTTGATACAGAATGTAAAATAGGACCATTGAACAGCATAACAGCATGATTAGGGAAAAATTTCTACAAATGGCATTGTCTAATTTGATAAACGTATTACTTAATTTGAATCCTTGTGTGAATTTAGAGGAAAGGCAGTCAGGTGTTGAAAAAATTAAACAGTAGTCCATCTGAGAAAGGAGTGGAGATTCTTCTTGGAGCCAATCTGAGGATTATAACTCAGGAGACAGTCTTTCAGAAAGTTCTGATTGCTGTTAAAAGCACAAATGTGTAAGATTTTGAGACGAAAAATTATACATCAAAGTAACTGGGTTGGGAAGATCCCCTGGAGGAGGAGGAAATGGCAACCCAGTCTGGTATTCTTGTCTGGAAAATCACATGGACACAGGAGCCGGGCAGGCAACAGTCCATGGGATCTTGAAAGAGTTGGCCATGACTTAGTGACTAAACAACATATTGATGCTTTATGAAGTCCAGCAAGGTAGGTAGTGGGGTCACTGTGACTCCTTACAGGACCGAGAAAGCAGTGTTATCTCCCGAGGAGTTACCTTGCTGGCACCAGATGGAAATAGCATTTTGGGGGATGAGCAGACATTCCTGTGTCTTCTAAGGAGATCCAGTCTAGTCAATAGTGAATGCACAATGCACACTAAAAGGGAAAGGATGGTGACTCAAAACAGCAGAAAAATGTTTATGCTAAAATTTTTCTTGTTCTGCCTTAAAAATAAGTTTATTTTATCACATTATAGGTTAATCTGTAGAGACACCAAAGATATATAAAAAATTACAGTGTTACATTTAAAGTGAGTTGGAAGTTCTGTGCCGCAGTGGACAGAGACTGTTGACTGAATTATTGGGTTTTACTGTTGACACAGAGCAACTGTTCACCGTATACTATAATTTTGTAAAAATGAGACTGAAGTATTAGTAGGGTGGTTGAAATTAATTGGTGTGTTGTATAAGTTCCAAAACTTTATTTCTGAGATCATATGTAAAAATGTCTGTAGTAACTGTTTTTATTATAGTTATGTGACTGTGTTTTGATAGGTTGAAGAAGAGAGTTGGTCATTCTGGGGAGCATATTCGATGTGGTAGGGGTGTTTCTGTGAGGAATTAGGGCAGAGCTATTTGTCATAGGGCTTTCTTTTTAGTACAGTTCATCTCCCTTTGCAGTATTAATAGTAGATATGGAAAATGGTGTTCCTTTTTTTTTTTTTTGGACACCTTCACTATTATTTGTTTGCTACTGCTAAATCGCTTCAGTCGTGTCTGACTATGTGCGACCCCAGAGACGGCAGCCCACCAGGCTCCCCCATCCCTGGGATTCTCCAGGCAAGAACACTGGAGTGGGTTGCCATTTCCTTCTCCAGTGCATGAAAGGAAAAGTGAAAGTGAAGTCACTCAGTCATATCCGACTCTTAGCGACTCCATGGACTGCAGCCTTCCAAGCTCCTCCGTCCATGGGATTTTCCTGGCGAGAGTATTGGAGTGGGGTACCATTGCTTTCTCCAATTATTTGTTTAGTAACACTAACTTCTACATATACTAAATATACTCATATGGGCTAAATTACTAAATATAAGCTATTTCTAAGTATATATCTGTACTTTGTTTGACTTGTTTATCTGACATTTTTGCTCTTAAAAATGTGGTCAAAGGTGACTGCATTGGGAGCTCTCCTGAGTGCCTGGTAATGGGAAACATAGAATATGCTTTATGACCCTAGAGCAGAGTGTTGCTAGTCAAGAGGTTGCGCATTTAGTGCCTACTTAGAAAGCCCTGCAAGTAAATAAATGTAAAAGCTCATACAGAGTTGACTTTGTGCTTATTTGAATTTACTTTCTGTGAGTGAATTTTGTTACATAAATTTTGATGTTGTCAACAGAAGAAAAACACATAACCTAAAAGTTGCAAGTTATATTTTATTTGGGGACCTTAGTGAGGCTGTCGCCCAGGAGACAACCTCTCAGGTAGGTCTGAGGAACTGTTCTGAAGAGGTTAGGGAGAAGCCAGGATTCGTAGGAGTTTTTTTCTGGGGGAAGGCCAGGGGAATAGTAGAGCATGAAAAGAATACTGTTAATCACAAAAAACAGACGTCTGAAGTGAATGATTTTTGTTCTTTTCTATGTGTGCACATGTGCTCGTTGCTCACTTATGGCCAATTCTTTGTGATTGCATGGACTGTAATCTGCCAGATTTTCCAGGCAAGAATACTCGAGTGGGTTGCTATTTCCTCCTCCAGGGGATCTTCCTGACCCAGGGATCGAACCAGTCCCTCCTGTGTCTCTTGCATTGGCAGGTGGATTTTTTACCACTGTGCCACCTGGGAGGCCCTTTGTGCAGAAGATGTTAAAGTCTGGGCTTATTGAAATTATTCTTCACGTGTGCTTCTTAACTACCCAGAGCCTGTATCCTCTTTCACCATCCTGAGTTCCTCTCAGGGTACAGTGAATGTGGTTGGCGGTATTGGTTGGTAGCTTGATGGTGGGCAACCTTCATTGTTTGCTGGAATGACAGGCAATGTTTTTCCACAGTGTTATAAAAAAAGTTGTCTTGAGATGATTTTAGGTTGATTTGTTTTGTTAAAAGTTACAATACATTTATGAATTTTAAAAAGTGTTTTGCTAGTGTAATCTCTTACCACAAGACACATCCAAACAGCAGTGAAGTAAATTGACCTTCTGTTTTACTTCACATATTTAAAAAAATTCTTTAGTGACGATTATTAGACTGAAGCACTGCATAATTTCTGGTTTTGAGTTTATAAAATAAAGTATATTAAATGAGAAGGTTAAAACTAGTATTTGCTAAATGCCTTTTGTGTGTTTGGCACTATGCTAGTTGATTTTCAAATATTATTTTACAGTCCTGTGAGGATTTTCATTTCATTTAGAATTTACATGTGGAGTCACTAAGGTACAGAGAAAGTAAGTTTAGTGAAGCTTATAGAAAGTGGAGTAATAATTTCATGTTCTAAAATTAAAAATGCATTATATCACAGCATGCAGATTTATTTTCTTGACAAGCTTTTTTTTTTTTTTTACTATAAAGCAGGAGGTGTGCAGCCACATTGCTTGGATTTGATTCATGGCTTAGCCTTCCTACCTATTGTGATGTTTGGCAAGTTACTCTAAGTCTTCATGTCCAGGGTTGTTTTGGTTTGGTTGATTTTTTTTTTTTCTTTTAGCCTGTCAAATGGGGATAATAGTCTAACAGTCTCTTGTTTGTTGTGAGGATTAAATGAGTTAAACCATAAAGATCTCAGTATATTATCTAATGTTTATTGAACTTTCAATAAATTGGTTGTAATGAAGAACAGTTTTCAAAGTTTTATATGCACAGTGACTTATTTTGCTTTATAAGTAATTCTTTTGGTACTTAGAAAAACCTCAGAATATTCCACATTTTTAGAATGTTTATAACTTGTTATTATATTTCATTAATTCATTTTACATAAGATACTAGTATAATAGATACGGTATGTTTGTATTAGGAATTTTACTTTTCTTTGTTGTATACAGTGATTAATACGTGGTAGACAATATGTATTGCACGATTGAGCGAACTTGAATCTGTTATCATTACCTTTTTTTCCTATAAATTCCTAAAAATTTGACCTTTATTCTTATTATAAATTATAAAAATTCTAAACTTAGTGACTGATTATGTCTCTCAAAAATTTTATTCATCTTTTTAAATGCTATTTTAGCTTGTTTTTAGCTAAAAAAGAAAAATAAAAATGATTCTTTGCCTGAAATAATCTTTAAAAATAAAAAAAATGTGCTTCACATTAATGTTTTCATTTTCCCTTGTTCTCTCAGCTTCACAATGAAGAGGATAATTCAGAATCGTCTGCTGTAGAGCAGCCATCTACTTCAAACTCAATACCACACACCGTGCAGGCTGCTCCTTCAGCATCTGGACATGAGACTGACTCTTCTCCTCCCCCTTACAGTAGTATTACCGTGGAAGTACCTACAACTTCAGGATTGTTGCTCTTAGTAGGGAACTACTAGTAATGTTTTTAATAACTTAATTTTTTTTTTTTTTACCAGTATGGTTTTGTATAATTATCAAGTCTGTTAATGGGCTTCTCTAGTTTTATGATTTTTTAAAACAAATTTTTCTAGAGGTAGTTTATAAAATAATTTACTCTGTGCCTTATGTGTCTCACGTTTTAAAAATTAATTTAAAAATGTAGCTTGTCAAGCTTTCTTATGCTTGCTAGAATCCATTTCTAGTAGACTAACCTATATAACTTTTGGAAAAAATATACATACCCATAGATTCATGCACACATATAATGCCTATGGACATGCATGTATTAACATACCCATACATGTGTGTGTTTACTTGTATAGTCATCAAACCAGGTATTATTCTTGATGAACGTGAGTGGGAATGTGGTTAGCATATGTGAATGGAGGTGAAGGGTGTACATAATGTTCCCCCCTACACATGGTAATATTTCTTGAATACAAGGCAGTGATTCTCGCTTGCTACTGTTCATCTCATCCTTTCAGGTCATTCTCAAGAATACCCTCATCTGTTTCTCTGGCCACAATTTATATTTTCCCAGTAATGCTAAGTTAATCATTCTGTGATGGAAGATGCTAAGACTGAAAGTCCCTTTGCTAAATGTCCCTCTGTTGTGGCTACTATTTGTTTAACAGACCACCTCAAACCTGATGGAGTAAAATAACAATCATTATTATCAATTCTCAGAATTTGGAGGCTGAACTTGGTTTCATGATGAAGTTCTCGGCTAGAGTCTCTTGTGATTGTTGTCTGATGGAGGCAATTGCAGGCTTCCTTATTCACACATTTACTGGTTGAGGCAGGCTTCGAATGTGGCCTCAGCTGAGGCTATTGGCCAGAACAGTTATTGGTGGCCTCATCTTGTGGTCTGGGCTCCTCTCTGAATGCAAGCTGGCTTCTACGAACAAGCATTCTGAGAGAAAGCCAGATGGAACGGGTTACATTGCCTCAAAAGTCACAGTGCAGGTTGTTGAAGTGAGTCAGTTTAGTCTCTCTTCAGGATTATTGAAGAATTAGTCTCTGTCTCTTCATGGGAAGTGTTTCAAAGAGTAGACTATGGTTTAAAACCACCACAGCTGTATATAGCCTCAGCCTCTTTGCCACCAGGCCTGCTCCTTTGACAGTCTTCCCTATTTCAGTAAATGGCTCTAGCAGGCCAGAAACTGGGGAGTCAGCTTTTTGGTATCTTATTATAAAATCATGTGTTTTTTCTCCTTCAGTTTTTATTGTCATGAAATATTTTATTAACATATTTCTTCTTGAAGCTAATCCATCCCTATATGCTTGGACTTTTCGTCACATGTTCCAGTATTTTCTGGATTTGAATTCATTAATATTTTAGTGTTTTTGCAGCTTCTTTGATGTGATCTGTAACTTTATGTACTGTCTTTTTAGTTTGGAAAAACAAACTGTTGGAAAGCAAAGTTGAAAGCAAAATTTTATGAAAGCAACATAAAATGAATTGAGAAGCTTCTCATTTTTCTATGATGTATAGTAGTTTTGATAAAGTAGCATGATATTTTTAAAGGTTAGGCGAATTTCAGTGTGAAACAAGTGAAGCCTAGTACCTATATGTTCAGTTATTGTCACCATCTCCTTTGTGATTACTGGTCGTTTAAATTTTTTCACCTATGGTAAAAGGCCATCCCTGACTAATTGAGAGTAAGAACTGAGTAATTCTAGAGTTTTGGGTCTCTGCTTAATGAAAGCTATTATACTATTTTTCTTTAGCTTTTTGGTCAATGTTAAATTTTAGGTATGGACAATGCCTGTTTTCTGTGGAGATTATGTTCTTCAGTAGGTCAGTTTATGACTGCTTTTATAGATCTGAGCAACCTCAGTTATAAAAGGTGACATTTGTATATAATGCTTCACTTTTTACAGAGTCCTCTTGAATACTGTTCTATTTTATCCCATAATAGCAAGTAATACATCACTGGGTCAGCTTCATAGATGAGAAAGGAGAACTTCATAAGACTTAAGTGATGTGCTTGGGTTACACAACTTCCAAGAAGGAGGGCTAGGATTGGAACTCCCCAGACTTAACATTCTGTGGTTGAGAGCCAACCTTTGCCTTAAAGGGCAGAAGAAAAGGAAGTAAAATTGACAAGTGAAAATTAAAGATGCTTCTTCCCAACTTTTACCTGTTACTGGCAGATGTATTTTTTTCTATCATGGGTGTTAAAACTTTTTAAAAACTTATATATATATATATATTTTAAATTGGAAATAATTGCTTTATAATGTTTCACATCTAGTTTTAAGGTAAAGGATCTCATTACCTTGGGTAATATATATTCCAGTGTTCCAGGCTTTTGAATAAGTATTTATTTATCTTATTTTTGACTGTGCTGAATCGTCATTGCCGCGTGGGGGTTTTCTCTACTTGCAGTGAGCAGGGGCTACTCTTCAGTGTGGTGTGTGGGCTTCTCATTGTCATGTCGCCTCTTGCTGCAAGATCAGGCTCTAGGGTGCTTGGGCTTCAGTAGTTGTGGTACACAGGCTTAGTTGGCCCGAAGCATGTTGGAACTTTCTGGACCAGGGACTGAACTTGTGTCCTCTGCAGTGCAAGGTGGATTCTTAACCACTAGACCACCAGGGAAGCCACCATTGTTTCAGTTTTAAAAGTTTATAATTTTAATGTTATTGCCTTAAACTTCATAATCATTGTTTTTACTGAAGTTTTGCTTCTACTTTAGTCTTTAGAACTAAAAAAATCTATTTACTTGACTGTGTGCAGTGTTTTTACATCCTAATAATAAGTCTTTTCTAAGACTTTGTGACTCTTGTGCCTTTTGTTGGATAACATTCAGTATTATGCTGCTGCTCACCACTTCCTGTTATTAAGTTAAAAATTGCCTAACTTCAGACCCTTAGCTCTTATTGATAGCATTAAAAATACTTATTTTTAAAACCTATAGACATTAAAACACAATAGGAAAAATTTTGCTGGAGTGTAGTGTGTTTTCATGTTGAAAATGCAAGAAAGTCTGATAAAGATAGGTAAAATTATAAAAATATAGAAAATGTAAAAATGCTGTCATTATAATAGAGGAAATCACAGAAGTAAGTGTTAAACACTGTGGCATGTACTACTTTTAGAATCTACCTGTTACTTATGGCAGTAATTCTAGCTCATCTTGGTCGACTGATTGACCTATGTGTATGATTTTACTTATATGAAAGTTGGCAATAATTGTTGCAGCTTTAAAAAAAATAGTTTATTGTAATATACTTCTGGAGATCATATGTCAAAAATAGCTTAAAAATTGGGGAGGGACAAACTCTTCCAAAAAAAGAAAACCTAAAGAGCTAGGTAGATGCAGGGAAAATGGGAGAAGGGATAAGAGTGAAAAAGAGTTAAAAGCATTAATCTTTTAGCAAAGAGAAATACTGAGTTTGCTTAGGAGTTGCTAAAATCGACCCATGTAGAAAAATTAACGTCATATATTAGCAGAACAAAGTCTTTGGAGTCTGGAAATTTCTGGGTTCTGCCACTTCTTGATTGTGTGATTCTGGGCAAATCACCTAACTTTTCTGAACCTCAGGGTTGCTGAGGTTAATGTATTTAGAAGTGGTATAGAGGTGGCTAGTGATATTTCAGTGTTTTTTTTTTTTTTTAAACTATTATTCCTGCTGTTTTTACTTTTTTTGGCTGTGAGATTATGAGCAGATAAATTCTCTGAGCACAGCAAGTGGGCGCGCAGAGCATGTTCCCATATGGTGAGTTTCTTACCTCGTTTGTGTTGCACACATTTTCAGTCTCCTTCTTGATGCTCTTGTGTATATCAGCCTCTGGATGATATTTATCAGTCCTTTCTCAATAAATACAGGACTCCAAGAACATGATGTAATAAAAATTTATATGTTATACAGCTTATAATGTAGGACTGCAAATGGCAGTGATTATCTTCAGTGGTATTCTGTAACTGGTTAAATGTATTATGGCTGCAAAAATGTCATTAGTTTGTTCTAATGGTTATCTTTTTTTAAAACCCTTTCCTTCAGATACAGAAGTTTACAGTGAGTTTTATCCTGGCCACCTCCTTACAGTGTTGCTACCTCCCTTCCCACGTACGATGAAGCTGAAAAGGCCAAAGCTGCTGCAATGGCAGCTGCAGCAGCAGAGACATCTCAAAGAGTAAGACAGTGTTATTGTTTCCTTTTGAGAATAATATCCAAGATAGTTCTCTCTGCATGCTTTTTTTTTTTTTTTTTTTTTTTAGTATTTTTTATACTGCTGCTCATTTGTGTCATTGTGTTTTGGTACTCTCTGAGTGAAATATACCTTCTGCATTCCTTGACCCCCCTCATTTTTGTTTCTGTTGGTCTTTTCCTGCACCCTGTCTCAGATTGTGGTCATCTAGGTGTTCTTTTTACCACTAATGTATCATTGTCTAAACTTGATTTCAGGCATCTCCTGCACTAAGACATCCCTCCCACCCTTCCCCCTGCCATCCCTCTGACTTCCTCATGCAAGTTACCCCCACCCTGTTGACCTCTTCACTGTTAATGAAGTGCCTTTAGTGTCTTTCCTTTCTTTCTTATGTAGTTTAGATTCTGTGGTCCATAACTATAATTATAAATCATTATTTTCTATTCATTTTTTATACATTAGCACAGCCAGTCAGTGACTCTATGAGTGAACTTGTGGTAAGTTAAAACACTCACAGGCAAGTCTGGGTCAGTCTCTTGTGGGCTCACTGCTCCTTTCTCCTGGGTCCTGGTGTGCACAAGGTTTTGTTTGTGCCCTCTAAGAGTCTGTTTCCCCAGTCCTGTGTAAGTTCTGGCAGCTCTATGGTGGGGTTAATGGCAACCACCACCAAGAGGGTTTAGCCATACCCAGGTCTGCTGCACCCAGAGCCCCTGCCCCTGCAGCAGGCCACTGCTGACCCGTACCTCCGCAGGAGACACTCAAAACTCAAAGGCAGGTCTGGCTCAGTCTCTGTGGGGTCTTTTGGTGAGGACAAGGTTTTGTTTGAGTTCTCTGAGCGTCTTTGGCAGTTATGGAGTTTGATTCTAAACATGATTTTGCCCTTCCTACCATCTTGCTGGGGCTTTCCTTTGCCCTTTGACATGAGGTATCTCTCTTTGGTGTCTGAGGAGGCCTTACAAATGGTTGTCTAAGGAGGCCTTACAGATAGCTGAGAAAAGAAGAGAAGCAAAAGACAAAGGAGAAAAGGAAAGATATACTCACTTGAATGCAGAGTTCCAAAGAATAGCAAGGAGAGATAAGAAAGCCTTCCTCCATGGTCAATGCAAAGAAATAGAGGAAAACAATAGAAAGGGAAAGACCAGAGATATCTTCAAGAAAATTAGAGATAGCAAGGGAACATTTCATGCAGTGATGGGCACAATAAAGGACAGAAATGGTGTGGACCTAACAGAAGCAGAAGATATTAAGAAGAGATGGCAAGAATACACAGAATAACTATACAAAAAAGATCTTCATGACCCAGATAACCACAATGGTGTGATAACTCACCTAGAGCCAGACATCCTGAAATGCAAAGTTAAGTGGGCCTTAGGAAGCATCACTAGGAACAAAGCTAGTGTAGGTGATGGAATTCCAGTTGGGCTATTTCAAATCCTAAAAGATGATGCTGTGAAAGTGCTGCACTCAAGATGCCAGCAAATTTGGAGAACTCAGCAGTGGCCACAGAACTGGGAAAAGTCAGTTTTCATTCCAATCCCAAAGAAAGACAATGCCAAAGAATGTTCAAACTACTGCACAATTGCACTCATCTCACATGCTAGCAAAGTAATGCTCAAAATTCTCCAAGCCAGGCTTCAAGAATACATGAACTGTGAACTTGCACATGTTCAAACTGGATTTAGAAAAGGCAGAGGAACCAGAGATCAAATTGCCAACATCCGTTGGATCATCAAAAAAACAAGAGAGTTCCAGAAAAACATATGCTTCTGCTTTATTGACAATGCCAAAGCCTTTGACTGTGGGGATCACAACAGACTGTGGAAAATTCTTCAAGAGATGGGAATACCAGATCACTTTACCTGCCCCCTGAGACATCTGTATGCAGGTCAAGAAGCAACAGTTAGAACTGGACATGGAACAACAGACGGTTCCAAATCAGGAAAAGGAGTACATTAAGGCTGTTTGTTATCACCCTGCTTATTTAACTTATATGCAGAGTACATCATGAGAAATGCCAGGCTGGATGAAGCACAAGCTGGAATCCAGATTGCTGGGAGAAATATCAATAACCTGAGATACACAGATGACACCACCCTTATGGCAGAAGATGAAGAAGAAGTAAAGAGCCTCTTGATGAAAGTGAAAGAGGAGAGTGAAAAAGTTGGCTTAAGACTCAGCATTCAGAAAATTAAGATCATGGCATCCTGTCCCATCACTTCATGGCAAACAGATGGGGAAACAATGGAAACAGTGAGAGACTTTATTTTTGGGGGCTCCAAAATCACTGGAGATGGTGACTGCAGCCATGAAATTAAAAGACATTTGCTCCTTGGAAGAAAAGCTATGATAAACCTAGACAGCATATTAAAGAACAGAAATAGGACTTTGCTGACAAAAGTCTGTCTAGTCAAAGCTATGTTTTTTCCAGTAGTCATTTACGGATGTGAGAGACCATAAAGAAAGCTGAGTGGCAAAGAATTGATTCTTTCGAACTGTGGTGCTAGAGAAGATACTTGAGAGTCCCTTGGACAGCAAGGAGATCCAACGAGTCAATACTAAAGGAAATCAGTCCTGAATATTCATTGGAAGGACTGATGCTGAAGCTGAAACTCCAGTACTTTGGCCACCTGATGTGAAGAACTTACTTATTTGAAAAGACCCTCATGCTGGGAAAGATTGAAGGTAGAAGGAGAAGGGGACGATAGAGGATGAGATGGTTGGATGGCATCACCAACTCAATGGACATGAGTTTGAGTAAGTTCCAGGAGTTGGATCAGGGAAGCCTGGTGTGCTCTAATCTATGGGGTCGAAAAGAACTGGACACAACTGAGCGATTGACCTGAACTGAACTGAACTGAGGTTAAAACACAAAGAAAGAATTTACCAGGCCTACAAACTTGTTTGTCAATTTACTTATTTTTCTTTTTCTGTCCTTTGAACACATGCTGCCCAGAATTTGGGAATGATGGTCAAAGATTCCACCATGCTTTCTCCCCCATCTTCCCTGTCGTAGTCATCGAGTTAGTGATAGATGGATATGTTATTTCCTGTTCTGGTAAAGGAGTGGCTATCTTGATAAAAGAGAATGAGATGTATGTATGGTTTTTCCTGTGGTCCATGTATGGATATGAGAGTTGGACTGTGAAGAAGGCTGAGTGCCGAAGAATTAATGCTTTTGAACTGCGGTGTTGGAGAAGACTCCTGAGAGTCCCTTGGACTGCAAGGAGATCGAAGCAGTCCATTCTGAAGGAGCTCAGCCCTGGGATTTCTTTGGAAGGAATGATGCTGAAGCTGAAACTCCAGTACTTTGGCCACCTTATGCGAAGAGTTGACTCATTGGAAAAGCCCCTGATGCTGGTAGGGATTAGGGGCAGGAGGAGAAGGGGACGACAGAGGATGAGATGGCTGGATGGCATCACTGACTCAATGGGCGTGAGTCTGAGTGAACTCCGGGAGTTGGTGATGGACAGGGAGGCCTGGCGTGCTGCGATTCATGGGGTCGCAAAGAGTCGGACACAACCGAGCGACTGAACTTAACTGAACTGATGCTGTTATTCTTTAGTCATGTAAAAAGTGGGGAATTACTTACATTTTACTGTGGCTGCAAGTAGGACTAGAGTTTGTTACCTTTTTTTCTTGACTTAGACTTTAGAGAAGTCATTTCAAATCTTGGATTCATCCCCATTTTGTTCAGGAAAAGAACACAACATATGTCACGGAGGAAAGCTCGTGAGGTGAGGGGCCAAGGTGAGGAGGAACGTGTTTGTACATGCAGCATTCTCACCCTGCCACCAACGGCCAGTGCCCAACGAGTAGATTTTTTGGTGGGTGACCGGTTGGGTTTCTTTCATCAGCCACAACCGTCTCCACACCTTCTCCCACTCCCGTCCTCCAGCACACAGAGAGTTAAACATCATCATAAGTAGTTTTGGGCACATAAGTAAAGATAGTAAACCGCAAATTTATTATTATGCATTTTCCATCTGAGAGTTAAGTAGTTTCTGTTAAGACCGTGGCATAAATGTAACTCAGTCAGTAAGGATTTTCGATGTTGGGAGGAGAGAGTTATAGGGCAGGAGGACAGATCTGTGAGGTGTGGAGTTCTTAGTAGAGTGTGTGTGTTCATGTACGCGTTTGTATATACATGCACACACTCTCTTGGTGACATGGGACAGTAGCTCCTTTTCTCAGGGAATGTCTCCCTGGGGACTTTGGAAATGGTAAAGGTCTTTAGGGCTTTCCTGGTGGCTCAGATGGAATCTGCCTGCAGGGCAGGAGACCCAGGTTCGATCTTTGGGTTGGGAAGATCCCCTAGAGAAAGGAATGGGTACCCACTACAGTAAAGGATGTTAAGGACCTTATGTCCTCTGTTAACCTAATTTCCACTCTATTGGGTCTAAACTAAAGATAAAGTAAGAGTCATTAAGTCTTGTTCTCTGTGTCTTGAGATAGAAATGATTTTACTTTTTGGAGAGAAAACTGAAATGTTACTGTTAGAACCCCTCACTGTCGTCATTTCCAGTGTCTTGTTTTAGAAAGTAATGTGATTCTCTGCCTGAATTGGAATATGCCCATAAAGAAAAATTTTCTGTTTTTACTTGCTTCTGAGACCATTTTAACTCTAGCTTGTGAAGACTGTGGAAAATTTTATGGAAAGTAGAAACAGAGTTGTACAAAGAAACTAACTTTGACCCTTGTGAAAAATCTTTCAAATTTGTCTGTTTCTGTCCCCCTGCTCCAGCACCCTCTTTGAGTTTCTATACCTGATTCGGATAAAGAACTGATCTGATTAGCACTTGAGTACTTCAGTTGTAAATAAATCTCAACTGGATTAACTGAAACTTTATTTCTTAAACCCAGTTTCATTGGGGGAATGTAGGTAGTCAGGACACTTGGAAACAATACTGTTTTCTACTGTTTATTTTTATTGTGTAGGGTTGCAGGTATGATTATGTGATGACTCAGTAGATTTACTGAAATGCATTACCCATTTTAATATTTCTATAAAAAAAAAGGGCTTCTCTGGTGGCTCAGAGGTTAAAGCGTCTGCCTCCAATGCGGGAGACCCGGGTTTGATCCCTGGGTCGGGAAGATCCCCTGGAGAAGGAAATGGCAACCCACTCCAGTACGCTTGCCTGGAAAATACCATGGACAGAGGAGCCTGGTGGGCTGCAGTCCATGGGGTCACCAAGAGTCGGACACGACTGAGCGACTTCACTTTCACTTTTCACTTTCATGCATTGGAGAAGGAAATGGCAGCCCACTCCAGTGTTCTTGCCTGGAGAATCCCAGGGACGGGGGAGCCTGGTGGACTGGTGGGCTGCAGTCCATGGGGTCACAAAGAGTTGGACATGACTGAATGACTTTACTTACTTTTTACTTACTTATAAAAAAACAGAACTAAAGAGCCTCTTGAAAGTTTTCAGAAAACTAAGATCATGGCATCTGGTCTCATCACTTCATGGCAAATAGATGTAGAAACAGTGGCTGACTTTTATTTTTCTGGGCTCCAAAATCACTGCAGATGGTGACTGCAGCCATGAAATTAAAAGATGCTTACTCCTTGAAAGGAAAGTTATGACCAACCTAGACAGCATATTAAAAAAGCAGAGACATTACTTTGTCAACAAAGGTCCATCTAGTCAAGGCTTTGGTTTTCCAGTAGTCATGTATGGATGTGAAAGTTGGACTGTGAAGACAGCTGAGTGCTGAAGAATTGATACTTTTGAAGTGTGGTGTTGGAGAAGACTCTTGAGAGTCCCTTGGACTGCAAGGAGATCCCACCAGTCCATCCTAAAGGAAATCAATCCTAGGTGTTCATTGGTAGGACTGATGTTGAAGCTGAAACTCCAGTACTTTGGCCACCTGATGCGAAGAGCTGACTCACTGGAAAAGACCCTGATGCTGGGAAAGATTAAGGGCAGGAGAAGGGGACGACAGAGGATGAGATGGTTGGATGGCATCACCAACTCAGTGGACATGGGTTTGGGTGGACTCCGGGAGTTGGTGATGGAGAAGGAGACCTGGTGTGCTGTGGTTCATGGGGTTGCAAAGAGTCGGACGTGACTGAGAGACTGAACTGAACTGATGAAAAATATTTGAATTTCTCATAATTCACTTTATAAAACTTTTAAACATGGCTTGCCACTTAGTCCCATCTTATAAGCATATAGTGGATAGAATTCATTTTTTTGTACCTTGTTTAAAATTGTGAGTACAATTTTGACACAAAAGCTAGCACTTGATAAATTATGCACAACCTTAAAACTATTTCTAATACCTATTACCTAGCACATCCTTGGTGTTTAATAAATAACAGTTAATTAAGTTAATGTATGCTTTCTTTAAAATAGCCAGTGTGGGAATTTAGAAAAATACTATTGTTGTCCTAAGACAGCTGTTTGTTTTAAATTTTTTCTTAAAAGGGCTTCTAAGTCAATGTTTAATGTAATTGAAATTATTGTGTAGCTACCATCTTTCATTTTTTTAAGCATTTTATGTATTTTCTGTTATGTTAATGGTTGAGTGAGATCCCATGGAATCTAATATAGGGGCCATTCCTCTCTAGTGAATAGTTAGAATCTTTTCAAGAGTGTGTTTCCAGTGTTAATGTTGTAAAGGATATCTTTGTGTGTATGTCGCCTATCTTTGTAAAAATGATGTGCCTATAGTAAAATCCCTCGCACTGGACTGGTGTTTCAGGAGAATATGAAATATTTATATGCTTGCCATTGTATTGACAGTGTTCTTTTGGAGCTCCTACTGTGCTTTAGTGTTTATTTCTTGAATTAGCTTAAAATTATACAAAAATTTATTAATATGTATTTAATCATTGCTAGTGATTGCACTGGAGAAGGCAGTGGCACCCCACTCCAGTACTCTTGCCTGGAAAATACCATGGACAGAGGAGCCTGGTGGGCTGCAGTCCATGGGGTCACCAAGAGTCGGCCACGACTGACTGACTTCACTTTCACTTTTCACTTTCATGCATTGGAGAAGGAAATGGCAGCCCACTCCAGTGTTCTTGCCTGGAGAATCCCAGGGACAGGGGAGCCTGGGGGGCTGCCGTCTATGGGGTTGCACAGAGTCAGACACGACTGAAGCGACTTAGCAGCAGCAGCAGCAGTGATTACACTGACCATCAGAAGGTTGCCTTGGATGTAGGATTGCAGAGTTTAAGGGATCTTTTTGCCTAAATAATGAGCAGTATGGTTTTGAAAGTCTTTTTCCTTCAGGAAAACAATATATGTAGTGAAACAGCCATGCTTGGATGCCTGGGTTCAAGTCCTGTCTTGACCTAGCTAATTATACGATCTTGGGCAGGGTACTTAGCTTCTCTGAGCTCTGTCCGTACCAACACAAAGTTGAAACAAAACACCCAGGAGAGATTACATGTATGTAACATGGAGATAATATATTTGTAGATGAGGTCACGTCACTTGTTTGTTAAAAATTCTCTAAGATCTCCTAGTTCACTCAGTAAAACTCGGGGTCCTTTCTTGGACTCTTTGACATTTCTTCCTGTTTGCTTCCAGTGGTTTCAACCATATCAGCTTCCTTGCTATTTCTGTAACATGCCAGGTCTGATTCTATCTTAGGACCTTGGCACTGGCTTGTCCCTCTGCCTGAAACACTCCTCTATGAGATATCGGTATAGCCACCGTACTTTACCTCTCCTTTAAGTCTTTGCTCAGTGTTGCCTTAATGAGGCCTGTGCAACCTCCATATTTAAAACAGTAACCCTTACTTAACATTCTAAACATCCTTTCCCTTTTTTTCTTGTGGAACATTTATACCTTTTAATAATTTTATAAGTAACTTGTTTGTTATATCTTTATTGGTTGTCTGGTTCCCCTCGCTGAGATGTAGCCTTCAGAAAGACAGACATCTTGGTTTTATGTACATTCATGTATCCCAAGTACCAGGAAGTGAAGTCTTATGTAGAATGGGTGTTCTGTCAACAAAAATATTCAGTGTTTGTTGAATATTAGAGTCAATTAGTGATAACAGACTTTGTACTTTCAGAGAACTTTCTCAACATTTACAAGCAACTACATTAATGTGTTTATATAATTTTTGTACACAAAAGCATTGTACTGTACAAATGACTTTCACTTAGTATATTTTGGAAATTGTCATTTATTTTTAAATATTTGCTGTTTGAATTGCATTGCTTTCGATATACAATAATTTATTTCATTGGTCTCAGAATTATCAACGGTCTGAAATTTTACCCTACTTGCAAGCTATCTGATTAGCTTGTCACAGTTTTGTGAATGCTTACAGAAGACATCAGACAGAAACTTTATTATTCACAGCAGCAGTAGTAGTAGTCAGGGTATTATCATTTGCTCATGCCAGTTTCCTGAGCTTCAGGTCCCACAGGGCAGCTCAAACAAGGCCAGCGATGCCTCTACTTGCAGTGTGGAACCCTGAGTTTAGGGGAACCCAATATTTTCTAATGGTCAATAAGCACACCTACCTCTCTGCTGTGGTGAAAATCACTCAGTCATGTGTGACTCTTTGTGACCCCATGGACTGTATAGTCCAGGAATTCTCCAGGCCAGAATACTGGAGTGGGTAGCCTTTCCCTTCCCCAGGAGATCTTCCCAACCCAGGGATTGAACCCAGGGATTGAACCCAGGTCTCCTGCATTGCAGGTGCATTCTTTACCAGCTGAGCCACCAGGGAAGCCCAAGAATACTGGAGTGGGTAGCCTATCTCTTCTCCAAGGGATCTTCCAGACTCTGGAATGGAACCGGAGTCTCCTGCATTGCATGCAGATTATTTACCAACTGAGCTTTCAGGGAGCCTGCTCTGGAGGGAGATACTGTTTCTCTCTCTCAAAGCTGTGTACTACATAAACATCCTTGACAAGATAATACACAGCCAGTGCCTCTACCTGGAAGATGTAGAAACACCGAAGACTCACAGATAATTGTCTCCTGACAGTCGCCCACTACTGATGGGCATTTATATTGTGTCTATTTTTTTACCCTTATTAACATTGCTGCATTGAATTGTCTTTAATACATCATTTCTTACAAGTGATTTTCAAGAGCTGGAGTTACTGTGTCAAAGGATGTATATGTTTTAATTTTTGATAAATATTGCCAGATTGCCAACCATGGAGTTTGTGTCAGAGTTCACTGTTGATTATGAAAAATCCTTTCTCACTTTGACACTAAGGTAGCAGTGTCACATCTTTCTTTTGTGATACCATTTTCATTAATACAGTGTTACTCAGTTTTTTATCTTTTTTGTGTTCTCTTTCAAAGTTACTCTTTTCAAGGGTACCCATGGAAACTAATAATTACTGACATTTTTTGAGTACTTACTACATGCCAGACGTTGTATCATCTCAACTCTTTTGCTTATATATTACATTGAGGACATTAGACTTCATTTAAATTTTTATCTTTTCACTTAAGGTAATAAAATTGTAATTAGTGAACTATTCTAATGGTGAATTTTTTACAGATTCAAGAGGAAGAGTGTCCACCAAGAGATGACTTCAATGATGCAGACCAGCTCAGAGTGGGTAATGATGGGATTTTCATGCTGGCATTTTTCAGTAAGTAATATTTCATTTCCAGACCTTTTTCTTGCAGGTGTTAGTTGTGTGTGTATTTAAAGTAATGTGGACAGTGAAGGAAGACAAGTATTGTCAGTGTGTTACATTGTTTAAAATGTAAATTGCTCTTGATATTGAACTAACTGTGATCATATGTTATGATGCAAGTCCTTGAATTTGTTCAGCGCCTACCAGGTAACTTTCTATTGCAGTTATTATGCTAGATGCTTACTGTATAGAGATACATATAAGCATATTGAAAGCTAGATATGTTTTTGTATGTGAAATTCTACATGTCCATTTGGGGCCATAGGAATACGTATAATGAAATGGTAAATTCTGTTTTTGGAGCAGAGAACATCCACTTGAGTGTCTTTAATGGAAACTAATAATTACTGACATTTTTTGAGTACTTACTACATGCCAGACGTTGTATCATCTCAACTCTTTTGCTTATATATTACATTGAGGACATTAGACTTCATTTAAATTTTTATCTTTTCACTTAAGGTAATAAAATTGTAATTAGTGAACTATTCTAATGGTGAATTTTTTACAGATTCAAGAGGAAGAGTGTCCACCAAGAGATGACTTCAATGACGCAGACCAGCTCAGAGTGGGTAATGATGGGATTTTCATGCTGGCATTTTTCAGTAAGTAATATTTCATTTCCAGACCTTTTTCTTGCAGGTGTTAGTTGTGTGTGTGTTTAAAGTAATGTGGACAGTGAAGGAAGACAAGTATTGTCAGTGTGTGTTACATTGTTTAAAATGTAAATTGCTCTTGATATTGAACTAACTGTGATCATATGTTATGATGCAAGTCCTTGAATTTGTTCAGCGCCTACCAGGTAACTTTCTATTGCAGTTATTATGCTAGATGCTTACTGTATAGAGATACATATAAGCATATTGAAAGCTAGATATGTTTTTGTATGTGAAATTCTACATGTCCATTTGGGGCCATAGGAATACGTATAATGAAATGGTAAATTCTGTTTTTGGAGCAGAGAACATCCACTTGAGTGTCTTTAAACAGGAGGTATTCTGGGCAAATGGGACAATGTGATTTGAGACACAGAAATAGGAGTTTGTCCTATTTGTGGAGAATGGTGACTCACTAGAAGACCAGAAACCTGAGTAATCGTTATTTTAACATTTTGCAGCATTCTTAATTTAGCATTGGACTTTATAAAGTAGATTATGCTTTAAGAAGACTTCGTTATAGTCTTCATTATTTCAATTCCTAACTCAGGGATTGGAACATAGTACACTCAGTAAATAATAATGTGACACTTAAACTGTTTAAATTGCTAAAATAATTCTTAAAACCCAGTATTCAAGTAAGTAAATTTATCAGATTATGATAGGGTTAATTTCTGCCCTCAACTAGTTAAGTGATCAAGCTTTCATACCGTCTTTGATAGCATGCTGACTTAATGTATTTCAACTGTATAGTTAATTTTGATAATAAAACTGAGGAATGTTTTACCTAAAGTACCACATTCAACTTTAATAAGAGGTGAGTTACTTCTGAGTCTAAAAATTGTTACCTTTTCCTCCATTTTGAAGTGGTTTCTTGCTTCTTTTCTTTCTTTCATTTCATCTGCTAAAGAATAGAAGTATCAGAAGTATGTGGATGGATGTGCAGGCAATTATATTTTCCTCTTCAGATTTACTAAATTATATTCAGGTTGGCAATCAGATAATATACAATATTTATATCTTGTGGTTTTAGTTACAATTTGTCATTAGATATGTTAAGTACGGGACTTCCCTGGTGGCTCAAACGGTAAAGAATCTGCCTGCAATGCAGGAGACCTGGGTTTGATCTCTGGGTTGGGAAGATCCCCTGGAAGAGAACAGCTACCCCACTCCAGTATTCTTGCCTGGAGAATTTCATGGACAGAGGAGCCTGGTGGACTACAATCCATGGGGCTGCAAAGAGTCGAACACGACTGAGTGATTAATGCACACAAGTTTAGTATGATGAAAAGGAAAACCGCACTTTGGCTACAAAATAATTCTTCTTTGTACTATTAGTCTAGTAAATCTTAATTTTTTTCTTAGTTCAACTGGTAATTCTTTATATTAATAACAGGCTTCCCACATATTTTCTTTACAAAAAGAGTAGCGTAAACATTAATTCCTTTCATGGTTGTCTTTTAAAAAATCTTAATTGTTAAAGGAAGAATTTAAATTTATTGTAGTTATTTGTAGTATAAATACCTGTTTCTTAGAAATAAAAACATGTTATTTGACACCATCTAATTATTTGACTCGAGCTTAGTTATCATCTCTGCATTTCTGTATTTCACTTAACTGTGCTATCTTCTTCTCAATCTGTGTTTTAGGTCTGAAAGCATTTTACTGATACACCAGTGTTGTAAATGCACAGTAACCTAGGTACTTGGTTGGCTCTGTTTTTGGTCAGTGGTGGTATATTAATTGATATGAATGTAAATGTTTACATTTAATGTGTTAATGTGAATTATCTGCCTATTATTACAGTTTTATTAAATTAAGTTTCTACAATTTATATCTTTATGCTTCCTATTAGAATAGGAATCTTTGTAGACAAATACTGCACTGATATTATACGAGTAAGATTATATAAATTGTCACCTTCATTTCGTGATACATTTCTTTGGGTAAAGGCTATAGCCCAGTGCTTCAGATTTATTTGTAGTCACTGCCATCTAGTGGCAGTCTACAAATTGCAACGTGCTACATTTTCCACATAATAAACTATAGAGTAGCTAGGCAATGGCACCCCACTCCAGCAACTCTTGCCTGGAATATCCCACGAACAGAGGTGCCTGGTAGGCTACAGTCCCTGGGGTCGTGAAGAGTCAGACATGACTGAGCGACTTCACTTTCACTTTTCACTTTCATGCACTGGAGAAGGAAATGACAACCCACTCCAGTGTTCTTGTCTGGAGAATCCCAGGGACGGTGAAGCCTGGTGGGCTGCCGTCTATGGGGTCCCACAGAGTTGGACATGACTGAAGCGACTCAGCAGCAGCAGCAGCAGCTAGTTGAGCGTGACTTAGTGACTAAACAGCAACAAGCTATTGTTTAGATTCTGTTCTGCTGTCTAAGGTCTGGAAATAGATTTTCTTTAACATGGTTCATAATTTAAACATTTCAGATGATATAAGTTGTGCAAATAAAACTGTAGTGATTTTCAGTAAGAATATTTCAATTTAAACCTTTTGTTGGTTTAATTTTACTTTCTCTGTTTTCACCATCCACGATTCAGTCTCTTACTACATGTTACCTTAGAGTTTACACATACATTTGGTAAGAGAGTTGCTTGCTCATGTTCAGAAAATGTAAAGAAGGAAACGTGTATACCCCCTGATGATGCTTGCTCTCGTCAAGCCTTAGAAGGGTCACTGACAAATGCCTTTTATATGCCTTATCTCCTTGTGTCTGAGCCTGTTTTTAACAGATTTTCTCTCAAAGGAAGTGAAATAGAAGTCAGGTATACGTCTGTTAGTTAAAAGCTAGAAATTAAGGTTTGGTTCATTGGATAAGTGACATTCTGTGGAAATTACCTTGAACTCTAGTGCTTAAAAACATAATCTATATTCTGCTTAGAAAACTTTTCTGAAGTTTATCCTTTGGTACCGTGTGTGAGTCTTCAAATCAGCATGCTATCATAATAATTAATCACTTGCATTATTCCCATTTTAGACTTGAGGGAAACATAGTTAGAGAGATACTAGGTTATTTGAAAGTTGGGCTTCCCTGGTGGCTCAGACGGTAAAGAGTCTGCCTGCAGTGCTGGGGACCCGAGTTCAACAACTGGGTCATGAAGATCCCCTGGAGAAGGAAATGGCAACCCACTCCAGTATCGTTGTCTGGAAAATCCCATGGACGGAGGAGCCTGGCAAACTACTGTCCATGGGGTCGCAAAGAGTCGCACACGGCTGGGCTACTTCACTTTCACTTTCAAGTAAGTTTAAAAAGAATTAGAAAGATGTTTTGAAATGTGAATTCTGATCTGTAAGAAATTCTTCCGGTTCCATTCTGCATTCCTACCAGCAGTGAATGAGTGTTCCTTTTGCTCCATCCTCATCAGCATTTGGTAATGAGAGTTTAAAAAATTTTAGAAATATAATAGTTGTGTGGTGGTATCTAGTTGTGGTCTAATTTGCATTTCCCCAATGCTTAGTGATATTGAACATCTTTATTCAGTAAGTACTTTCAAGTACCTACCATGGATGAGTTATATAAGCGACAGTTCTTAAAGAGGTTATCTGGGTACCACACATTGATTGTCTTGTTAGGCATCAGTGACTTACTCTCTTCATATAGAGCTAGGTTTTTATATAGCTTTGGGCTCACGTATTGTAATTGCATCCAGAAAAGGGAGATATCTAAGAGTTTTACTGTACCTTAAGAAACTCATAATATTTGTGAAGTATTAAATTTTGTTGAACTTGTTCTGTTTTTAAGGAAAATAATTTTTTGGTCATTTCGTTGCTTGTAGTTTAATGGAAATAGCTGAAAATTAATACGTTGTTAGCTTCATGTTTTTCTCAACTGTTGATAGTTTAAATAAAGAGAATTGCATGAGGATAAGACAGAAATTTGACTTTAGGCAGTTCAGAATCAAGTATAGTAAAATCGATTATTCTTTGTCTGGGAATTTACTGTATTTGAAATATGGTGCATTTATATATAATGAGGATTTTTCTTTGATAAAATTAATAAGTGCTTAATGTCAGTATTATATTGGTGTTCATTGATTTGTAATATTCACTTGTTTGTTTTCAGAGCAAGTATCAAATTATTTAAAATTTAAACATTTTAAACTTTTCATTTATGAAATAATTTCAAATTTAGGAAGAAAAATTCAGAAACAGTACAGTTGGCATATAGCCGTCAACCAGCTTTTCCAAGTGTTAACATACATAACTTTAGTGATCAACATTGAGAAATTAAATTAACATCATGAAATAACACTGACTAGTTTGTAGACCTTTTTCAGATTTTCCCAGCTGTCCCACGGATGTCTTTTTCTCGGTCTAGCATCTATTTTGGGATTACGCATTGTATTGTGAAGTGAAGTAGCTCAGTCGTGTCCGACTATTTGCAACCCCATGCACTGTAGCCTACCAGGCTCCTCTGTACATGGGATTTTCCAGGCAAGAATCCTGGAGTGGGTTGCCATTTCCTTCTCCAGGAGACCTTCCCGACCCAGGGATTGAACCCAGGTCTCCTGCATTGTAGGCAAATGCTTTACCTTCTGAGCTACCAGGGGAGTCATTAGCCTCTGTGTTTCCATCATCTGCCTCAATCCAGAACAGTTTCTTAGTCTGTTTTTTAACAATTTTGATTCTTCTGTAGAGCCTGGTCGGTTATTTTGTAGAATGTCTTTCAATTTGGATTTAGCTAATGTTTCCCATTATTAGATTCAGGTGGTACATTTCGTCCCCTCTTCGCACTGCCCCTCCCCGCACCAAGAATACCACAGAAATGCTGTGTTTTCAGTGCATCATATCAGAAGGCAATGATCTAGATACCTTATTCCTGGGTATCTTATTACTAGGTATCTTATTACTAGTGGTGTTAACTCTCATCAGGATAAGGTAGTGTCCATCAGCTTTCTTCACTGTGGAGTTACTCTTTTCTCCTTTATTATTAATACATATCTTGTGGCTATTGAAAATTTAAAAGTGTAGCCATACTAAGTTAATGGATAAACTATAGTATATAGTATTGCTTTCTGATTACCCGACAAATTCTTTGGGTAGGTGGGAGGTATATATATAAAATGATGAGTGTATACAGGTGTAAAAGACTTGGTTGCAAAAAAAGAAAAAGACTTGGGTGCCACAGTCCTACCTACAACGCTTCTTACTTACCTTGTGACTTTGTGTGTGGAGCCTAACTGTTCTGAGTCTTCATTTGCCCTTCTGTGAAAGGGAATTAATTCTGATCTCGTCCTTCTTAAAAGGCTAATATAAGGATCAAATGAGTTAATATACATGAAATGCCATGAATTACGAGTGGTGTTAAGTGCAGATGGTGTTCTCCTTCCTCATGCTTAACTGAGACGTCACCTCTCGGTTCTCGTAAGTCATTTGATTGGCAGCCTTCTTTCAGATGCCATTCACCTGTCTAAACCTGCTGTATTTGCTCTTAGGGGAAAAAAAAAGGACCACAAGCGGAGAATTGTCATTGGAGCAACACTAAGCATACTTCACCAACTTTCCTGTGCCAATTTTCCTACTTCCCTGTTATTTATTCCCCCAAACCTTTTCCACAGAAGTAGAGCCTATATGAACCTGTTGCTTCTCTGGGTTCCATCTTGGGCCTTGCTGTGTTGGGAACAGGTGACCACCACCTCCACCTTTTTTTTTTTTTTTTTTTTTCAATTTAAAAATTGATTTATTTTGCTATGCCGGGTCTTAGTTGCAACATGCAGATCTTTGGTTTTCACTGCTGTCTGTGAGATCTTTTCAGTTGTGGCATGTGGATTTTTAATTGTGGTATGTGGGATCTGGTTCCCTGACCAGCCATTTGCAAGCCAAGAAGAGAACCCTCACCAGACACGGAATTTTCTGACTCATTGATCTCAGACTTCTGATTGGGAGTGTGGAGTCAAAGCCACTTGACCAGCAGGAAAGTCCCTTCCCTACACCTTTTAAGCTTCCTTATTTTGTTCTAGCTCTTCAGCGGAACATGCATAAATGAAGGTGGAGCTGAAAGAAAAGTATTCATGTCTTCTCTCTTAGGCATGTATTGATATCTGTTCATCTGTCTCTGCTACACATTTTTGAATGGATTTTCCATACCTAAGGTTTAGTGTATGTTTATTAAATCCTTTTCCTGATGATTCAGACATGTCTTAGCAGTACTCAACGTTTTGGCACCAGGGACCAGTTTCATGGAAGACAATTTTTCCACAGACCAGGGAGGAGGGGGATGGTTTTAGGATGGTTCGTGTGCATTGCATTTATTGTGTACTTTATGTTCATCTATTACATTAGCTCCGCCTCAGATCATCAGGCATTAGGTCCCAGAGGCTGGGGACCCTGTGAGGATCCAGAATGGAGTGCTCTGCCCTTTCTGTACCTTAAAGACTTACTCAGCTTTACTTTCTGTCTTATAGGCCAAGGGCATAAAAAGTGGCTCTATCTGTGCTTCAGTAGTCACAGCTTCCCTGTTTAACTAGTGCATGTGTATGTGAGAGCAGTTAAAGGTGACTGAGGTACATGTTTGTCTGTTCAGGGTGCTGTAACAAAATATCACAGACTGGGTGGCTTAAACAATGAAAATTTATTTTCTCATGGTCTGGAAGCTAGAAGTCTGAGATCAGAGAGCCAGAAACTTTGGTTTCTGGTGAGGGTCCTCCTGGCTTGCAGATGGCTGTCTTCTTGCGGTGTCCTCACATGGCCTCTCCTCTGCGTGTGTGCACAGAGAACTCTCTGCCATCTCTACCTCTTCTCTAGGGACTCCAGTCCTGTTGTATTACGGCTTTACCCTTATAACCTCAGGTACTCATGACTCCCTCCTTAAAGGCCCTATCTCTGCGTAAGTCACACTGGGGGGTTAGGACTTTAATCTACAAGTTTTGAGGAGGATGCAATTCAGTCAGTAACAAATTATATGACATGACACAGTTTATAGGAGTTCATACCGCTGGTGGAGCCCATAAAGAAAACATGACACCTCATTAAGTGCTTTTTCATCCTTTTGAATCTTGTTCCTCTTTGGGGCACAGTGATATGTCTAGTAGATGGTGGTAGATCTGATTTTGAAGAAACTGGACAGTGTTTAAATGCTTTTTTCCCCCCAAAGCTGAATATGCTCAATGGTACAAAAAAAAATAACACTTTTGAAATATTTTGCTGTTTTGGATTTCTCCATCAGTGCTTCCTGTGTTTTAAATATAGGAAGATCCCCAAGACATGAGATGCTTGCAAAATGATAGAATGTTCATAGCACACTGAGATGGGGTGCTCAGGACTGGAGGTGTCTGTCCTCTGCACCAGACCTCTCCTGCCTGTCTTACGGGTTGAGGAGAGAAATACCTCAGCTTGTCAATAGCATATATGGAACAACCAGTTAGGAATCTCTGCTGCTGCTTGGTAATGTCAATTCTTCAAATATATATAAAACTGGTTTTGTTATCTGCTTTCCCCACAGTTAACACAAATATCAGCCAGTTAGATAGAGAGCTGCTATATGCAATAGATTATTCTAGAACGATGGAAATATTCTATCTCTGTTGTCCAGTATGGCAGCTAAAATGAGAGAATAAACAAGCTTTATATAGTGTAGCTTCCCTGGTGGCTTAGATGTAAAGAGTCTGCCTGCAGTACAGGAGACCCAGGTTCGATCCCTGGGTCAGGAACATCCCTGGAGGAGGACATGGCAACCCACTCTAGTATTCTTACCTGGAGAATCCCATGGACAGAGAAGCCTGGCGGACTGCAGTCCATGGGGTTGCAGAGTTGGACACCACGAGCAACTTCCATACTTCTACACACTTTATTTATAGTAGTGTCTCCTGAAATGTTTTTGGCAGGATAGATGGGACCTACTCTAATGTGAAGAGGTCGTTTTGTATGTATAGGGATGGTGGCAGACATTTTTTAGCAATCACCATGTGCCAGGTGCTGTGCTAAGCTTTTTACATTCTCACGTAATCCTCTTATCAATCTCATGAAGTCAGTGCTTAAAGGTAAAAGAACTGTGGCTCAACAGAAGTCAGCAGTGAGTCCAAGGTTGTATATCCAGTGAGTGAGTTGTGACTCAAGACACAAGTCTATTATTTCAAAATTCATTTTTCTGGCTATGGCATCACCATGTATTATAGCTTCCCATTAATGATCAAAAAGCCTGCATCTAGAAAGTTTTACGAAGGAAGAAATGATAATAGTAGGGGCATTGCTTCAAAGAAGTAGCCATTTCATTTGAACTTACCTTAAAACATTTTCTCTAGATCTTTAGAATTTTGAAAAACCAGAATTTCTCTAGGTAATTTACTTAATTCTCCCTGGGGCTTGGTTGGCGATATTTAGGGTGAGAGGATGAGCAGTGAACAAGACTTACATTCAAGTTGGTCCTTAGCTTTATTATTATTATTGCTTTTATTATTGTGATTTTATTGGTATCTTGAACATAAATATGGCACTCTGATTATATCTCAGGGACCTGGGATTATAATGGTTTATGCTACAAATAGTAGAAAACCCTCACTAGCTGTGGAAAATAGTTAGGAGACTGTCTCATAAAAGCAGAAGTCTCTGGATAGGCAGACCTCAGGCACAGACTGTGTCAGTGCTGTGGCTCTGCTTTACTTTCTTAACAACACACACACACACACACACACACACATGCTCACATGCACACAAACCCTCCCACCCACCATCTACCCTTCCGCCCCTCCACAATCCACCCCAGCAGACTTAGGGTGATCGTTTAGTTCTCAGGCCGATAGCAGGAACATGGCAGCAGTTTCAGGTATCATGATTCAAGGTGACACCAGTGGAAGAAGAAGGGCCTCTTCTTTTTCTTCTTCTTCTTCCTTTTTTTAAAGCTTTTATTGTAGAAATTCTCAAGCTGGATGAGAGTATATTAAACATCTCTGTAGGATTTCCTTGGTGGTTTAGTGGTTAAGGCTCAGTCTTCCAGTGCAAGAGGGTGTAGGGTTTGATCCCTGGTTGGAGAACTAAGATCCCACGTGCTTTAGGATGTGGCCAGAAATTAATTTATTTTTATTTATTTATAATTTTTATTTTTACTTTTTTTTACCTTACAATACTGTACTGGTTTTGCCATACATTGACATGAGTCCACCACGGGTGTACATGATTTCCCAATCCTGAACCCCCCTCCCACCACCCACCCCATATCATCTCTCTGGATCATCCCCGTGCACCAGCCCCAAGCATCCTGTATCCTGTATTGAACATAGACTGGCGATTCATTCTTACATGATAGTATACATGTTTCAATGCCATTCTCCCAAATCATCCCACCCTCTCCCTCTCCCTCAGAGTCCAAAAGTCCTTTCTATACATCTGTGTCTCTTTTGCTGTCTCGCATACAGGATTATCATTACCATCTTTCTAAATTCCATATGTATGTGTTAGTATACTGTATTGGTGTTTTTCTTTCTGGCTTACTTCACTCTGTATAATCGGTTCCAGTTTCATCCATCTCATTAGAACTGATTCAAATGTATTCTTTTTAATGGCTGAGTAATACTCCATTGTGTATATGTACCACAGCTTGCTTATCCATTCATCTGCTGATGGACATCTAGGTTGCTTGCATGTCCTGGCTATTATAAACAGTGGTGCGATGAACATTGGGGTACACGTGTCTCTTTCAATTCTGGTTTCCTTGGAGTGTATGCCCAGCAGTGAGATTGCTGGGTCATAAGGCTGTCCTATTTGCAATTTTTTAAGGAATCTCCACACTGTTCTTCATAGTGGCTGTACTAATTTGCATTCCCACCAACAGTGTAAGAGGGTTCCCTTTTCTCCACACCCTCTCCAGCAATTCAATTCTGGTTTCCTTGGAGTGTATGCCCAGCAGTGAGATTGCTGGGTCATAAGGCAGTTCTATTTGCAATTTTTTAAGGAATCTCCACACTGTTCTCCATAGTGGCTGTACTAGTTTGCATGCCCACCAACAGTGTAAGAGGGTTCCCTTTTCTCCACACCCTCTCCAGCATTTATTGCTTGTAGACTTTTGGATCACAGCCATTTTGACTGGTGTGAAATGGTACCTCATTGTGGTCTTGATTTGCATTTCTCTGATAATGAGTGATGTTGAGCATCCTTTCATGTGTTTGTTGGCCATCCATATGTCTTCTTTGGAGAAATGTCTATTAATTTAAAATAAGCACACACAACATTGTAAATCAATTCTATTTCAATTTAAAAAATTAAAGCATCTGCATATCTATCACCCAGCTTCAACAAGGATCAGTTTAGAGCTACTGCCATTTATCCTAAATTCCATCCTCTGTGTCCTTCCTGTGTTTTTAAGAATGTTTTTCAAAAGTCCTATTTACAAAATAAAATCACTGGCAGGGGATTTGGGCCTCCTGTGATTTTCCCAGACTACTCAGGACTCACCTTTGGGGGCTAAGTATGGAGTCCAGCCACCCCTTAAATACAGGCTCTAGAAGTGGGCGGATTCCTGGGAAGGGGAACCACAGGTTTTGTTATGTAGGAGGAGGCTGTGAACAATATTTGCTCCTGGAACATTAGTATAATTTATTCATTATTAAAATACATAATTTTTTCAGCTCATCTTTAATACTGCTTTTTTAAGAAGCCGATTGGTCGGCTGGTGTCTTAGACTAGACTTTTTGGGTAGGATTGCATGGCAGCCACTTTGTGATTTAACTTTTAACTGGTTTAAAATTACAATTTCACCTTTTGGGTTATAAGCTCTAAGGTATTGATTCCTGACCAAACTGACAAGAAACCAAGCTTACCCATTTGTTAATGGATAGTAAACAACTAAATATGTTTGAAAAAGGTAGACTACAGTCTGTAAGGAAGACTTAATTAGTACAGAGTTAAAAGAAAGAGAACTGCTATTTCCATTGAGCAGTGAAGTATTATTTATATTCCACGAAGTAGTAGTGGTGTTAGTCGCTCATTCATGTCCTACATGATGAACTGTAGCCTGCTAGGCTTCTCTGTACATGGAATTCCAGGCAAGAATATTGGAGTGCGTTGCCATGCCTTTCTCCAAGGGATCTTCCCAACCCAGGGATCAAACTCAGGTCTTCTGAATTAGGTCTCTGTTCATTTGTTTCCAGTGTGTGGTGTTTTAAAAGAATTATTTCTCTTGCTTTCAGTGGCATTTATCTTCAACTGGCTTGGATTTTGTTTATCCTTCTGTATCACCAACACCATCGCTGGAAGGTATGGTGCCATCTGTGGATTTGGCCTTTCATTGATCAAATGGATCCTTATTGTCAGGGTGAGTGTCTTGATAGCCTCTGCCACTTTTATTGCTGAAATTAAAGTACATGAAATTTCCTGTGTAATTCATAAATGTTCATTTTGTATATTTTGTGTATATGAGTTCAGTTATTTTGAAACTTATTCTTAACTTCTGTCCTTTATTATAGTGATCTCTGTGGTGTGAACATTTTCTGACTGTATTGTATAAGAACTTGTTAGTATGTGGAAAGAACTTTGAAATCAGATAAATTTGAGTTTGAATCTCATCGTTTTTATATCAGTGTTCTGACTTTTAAGTTTTTAAATGGTTCAGCGCGTTAGTTTCTTTGTAATAGATAATAGATGCCTTTCAGTATTTTTGTGAGATAAGATCAGGACATATTTTGGTCCCTTGCCCAGTTACTGCACAAGTATATGTGCTCAGCAAATCATGGCTGCCACTGTTGTGATAAAGCATAGGTCTGCTTGGAATTAGTTAAGACATAAACGTTTCCATAAACGTTTCCATTGGCTAGTGAAATTATCATGGATTTTCCTGGGTCAGAAAGATCCGCTGGAGAAGGGACAGGTTACCCACTCCAGTATTCTTGGGCTTCCCTTGTGGCTCAGCTGGTAAAGAATCTGCCTGCAATGTGGGAGACCGGGTTCAACCCTTATGTTCCTTCTAAGCCTTTCTTCTCATTTTCCAGTTGCTCTGGAAATCACCCTCTGTCTCCCTCATGTCATTTACAAAATGAAGTGTAGGGAGATAACAGTAAGTTCTTTCCTTTCTCCCATCTCAGCAAAAAAATAAAATTTTTGTAACCATTGCACAGGTAGTACTATTGTTAGCATAATCTTCCCCCAGCTCTTTTCCTTTGCCTCTTGAAGGCCCCTTTGGCTCCTTTTTACAAGGATTTCCCCCTGGTTTCTTCAGGTAGGAAAGTGGCTTTGTTAATTAGTTACTCTTATTAAAAGTAACCCACATATTTAAATGCTATATACAATTAATAAAATACATACTTTCCACAAATCATGTATATTTAAACAATGACTTCTAATTAAACGAGTCAAGTCCTCCTGAAATTTTCAGTAGAACTGCATACTAATATGTCAGCTTCAGTGCTTCAGACACTTCATTTACACACCTACATTATCAAATATCTTAAGAAAATCACCCATTACAAAAATACTAAAACTGAATTTTATGTGTTTTTTCATTAATTTTAAACTTATTTTATTACTTCCCAGGGTTTCAGTAATCTTGTCAGACCGTGTCTCTGTTCAGACCAGATTATAGGCTGTGGTTATTAAACAGTCCCAGATTCTTGGTGGGACCTGCAAACTGGCTTCTTTTAAGGTGATTAAAACCTGGCCATTGTAAGAACTGCCCCCTGGCAGTTCCTTGTTTTAATTTTATTTGAAAAATTAAAGTAGGTTCTCACCACAAGCATAAATCTGTTAGGTGTTACGAGGCATGCAGAGATAAAGAGACAGTCCCTGCCCCTGCACAAGTTACTAGTAGGAAGAACTCAAGAGTTGGAACTAGATAATCTAGTCCAACCCTGGTTATATTAGTAATAGAATTAATGATGATTATTCAAGTGGGATTTCTGGTCTGAGTCACAGAACATGGAAAATGATTTGACTTTCTCCGTTTTCCTAAGGTTATTGAATTGTTAGTATCATTGGCAACACACTCCAGTATTCTTGTCTGGAGAATCCCATGGACGGAGGAGCCTGGTGGGCTATACAGTCCATGGGGTCTCAAGGAGGTGGACACGACTGAGCGACTTCACTTTCAGTATCATTCTAGAACATAAAAAATAAATCAGTGCATTATATGCAATGTTCGACTCTAGTATATTAAGGCCTAATTCTCTCGTAGAACCCCAGGTTGCCAAGGAGTTAGATTGTCTCATCAACTCCAGTCAGTGTGATAAGATGGGACCTTAAATTCAAAGACTGGAGTTTCTCAAAGTTTTGTAAGGAATTTAATAGCATGACGTTTAATCCCTGGGACTGTTTAGTTTCCCTTTAAAATACCTTTACTGAGTTAAGGTTAATGTTATACCTGCAGTGTATATTGAGAATTGATATAAGGAAAGGATTTTAAGGAATCTTCTGTTTTAAAATAATAGTTGTCATTCAGTGAGCACTTACTATGTTCCAGGTATGATTCATTATAAATACCGAATAATCCTGTGTAATCCATCAGTGATGCTGGAGACAAGATAGCCATTTTATTGATGATGAAACAGAATAAAAAGTCTAACAGCTTGCTGAGTGTCCCACAGTTTGTGGATTAGAATCTAGCTTGACTTCCATTCAGTGCCTGTTTTCCTAACTTTGTACTGCCGCTGTAACTTTGACTGTACTTTGACTTTTGTTACAATGCTCTAAGCAATAAATTCTCCTTGGAGTTCAGTGCTGAGAGAAAGGTTTTCTCCTAAAGCCTGGCATTTCCTTTTATTAGATAATAAGTAATTTATAAATCACATTGCTGCTTTGCTTTTTGTTTCTGAATTGCCGTGAGCCTCACATTTAGTGTAAATATGTTTAGCTCAAGATTCTCTCCAAGGCTTTTAATGTTTTTATTATTTGTTTAAAATTGCATATATGTTTTATTAAAAGCTGACAATTCCTTTTAAAAGTAGACAGGAAGTAAACAAAAAAATACTTCTGTCATATTAACAAAATAAAATCATAATTATTTCAAAAATTGAAGTCAGATAAGTTCTTACTGTTGGTTAATTTATTTTCCAAAATTTGATTTCTTGCAGCTGTGGTTGACTACTAAAGTTACTGAGTTATTAAAAAAACTCAAAATACAACTTGACTGAGCCCTCTGATTTTTTAATATTTTGAAACACGTTTGATAACTTACTAATGAGCCCCAAAGCTTATTAGTTTATTCTTTTTATGTAGTGAGTTTTTCCCTTTGACTTCAAAATGAAGATAATTATATTCTTTACTTGGGAACAGATAAAGAACAGCTGTAGCTCGGTACTTCTGGTGAAGAATTACATTGTTCTTTCCTGGTTGCCTCTTGTTGTGGATATTGTATATTAAATATATTTTAAGAATTAGAAAGGTAAAAATGTATGGTTTCAGTTCTTTACTCCTTTTGTTCTTATAATCTCTAAAACCTGTATGAAAGCCTTTTGTTTCTTATTAATCATTTGATTAAAAAGTAATGCAGCTGTCCTACTTTACAAGCTATATTTTCACAGTTTTCCATTTTTTTCATTGTACATATTTTAAAGGTGTAGGAATACATGGGCTTTGTATCTATAATGGTACTTTGGAAATCTCTATTCTTCGAAATTTCTCAGACTCAAAGCTGAGAACTTAGATCATGGTTCATGTATTATAAATACTTCCTGATAAATTACTTTAAAAGCTTTAAGAAACATTTAGATACTCTTTAGTGGATGTGCTTTCCCACACAGTAACATTTGTTCTTACCAAATTGTAAGTTTTTTTTTTTAAATCTTTTGTGGAAATTACCAGTGAAAAGATGGAAATAATTACGTACAAATTTGGAAATAGATACATCTGAGGACAAACATGCTTTTAACAAACTCATTTTTAGTTAAATTCAGGTTGGAGACTGGTAGAAACAGAGTAGATAAACAGGAAAATGAGACAAATCTAAAAAGAAAACTTTTAAAAAATAATAAATCGTCATGTCCACAGTCAAATCAAGGAAAAGATACCTGTGTTCAGTGTCATCAAACCCTACCTTCCATCTGTCTGTTCACATTCTCATTTCACAGAGAATTTATAAACTGTCTACCATGGCCACTAATAGGAACTGTTGAAATGCCACTTCAAGGTTCATTTAGCTGTTCTCAGCTCACTGTTGGGAAATGAATGCTGGAGCATCTAGTTTGAAAATAAAAAAGACTCTAATGAGTTGGGGGTCTTTATGTGCCTAGTATTCTTGGCAGTGATTAACAGTAGGGGGTGTGCAGAAGGTCAAAAGCTCTTCTTTTTAGAGGTCAGCAGAACATCCCCATCTGATAAGATTAAACTAATGTGGCTTTTGGTGTTAATATCTAAAGCAGCGGGTTGCTGTAGTGTGTTTGGGATGGTAGTTGTGGCTTTGAGAGATTATGAGAAAAGAACTGACATGTGAACTCTTTAATGAGAAAAATGTTAGATTCGGATATGTAACACTTATCTTTCTTCCTTACAGGCAGTTTGAAACTAATTTTTATTTCTTAAATATTTTGCATAAGTTAGTTTGCTGATAAAAAAACTTCTAAAAGTTTTTTTTTCCTCAATTTTATGTGTAATTTTTTTCTTTTCTCTTTTTCTTTTTGTGCTGTTTTGTGTGCTGATGATTATTTGAATTAAATCATTCTGAAACTGAGGTTAATTATGATTTTCAAATTTAGGTCCATAAAGACAGTAAATATATTTATGTTTATTCCATAGTTTTCTGATTATTTTACTGGATATTTCAATGGACAGTACTGGCTTTGGTGGAATTTCTTGTACTTGGTAAGTTTATTCTATGTTTATTCCATAGTTTTCTGATTATTTTACTGGATATTTCAATGGACAATACTGGCTTTGGTGGATATTTCTTGTACTTGGTAAGTTTATTCTTAATGCATTTCAGTATGGCTAATTTGCATTTAGTTTAACTTTGGTATTTCCCAAAATTGTAAGATGTAAATATACTGTGTTATTTAAGTGAAAGAAAAATTTTCTATTGAAAAATTCCCATATCCAAACACATGTCATCTTGGCTATCCAGATAATTCTACATAACACTCTGGTTTCTGATTTAAAATTCAGAGCCTGTCAATTTAAAGAATCAGTGGTTGAAGGAACTGAATACTGCAAAACTTGAAAATCATAAGATGATTAAAAAATAATTGCCTTCAGCATTTATTTTGGAAAATAGACATGCGTGAGTTTCTTTTAATGATCGTAGGAAATGTTGAGAGGAGGCTAATTGGATATTCTACCTATTCTTTTATTTTTGGATCATTGAAACATTCTTTACACTTTTGAAGTGCACTCTGCATTAATCATTAATCAGTCAGGCGTAAGGGAAGGCTTCATGCTTAATGATCACAGTGCTTCTGTTGAGTTTTCTTCTTACCAGGCGTATCGTTTATTAATATTGATGAATTTTATGGATTTCCAATCTGTGTTTCCTTGTGTTTTCCTCTTTAGATGTATGATAATTAAGTTAATCTTAAAATCACATTATACTTGTAATCCACATTTCAAATTTATTTACCAACATGGAAAATACAGGTTGTTTCTCTTTAGGTTTAAGCGCCCACATTTCTGTAGTAAATTACTTGTACCGGGAAACAGCTCTTCAGTAGGTGGCAGTGTTCTCCTGGCATTTTTATTTAGTCCTGCTGTTGCATCTGTAGGATCTTTCAGGAAACAAAATCTTAGTGGTCAGCGAAGGTCACTAAAGAGCCTAGATTCTTTTTCTGATAATTATAGTGAAATTATCCCAATTATTTGTATATCTCTTGTGATTTTTTGGGGAGTCAGATTGGACAAAAGTTTAACCAGTTTTTTTGTCTTGTTACTTGTTTTCTGACCGATTCTGAGCTTGACTGAGTTTCTTACTCAAAAGTGAAAAAATCTATAATGTCTTTTAGATGTTTAAGCACATTGAATGAAATTCTTGCTTATAAATATTATTAGAGGGTTGAAGAGTCTTATGAAGACAACCGTGGAACACAGTAGAATGCAGGCACAGCCCCAGTTCCTCATCAGAGCCATAATCTAGCATTTAGGGGAATGTGAAAGCTTAATCCGTGATGGGAATGTTGCTGTCACATACCCAGAAGAATGTTGAGCACACCCCAGAACGCTGAGAAACCATAGCTGCTGCTTGATTGGTTTCTAGGTGGGAATTGGCTAATTTTGGAAAATGCCTGAGCAGAGAAAAATAGGTCTTAGTAACAGCAGCTTCATAGACTAAAAAGGGATTTCACAAATAATTTTGGTTTACATTTTTCAGTACTACTTTTATGTTTGGATCACAATGTCATTATCTTTGAACAGCATCTGGAAGGGCATAAGGGCAGAATTCAGAGTGGGAGTCACACATGGAAAAGAGGATATGGGAAGCAGATGGGATCAGATTTAGGTGAAATTTATACCACTTGTTTTAAATCATTATTTGTGCCTCTCTCCTGTCTTCTGTCTCTAATTTATTGTAACCATGCTTCTTATTTTAGGGCTTCGATTATTGTCTTAGAATTGGGTTACAAATTTCATTTGAGACTTTGAATTTAAATTGATAGGCTCGTCCTCCTGGTGAGGAAAGTTCCCTGCATACATATCATCTGCTTCTTGCCCCAACTCCACCTCACCCCCTTATTACCTGGTTAAAAATTTACTAGAGTTAATAAATATTTCCCTTAGAATTGTATGCTTAAGTATATCAAAGACTTCACTAATAATGGTAATGCTTTTGACACTTATTTAATATTTTTCATCTGAAACTTTGATACATTTCACAGGCTTTGTTTTATTGATTACTAAAGATACTTTGATGTAAATGGTTATTATTTAAAAATACTGTTTTACAGAGGAGAACACTGAAATAGAAGATGTATCTCACATCATTCAAGAACTCACTATGTTGGTTACTTCCAAAGTCTCCTGTCTTGATTTTTCTCAAATTTTTAATTACAAATTAATCTACTGTTACTTGGAAATAAGAACTAATAATTTAGTTATTTACATAATTCACGTATCTCTAAATATAGATTTTGCAGATGACAGGCACCCGATCTGGCTGGATAGGCTTATTACTGGTTTTATCCTAAAATTGTTAGCAATTACATATGCTGCATATGTTCTCTCTTGAATACTTCATATCAGTAAATATGTCATAGTTTACTTAGTCATTATAGTGATTTAAGCGTTGCATGTAAAATGAGGTATCTATGAGTTGAATCAGTTTAAACACATTAGGTAGCTTTCCTTGTTAAAAAAATACTTTAATAAGTATGTATTTTTGTGTGAGTTAGGACTTTCATGGCTACATTTGCTTTACTTTAGACACATCTAGGCTTAACAAATTGAAAGAATTTGGAGGTAGCAGTAAAATTTTATTATATTTCCTTACAATAGAGCTATCATTATAGTGTAAAATGTGGAATGAATGTAATCCTACACATTAAATTCCTTTGACCAAGAGGACCTTGTTTGTAATTGTCTATTTCAAATTTATCATGTCCCCTTTCTTTGTAAGAGCATAATATATCCATGTATTTCAACCTCCTCAGGCCTGCTTCTTTTCTTCAGAGGATTTGTTAATTATCTAAAAGTCAGAAACATGTCTGAAAGTATGGCAGCTGCTCATAGAACAAGGTATTTCTTCTTATTATAGAGGTAAGAAATATTAATATATTAACTGTTTATTCCCTTTGTATTCAAATTCACCCCATGCATTTATTGTTTAGTCACTAAATTGCGTCTGACTCTTGAGACCCCATGGACTATAGATCGCCAGGCTCCTCTGTCCATGAGATTTTGCAGATAAAAATACTGGAATGAGTTGTCATTTCTCCTCCAGGGGATCTTCCCAACCCAGGGATCAAACCCTTGTCTCTTGCGTTGGCAAGTGGATTTACCACTGAGCCACCAAGGAAGCCCTTCACCCCATGCATATTAAATGCTTAATGTGTATTCATGTTGTTTGCTCAAATTTAGCATTTTTAATAGATTTTTAATACTGTTAACAGTATTGAAATTTTAAAAATTACAAACTTTTAAGATAACTTCCATTTAAAAAATGAATTTCATTACATTTTAGTTTTAAAAAATACATTATGAGTAAACTAAAACTACAGGTTATATACGAAGTAACCACCAGCACAGCATCTAAAGGCTTGAAAAACAATAGACAAAGCACTTACACAGAAAGAATGAGCATTTTGCATCACTGTGAATTTCACACAGATATCTGTAGGCTAAAACAGACAGACAAAAAACCAAATCTGTGACTGAAAAGCAATTTGCTATGCACTGATCTTTTTTTTTTAAAAAAACAAAACTTTATGATTTATTGAAGTTTAGCTGTTTAACAATGTTGTGATAATTTCAGGTGAACAGCTAAGGGACTCAGCCATGCATATACATGTATCCATTATCCCGCAAACTCCCCTCCCATCCAGGCTGCTGCATAACATTGAGCAGAGTTCCCTGTGTTACACAGTAGGTCCTTGTTAATCATCCATTTTAAATATAGCAGTGTTTACCTGTCCATCCCAAACTCCTTAACTGTCCTTTCCCCCTGGCAACCATATAAGAGCTGTGATATGCTATTTCTCCTTCTCTGACTTACTCCACTCAGTATGACAATCTCTGCGTCCATCCATGTTGCTGCAAATGGCACCATTTCCTTCTTTTTAATGGCTGAGCAATACTCCATTGTGTATATGTACCACATCTTCTTCATCCATTCCTCTTTGAGTGGACATTTAGGTTGCTTCCATGTTTTGGCTATTTCCTGTGTTACACAGTAGGTCCTTGTTAATCATCCATTTTAAATATAGCAGTGTTTACCTGTCCATCCCAAACTCCTTAACTGTCCTTTCCCCCTGGCAACCATATAAGAGCTGTGATATGCTATTTCTCCTTCTCTGACTTACTCCACTCAGTATGACAATCTCTGCGTCCATCCATGTTGCTGCAAATGGCACCATTTCCTTCTTTTTAATGGCTGAGCAATACTCCATTGTGTATATGTACCACATCTTCTTCATCCATTCCTCTTTGAGTGGACATTTAGGTTGCTTCCATGTTTTGGCTATTGTAAGCAGTGCCATGCACTGATCTTAACAAACTGGATCAAGGAGTAAAGGTTGTGTGAAGAAAATAGGAGCTCTGTTACTGTTTCTTAACATGCACCAGTTTATATCAACAATGGAGGCGACAACTTGAATAAATGGAAAAATAAAGAAACGAGCAGTGATTGTCTTACTAGTTATCAAGTAAGTTTCTGGAGGCTGTGTGTATATATAGTACAGGTATTTATTTATTGTGCGGCTAGTAGATCGTCAGTGAAGAGACCTCATACCTCATTGCAGTACTTTAAAAGCAAGTACTATACACTTCATTGTTTTGAACTTTTCAAGTATTTGAACTGCGTTAGCCAAAGGTCTACTGAAACATTTAACTTCCGGATGTGTCTCCAAGTACAAGATGTTTTAAGGTTGCTATGACTAAGTATACATAAATTATATGGTTTGTGATTTGGTTGCTTAAATGTTATGCTTATATGACTGTTACCTAAGCTAACATAATTTACTTAATTCTGCTGAAGATGATTGCAGTTACATTTCTGGATTGTATTTAAGTATTATTTTAAATGTTCCATTAAGGTTTCTTCCTTCCCCCTGAAGATGTCACATTTTCTGTTTAACTTGTCTACAGTGACCTTAAGAGTTTGTAATTTTACTAATTTAAATGATATTCTGTGAATAATCAGTGTGATTATCTTGTTTTCCTTTTCAGGAGTTTAAAATATAATGTAAATAGTTTTTAGATGCTCTCCTATAAAAGTTTACTTTAGAATATATTTTGATCTGTGCTACTTAGGTCATTCTTACCAAAAGGCTCTTATATTCTTGATGTCTTACTATAAAATGGGTTTTCATTGAACTGTCATTTGGATAATTGCAACTTAATATATTTTAAGACTAATTCTTTCTCTGTCCCTAGACTGCATCGACCAGACATTCCTTTCTTACATCAATGTGAAATTTCCAGATCATCTGTAAACCTGCAACTTTAATAGGATAGAAGACTACTAAACACAGAAGACAAATTCGTGAAGAAAAGACAGAGTTTCAAAATTGAATGGCAGAGTGGTTTATGCTTAAAAGCCATTTCTGTTCATTCTTTTAAATATTTATATTCATTGGTTTTGCATAGTTGCATATGTGCCCATTTAAAAGAGTTGCATATACTTGAAAGAAACCATACAGTTGTCGCAGTCAAGTCCAGTCACATTTGATTAATCAGTGTTTGATATAATTGAAAGAGTTGAGTGATAAACATCTTCCAGCATGTAAATGCCATTGACTTCTGACCTGACATTTAGTATAATAAAAATGAAATTATTAACCATGTCAAATGCTTTAATTTCTGGCTCTCAGATTTATCTAGTAACTCTACACAGGAAACATTCTTTGTTATATATAAAGTTTTTTTGAAACCTGCAGTGCTGATTATTAGAAAGGATTTGTCAGACTTTTGAACATGATAGTTGTATCATTATTTAGCAAAACTTTCTGTAAATAACCATGCAAACCATGCATAAATTACTTTCTGCATTGTTTTCTTAGAAATTGTATCTAGGTATCTTTTCCTTAATTTAAGTGGACTTAATATATTTAGAAAATTTGGATGTTAGTTTTAGGACTATTTTAGAAATTTTAGAAAACGTGGGTATGCCACATTTCCTTTATAAGAAAATCTTTTTTCTTTTTTTTAAAAGGACATAACAACTTTGGGGATCCTCAAATGAGAATCTTGGTTTTTAGCATTGTCCATCTTATAGATTCTTAGAGGAAGAGATTGTATTAGATATTATATTTATTTCATTTAAGACATTTTTGAAAATTAATTTTCTGAATAAGATATTCTCGTTTGCATTTTATCTTTTAAAAAACCAATAAAAATATCTTTCAGTATCATTGTAATATTTTTTTCCTTTAGATGTTTAGCTTAGCAAATAAAAATTTGTGCTTTTAATATCTTCTTGCTTTCTGATTGTAAGGTTAACTTGTAAAAATCATTTCCTGAATCGAGATACATGAAATATTTGTTTTCAAGTTATGGAAATGTGTCTGTGGAATATGGGGGTGTGAGTGTGTTGCGAAAGTGTATGTGAATATGTGTTATTACAACTGGAATCTATTTTGCATTCATAAGCACTACATTTTGCAAATCATTTTATGATTCATCTGTCTTCTTTTCAGTTATATCTTTGCTTCGAATGCCAACATTAAAAATTACCTTTTAAACTTAAAAATCAGTTAAGACAACTATATAGAACATTTAAAATTGATCGCTTGCTAATATTAGACACCAACTACTTAAAGCTACATTTAAAACTATTCAGGGTCATTTTCCACTTCTGAAAAAAATAAACTTTATTATGCTTTATAACTTTTTTGTATTTCTCTGTGTTTTCTCATTTACTTCATTGTCTTTAGTAAATTAAACATGCCATTTTGTTTTTCTGATTGAGCCTCCTATTTTTTGTTTCTATCATTTATTCTCCTCCCCTGCATAACCTTTTTATTATTGATTAAAATATCTTGAACCCTTGATTATTGATTAAGGTACCCTTTAACAATAGCCTGGGAAAAAGAAAACAAAGTATTTGATTTAGTTGCTTGTATTGGAAATTAATTAAAATTAGAATTTATAAGAAATGTGAGCTCATGTTAGAATTTTTATTGTGTATTAATTTCCTATAAACTTGTACTTTGTAATAGTTTTTAAATGACATTAAGCTGTGATACAGAGTAAGTTAAAATTACTAGATCATCTATCATACATCAATTTATTAAATTTTTATTTTTGTTTTTGTGATCTTAATGCTTGGATTATGCATGTAGATGTTGACTCGACATCAAAACTTCACTTTTTGTTTTGATTTTTACTCCCGCAAATCTGTAAGATTCAAGTGTGTTGTTACTTAATCCTCTCTAATTGGTAGAGTTCATTGGTAGTCTTAAATCTCATCATCCAATGAGGAGACTCAGAATATTCTTTTAGAAAACAGCATTCTCTCCTGGATTTATCAAATCCTACACACTTCCCTTCATTTCCTGTGAGCTTGGACAGCATAGCTGCTGCTGTGTTTTGGAGACACTTAACCGCCTTTGCACTCTGCCTTAAATAAATTGAAAATGAAAATCCTTGTTAGAGTACCTGTGAACAATTTTTAATGAATGTGAATTGGAGGTTGGAAGCTATACAAAAAAAATGTATTACATTATTTCTATTATATTTGAGATAGCTCATTATGACCAGAAAAATCCATCTTTATGTTTTTATGAAAAAGAAGCCTGAATTTAAAGAAAAAATACATTTTCTATACAGTGTGTCCAGGATACATTTTAGGAATTTAAAATGCAAATTCAATTATACTTGGTTAAAATGAAAACCTCTTTTTAATAGGAAAAAAATACTAATGCTAGCCTTTTATCTTGAATCTATAAGCTGTATCCCATGCCTTTGAAGATCATAAATGTTAACCTAAGACAATAATCACTAATATTTCAAGCAAAATCTCTAATGACAGGAAAAGTGGAGTTCCAAGGGTCTAGTTGGAGAAGAATTCAGGGTTTCTTAATTTACCACAATTTTTTTCCAACTGATCTACCCACATATAGCACAAAGGTAATGATAGTGCATCTGGTAACTGTGTTTAACTAGAGTGATACATATCCTGAGTTTGCTCCTAACAGATCTGGTTATTACTATTTCCTGAGCTTAAATCGTGCCTCCTTTCTCATAAGTGTCCTAATTTGGAGGAGAATATGTATGATCACCCTGTATATAACTCTCCCCTGTATTGAGGAGTGACCTCCTAAATCTACTGCCTTGAGAGAGGAACCGCAGTATTAGGGCAGGAGTCAGTTACTGTTGTCACAGCCTTGCCTAGACACCTGTTAGGCCTGTAGAAGATACAGTACATATATATTTTTTCTTTTTTTTTTTTAAAGTATTGAAATGATTCCACTTATGGTAAATAGTAAATAGAGAGCTTTTATATGTTTAAACTGCTGTTAAATTTTTTTTGTTAATTCTTCAAATAGTCATGAAATATGTGTATTATTTTTTAAAACTTCATTCTTGATAAAGTTCAACTGTTAGATGATAATGTGCCATTTATTATTGAATGTCGTTTCCCATATATAGAACATGTTAATATGTGTTTTACTTGTTAATAAAGTTCAGTAAATTGGAACTGTGAACCTGTCATGCATCCTTTTGAAAATCAGTTTGATTGACAATATATTAGCAACACCTTGGCCCCACAAAATGTTCATATGCTTGAACTTACGTTACATGGAAAACAACTGGCATGGAATTAGGTTGGAGAGTGAGTAATTTGTATGTTGGGAGATAGGTTGCAGTTTAATTTTAATAAATGCAAATAGCATGTTTATTTCTACTTTGCAAAAGATTGGTCACCATAGATCAGACCTGCTTATGGGAAAGAAAGGAAAGGAAAGTGAAGTCGCTCAGTTGTGTCCGACTCTTTGCGGCCCCATGGGCAGTAGCCTACCAGGCTCCTCCGTCCGTGGGATTTTTCAGGCAAGAGTACTGGAGTGGGGTGCCATTACCTTCTTCAGGGGATCTTTCTGACCCAGGGATCAAACCCAGGTCTCCCACATTGCAGGCAGACGCTTTACCTTCTAAGCCACCAGGGGCATACGACCTAAAATGCAACCTACCCTGTAGTGAGTTAGAAAAAAAAAGAAAAAACTCATTCCCTACTTCATAAAAGTTAAAAGGAAAATGTTTATTTAGAGCTCAGTATGTTTTCTTGTTTTCATTTTTTTTTGATGTTTTTAACTTAGCTTTCAATTTTTGTTTGATTTTGAGAGGTTGAGCTATATGCTTTTAAAAACCCCACTTGGTTTTCATGGAAACCAGTGAAAAATCTAGCAGCTAAATAAGGAAGTTGTTTAGTTGCTAAGTCATATCTGACGCTTGAGACTCCATGGACTGTAACTCTCAGGCTCCTCTGTCTGTGGGATTTTTCCAGGCAAGAAGAGTGGGTTGCCATTTCCTTCTCCAGGGGATCTTCCTGACCCAAGGGTCTAATGTGCGTCTCCTGCATTGGCAGGTGGATTCTTTACCACTGAGACAACCAGGGAAGCCCCAAATAAGGAAGAGATAGAGTTATTGCCCCTTTAACAGCTGAGGTTATAGCACACCCACATCCCATACTGGTTCACAAAACCTTTTATAGATATAAAATTTTATTTGTTTTTGGCTGTGCTGGGTCTTTGTTCCTGTGTGGGCTGCTCATTTCCATGGCTTCTCTTGTTGAGTTAGGGGCTCTAGGGCACGTGGGCTTCAGTAGTCGCGCCTCCCGAGGGCTAGAGCACAGGCTCAGTAGCCATGGTGCATGAGTTTAGCTGCTCTGCAACATGTGAGATCTTCCCAGATGAGGGATTGAACCTGTGTCTCCTGCATTGGTAGGAGGGAAGCCCCTGGTCCACAAAACCTTGGAGGCAGTTTTCCTCTCTCTCAGGCTTCCAAAACAAACCCATTTTTAAATTACATTCCTGCTTCTTTCATGTTTGAATCAATGTTTTACCTTTAGTGACACTGGTTATCCTTCCTTAAAGCTGTGTCATCTTGTAGCTTTACCAGAGCATCACGGGACCCACAAGTTAAGACCAAAGTTTGTTCAAAGCTCAGAAGAAGCCTGGAGGGCAGCCTCTGCTCTCAGATGTGAAAAGCAACAAATTACCCTGTTGGAAAGTATGAACTCTTCTGTGGAGGTATAAGAACTGTACTTGCGCAGGAATCCCTGGTGTAGAAATACGTTGTTTCTTTTCCATCAAACTTAGCTTCTCAGCCATCTAAATTCCTACATAGTAATTTGGTTTTACTGACTGTGGCATTTGGGCTCTAAAATTTTCATTCCCATTTTATTCATTCAGAGAGAAGACCTGAAGACCATTAATTGCTAGCAAGCATTGACCGCTCATCCTAATATGATTGGTGGTGATAGAGGAAGGAAAATATCACTTCTTAAATCCAGGCTTTTAAAATGATGATTATTACGGAAAGCATCAGTTCACCTAATTAATGAACCCCCCCCCCACCCAACAAACTGGATAAAATCGAACAAAAGTTTATTATGTAAACATGGGAGCGACACAGAAAAACAGTAACTTGCCAAAATGGCAGAAACCCTCACCTTAAATCTTCAGCTGAGAGTTACAAACTTTTGAGCGACAACTGAGTCATACATTTCCCTGATTCTATGGGATGTCCAGGGATGAATTCCTGATGGAATGATTCTTGGAACCTTCCTTTAGAGCTGTGATTGCCATTCAGTATGTGTTAGTCACTCAGTTGTGTCTAACTCTTTGCGACTGCATAGACTGTAGCCTGCCAGGCTCCTCTGTCCATGGGATTCTCCAGGCAAGAAGACTAGATTGGGTTGCTATGTCCTTCTCCAGGGGAATCTTCCCAACCCATGGATCAAACCTGGGTCTCCTGCATTACAGCCAGATTCTTTATCTGAGTCACCAGGCAAGTCTGTTGCTCAGTACAGTGCATTATAACCAACACAGAATTTGGGGCAAGTTAACATCCCAGCCTCAATTTCCAGAGGTTCCAATGCAATATGTCTGCTCCATGACTGCACATCTTCCCATAGTTTGAAGTGGTGGGAGTTTGATCTAGCAGTACTGCTGATTCCTCTCTTATCACGTGTTCCTCTCTGTATCTAGCTCCTTGTATACTAAGGATAGAAACTTACAAGTGTCAGGATCAACACATCAGTCAGACTTTTCCCGGGCAAGGAAAAGGTACATAAAACAGATCTTAAAGCATTAATGAGCATTTCTAGAGTTCTTGTTTTTTGACCTCTCTCACTGAGAGCCTTCTGATTTTCCTGCCTTTAAACATCCTACATGGCTGTCTCTGCAAGGCTGTGTCTCCAGGGTCATGTGGGAGCCTTGGGACAGAATAGAACTGTTTGTGCTGAGAAGACAGTTTCTTTCTCCATCTTCTGGAACACGAGCAGAATTGGACTGATCATCCAGTTGATTTTTTTTTTGCTTCAAAAAAAGAAAAAGTAATCTTCTCTCACTTGTATCTTGCTTTCTCTATCCTTGAAGAGCCTGTGGCTGATTAAGGGAGATGGCTTTGTGTAACAGAAAGGGTTTTGGGCCAGGCTAAACCTGGACTCAAATATCAGCCCGCATGCCAGCTCAGGCAGTTTCTTTAACCAACACCTCAGTGTCCACACCTGTTTGTTGGGAAGCACAGTGTGAATGTACCTGAGGATTACGTGAGGTTTATGTGAAAGAGGTAGACATTATATTGTGTGTTTGCTGACCAGGCTGCCAATTAGTGTTAGCTGATGTCTCCAGGACTTGAAGCAGGGCCCCTGGTGTGGGCATTTGATCTGCCAGACCCTCTGACAAGAGTGATTACAGCAGGATCATGTGGACCCAGTACTGGCTCCTTGTATCTTCTCTGAAGCAAGTGGGAATTCAAGCAAACGTTGCTTAGGTGACCATTGATTTTAAGAGGCATAATCACACACAGAGTGGAAGGGAGGTACCTGTGTGCCAAGCAGTGAGGTGCTCCAGCTGGTAGGGGCCGAGGAAGCGTGCACACGTCTCTCTAGGGTGAAGCTTGGAAGCCTGCAGGCCAGTCCCTTAGGATTTCACGATGAGATGCTGATACTTGATCATTGGTGACTTGTGGCTTTCGCTCGGGGAACCAGTGCATTGCAGTCATGGTTGGGAAGTGATCAGAAAGTAGGTTGGGGGGCAGCTTGATTCTGATTCTAGGATAGGTTATTTCACCAGCTTCCTCTTACAAATGATGAGTTCTTTGTCTTGGATTTATTTATTTTTTTAATGTCTATGACTGGGACTTCCCTGGTGGTCCAGTGGTTAAGACTCCATGCTCCCAAGGCAGGGGTTCGAGATTCAATGCCTGGTCAGGGAACTAGATCCCACACACTGCAAGACCTGGGGCAGCCAAATAACTCTATAAATAAATCAATAAAAATGAAAAGCAGAAGTTGTCTAGTGGGAGTTAGGACTTTCACCAACAATGATAACAAGGCCACCCTTCCTCAGGGTGAGTGGACACCACGCGAGGAGCTGGAATACCCTTCCCTTCTCAGTAATGAGGTAATGAGAATGTCCCCTTCTTGAGCATCAGAGCAGTCCAAGTGGGGATCTGAGTTTCCACTCTGCCTTCAATATCAAGGCCACAACTCCTTTTTCTTTCCTAGAGAAAGCCAGAGAAAACAGAAGGTATTCATCAAGATCCAGAGGCTCGTAGTTTAGCATGAAAAGTGCAGGTTTCATTCAAAATCTCTGGCCATACAACAAGGATTTCAGCTGTGCAGTTACTAAAATCTAAACCAGGAAAAAAAAATGTCAAGAAATTTTCATGTGACTGTTCAAGTAAGTACTTAAATCCTATAAGTCATTTAGATAGGAGAAAAACCATACCAGTTATAGTCATTGGTTCTTTATTTCAGGGTGTTTCAAGAATGCTAATAGAAGCAGGTAAAGCTTTATGATTGTTAGGTCTTGAACTTGATGCTGTGTGAAAGAAACATAGGGCCCTGGTGATGGGAGCTTGGAAAGAGAATGAAAAGGACATGTTACCCAGAGAACCATAAAGCAGTGACCTTAAATTGTGAGACTAAAGAGTCCAGATATACAGTGGGGCCTGCAAATGCTGAAATTTTTCAAGAAATATCTGGACAATAAAGCTAGCAAGATTCTTGGAGGTAGGAATAGTTTTTAGCTTTTATTGGAGAAGGAAGCAGATTATATAGTAATAGTCGCTCATGTCCACAAAAATTTTAAATGCTTTAAAAAACCTTAAACATTTCTATCTCTAGTATATATTGTTGCTAATGATGCCACAGATTTGGGGGTGACTTTTGAAAACCTTTAAAGATGGAAACAATGACATTCTTCAGTAAAGAAAATAAAAGAGTACCACTAATTGCTTAAATAATTCATGGTACACCACTCCTCTCCCCCAGGTCCAGCACTCTTTAGCATTCATGTATCAGTAAAAAGGTGCATGAGAAACGGATAACATGTTTAGTTGTATAACTGAGTTTGTCTCCCTTTGATTTCCTGAGAAGGAAAACAGCAATTAGATGTGTTTACTTAAGGGGAAGGAGTAAGTGAATGCTCACTGAAGGGCTGGAAGAGTATTTGAAAGAGCCATGGCTGACATGCATACACTGCTATGTACAAAATAGGGCTTCCCTAGTGGCTCAGACAGTAAAAAATCCACCTGCAATGCAGGAGACCTGGGTTTGATCCCTGGGTTGGGAAGATCCCCTGGAGAAGGGTGCAACCTGCTTCAGTATTCTTGCCTGGAGAATCCCATGAACAGAGGAGCTTGGCGGGCTACAGTACATAAGGTTGCAGAGTCAGACACGATCAAAGCAACTTAGCATGCATTAATGTATGAAACAGATAACTAACAAGAACCTACTGTATCTCACAGGAAACTCGACTCAGTGCTCTGTGGTGACCTAGAAGGGAGGAAATCCAAAAAAAGAGTGGATATACGTACACATTTAGCAGATTCACTTTGCTGTACAGCAGAAACTGACACAACATTGTAAAGCAACTGCTGCTGCTAAGCCGCTTTAGTCGTGTCCGACTCTGTGCGACCCCATAGACTGCAGCCCACCAGGCTCCCCGTCCCTGGGATTCTCCAGGCAAGAACACTGGAGTGGGTTGCCATTTCCTTCTCCAACGCATGAAAGTGAAACGTGAAAGTCAAGTTGCTCAGTTGTGTCCAACTCTTAGTGACCCCATGGACTGCAGCCCACCAGGCTCCTCCATCCATGGGATTTTCCAGGCAAGAGTACTGGAGTGAGTTGCCATAGACTCCAGTAAACATTGAAATAGTAAAAGCTGAGATCTGAATTTAAAAGAAGAGCAACAGTTTATGTAAGCTTTCAGTTCTGGAGATGCTTCTGACCACCCAGAATGCTCTATAAAACCTTCACTCTTGTTCTCCTAGTGATGAGCCTTCCTGAATTTACCACATAAACTTTTTTTTTTAACCACATAAACTTTTAATGAATGACCTATTTGCAAAACTCTCTTCCGGATTAGCAAACACTTGCTGATAGAAACTTTTACCTTGTAACTTTTCTCCTGTATTTCTCCCATCTGAACTTTACCAAGGTAGGAATCTTTCTCTGTCTCACACACACACTCCCCATACAATAGCATAAACTCTTAAGCAAAAACCAAAACCAAACCCAAACCAAACACACAACCTCTCCCTCCAAAAAAAGTCCCCAGCATTCACAGCAGCCATCTACAGCATTTTTGTACTGTGATTTTTCTGAATGAAATTAATTAGGCACATTGGCATTGAAATATAGTATCTGCTTTAACCTAAATAGGCATGTTAGAGAAAACAAAAACTTTCTATGCAGTACTAGAGCTTACCTAATTGTTGAAGGAAGGACAAAGTAATATATGATGATACTCAGAAGCAAAAGGAATAAAGACCTAAATATTGATTTAAAGTAAGCAACTAGAACCGTTAATGCTATTATCCATTTTTAAAAGGCAATTTTACAAATAGAAGACATGTTTATTACTTGTCCATACAAAGCAAGGCCACTTAACTCTCCATGTTATTTCCTTCTCATTGTCTTTCCTCTGGAATTTATGTACAAGATGTAAACTAAATTCAAATCTGGATGAATGAAGACCAAAATAGGAAAAAATGATTATTCAATTTTGTTGAATTAATAGAGCAGACATTATTACAATCCCTAAATGTGCATATTTATGAGAAAGAGCAGTATAATAAAAAAAAAAGTACTTGGCAATTCTTTTTGTTGTTCTTTTGATGCTTTTCAAATATTGAAACCCCAGCAAACAATACAAGTAAGTATACTTGACTATGTCATTAAAAAGGTACAATGTTCTGAGAAAAGCAACTATTTCCCCATATACTCTTTAGAGAATAAGAATAAATACCTTTTCAAGCAGAAACTAATGTGCTCCTATATTAGAAAACTTCAATGCTCTTTTAAAAAATTCCAGCAAAATTTAAAATTACATATTTTGGGGAAAAAAAAATCAGAATCTCATTATCTTGATACACTTTCCATTTTGACACTTTCCACCCAGGTCTCAATCTCATATAGAGTGCCTACAAGTTTTCAGGCAAGTTGTGTTTTCTTTTTTTTCTTAATGATAGTTTACCCTAAATTATAATTCTATGCAGTTGTCATAATATTATTTGTGATAGTTTTAATAATTTCATTTATGGGAATTTATCATGTGGAAAACATTCAAGTGAAGAAAAAAATTCTTTATAAAGAGTTCGTGGTAGGCTTATAGGTGATAATAAAATGATGACTGTGATCACTGTCGAGCAGTGATAAAGCATGGCCTATAAACTGCAGAATATGACCTCAGAGTTTTTTTCAACAGTAGCCAAAAGGATCAGGTTCTGATTGTGGCTCTTTGGTCAGCTCCTGGGACCCTAATGGTCAAGCTGATTGTCACAGTGGCCTGAATAGTCTTACAGCAGTGCCTTCTGTGTTATGTCTTGAACAAAAAATTCACTTGACTGACAGAATGGGAGGAGAAGACTCATGAATAAGGGAGCCCCAGGGATGGCCCAACTATTCATTGGCATTGAGAGCAAAACAGAAGTGAAACACTCCCCTAAATTTGGCAGTGCCACAGGCAGAGATGAGTTGACAAGTTGTAGACATTGTTCTTTCCCATCAAGCTCTCCCTTAAGGAAGCACGATTGTGTGGAGCTGACCCCGGTCACCCGGCTCTGGAATCCAAACTAGGAGAAAGTAACCTGATAGGAAAAGAGTGCAGACGGACTGGGCTAAAACCCTGAACGCAGGCAGCCTGCTGAGGCTGGTCCCATAGAGGTCACATTTCCAGCTCCCAGCGCAAACTGTAAATGTTCTCTGATAGAAAAAGTCAGGCTTGTGACTGACGCTCATGGAACCCTTGCAGTTCTGACCTACATCCAGCGGATTGGCTGGACAAACTGGGACTTTGGGTCTTTGTTGGATATGGTTGTCCTATTGGAAATATACCTAAGAAATGTTCACACCCCCGTCTTTAGCAAAGAACCCGCATATTATGTCAAAATTAAACTGAAAATGAAAATAAATCAGGGTTTTCATGAATAGATTTGCTGCTTATCAGTACACATTAATAAATGTTCCATTTCACTTATTTAGGATAAGTTAAAAGAAAATCTCATACATTTGACCATATGTATTTTACCTACTTATTTTGAAATGAAATAGCAAAAAATAATTGCAGAGACTCCCCCAGATGGTCTAGTTGTTCAGTTCAGTTCAGTCGCTCAGTCATGTCCGACTCTTTGCGACCCCATGAATCGCAGCACGCCAGGCCTCCCTGTCCATCACCAACTCCCGGAGTTCACTCAGACTCACGCTCATCGAGTCAGTGATGCCACCTAGCCATCTCATCCTCTGTTGTCCCCTTATTCTCCTGCCCCTAATCCCTGCAATTCCAATGCAAGGGGCACTGGTTTGATCCCTGGTTAAGGAAATAAGATCCCACAATAAAAACAAAAACAAAACAAAAACAATAAAAACAAAAACTTTATCAATTAAACAATTCTTTAAAAAAGGCAGCTGTAGAATTTTCTTTGGTGTAATGAGGCAATAACCTAAAATATTAACCTATACTTCTTTCCTTGGCTGCCTCATGAGTCATACTGTATGTTCTCCAGTCAGGCAACAGGGAAGGTAATACTAAGGGTCTCGCTGGCAGATTTTTTACCATCTGAACCACAGGGAAGCCCCAAAAAGTGAAAGTGAAAGTTGCTCAGTCGTGTCGCACTCTGGACTGTAGTCCATGGAATTCTCCAGGCCAGAATACTGGAGTGGGTAGCCTTTCCCTTCTCCAGGAGATCTCCCCAACCCAAGGATCGAACCCAGGTCTCCTTCATTGCAGGTGGAATCTTTACCAGCTGAGCCACAATGGAAGCCCACTATGGGTCTCAGTGTCTGGCTATTAGAACAGCAATGCCAGGACTATCAAGTAAGGGTCTTGACTTATAACAAACAAACAAACAGGCAATTTTTAGTTTCATGTTCTCAAATGCACATATGACATTCATGGCACGGGCAGTAGTTGAAGATAAGAGTTTTCATGGGAAGAAAATTAGTGCCCAAAACCAGAATTCTGAAGAGCCCAACTATAATTACAATATGAACTTCCCAGGCAGTACAGTGGTCAAGAATCCAGCTGCCAATACAGGAGATGGAAGAGACACAATTCGATCACTGGGTTGGGAAGATCCCCTGTTGCAGGAAATGGAATCCACTCCAGTATTCTTGCCTGGAGAATCCCACGGACAGAGGAATCTGGCGGGCTACTGCTTGTGTGGTTGCAGAGTTAGACGCAATGGAGCACACGCACACACACGTGCCACAAATAAGAGGCACAGAAGAATATTGGACAGATCCAGGTAACTCCTCACCCTCGAGACTAGATACAGTTGCCACAGTTGGGGGGATAAAGAGTGGATAGACAGCTGTGGTGAAGGGATGCACATAGTTGTCATTTATTCCTTGGCGTCTTTTGCTTCAGCTTCTCTCTTGTTGAGATGTGCTGTTGCTTTGTAGTTTCGGTTGCAGCCTTAAGGATCTATGTCAGCATGTTATTGTACATTTTTTATATGCTGCATATATATTTATTTTACATTTTTATATATTGTCTATTATTTGTAAGTGTTTAGTTCTTTTGCTTCCTCCCTCCCATCTACTCCTTTTAACACCTGGGTTTTGGACCCACCGTCTCTCATGGGCTCATTTCTTCCTCTGTGGCTACAATATTCAGGGGCAGGAAAAGGGAGAGTTTCCCCTGGCGTGCTTCATTCATTTGTAAAATGTTATTATTGGAGTATAATTGCTTTACATCGTTGTGTTCATTTCTGCTTTACGACCAAGTGAACCAGCTGTAAATATACATATATCCCCTCTTTCTTAAGCCTCTCCACCCCATCCCACCCATCGAGGTTGTCACAGAGCACAGAGCTGAGTTCCCTGGGTTATCCAGCAGCTTCCCACTAGCTATTTTACGCATGGTTGCGGATATATGGCAATGCTGCTCTCTCGATTCGTCCCACCCTCTCCTTACTCCACCGTGTCCATTCTCTGTCTGTATCTCTATTCCTGCCTTGCAAATAGGTTCACCTGTACCATTTTTCTCGATTTCCTGGTGGCTCTAAACCATTCTGGTGGTCCCTCAGAGATGTCTCCTCACATTTCTTTGTTATTTCCAAACCAGTCACCGGAAAGGCAAACTCATCACAGCTGAGCTAACAAGAGGGCAGAATTATCCACCTTCCCCTGCAGCACATGCTTCCCAAAATGCAAATTAAGGTAAGTGTCTCCCAGAAGGAAGTGGAATAAGGAAAGAGGGCACTTGCCACACAAGCAGGATTATGGTTGAGATGATGTGAGATACGTGAAAGAACAAAAAAATGTAAGATATTATAGATTGAGCACGTTGAAGCGTAAAATATGGGACATTTTCTAACTACTAGCTTATCAAGTTTCAAGGATAATTGTGAACAACATTGAAATGATTAATCTTTTTGTAGAGTTGGAAATGACTGAAGTGACTTAGCATGCATGCATGCATTAGAGAAGGAACTGGCAACCTATTCCAGAATTCTTGCCTGGAGAATCCCAGGGACAGAGGAGCCTGGTGGGCTGCCATCTATGGGGTCACACAGAGTCGGACATGATTGAAGCAACTTAGCAGAAGCAGGAGCAGCAGCAGCAGAGATGTTCTATGAAAAGCTGACATTTGAAATCTTCCTCATCTAATAACCACTGTCCAGAATCCAGTGGAATGTGGGATTTATGGGGGGCTGTAGCAAGAAAGAAAGCTCTTGCAATTTCTGCTGCTTTACTGCTGTAATAGAAAGTTTCATGTCCTATATTAGACATGGAAACTGAAATGGGAAACTAAAATTTCTGTTCTTCCTTGTGACCTTGGAAAAATTAAACTTAGGAAGAAATTTCATAAGAGCCTCAAGAGACTTATGTCTCTGAAAGGGAGAATTTTCCCTTTAAATACTGTCAAATTATTTTTAAAATTTGAGTTTAGATTTTAGCTTTTCTTTTTCCTGCAAATATTAACATGAACAAAAATATTGATGACAAAATTCATCCATTTGATATGTTCTAGAAAAGATTACCTTGGTCAAATAATTTGAGCAAATCATAAGCATTATACTATATATAATAATTCTATAATTATTAATTGGTAATAGAAAGATGGTCATATTAAGTGTAATAGACTTTCTAAAATTTATATTGTCTGATATCTAGATAAAATTAGAGAGCACTTTTATCTTAATAGGGTATAAAAATGTAATTTATGTTTATCCTTGGAAGAAAAGTTATGACCAGCCTAGACAGCATATTCAAAAGCAGAGACATTACTTTGCCGACTAAGGTCCGTCTAGTCAAGGCTATGGTTTTTCCAGTGGTCATGTATGGATGTGAGAGTTGGACTGTGAAGAAGACTGAGCGCCGAAGAACTGATGCTTTTGAACTGTGGTGTTGGAGAAGACTCTTGAGAGTCCTTTGGACTGCAAGGAGATCCAACCAGTCCATTCTGAAGGAGATCAACCCTGGGATTTCTTTGGAAAAATGATGCTAAAGCTGAAACTCCAGTACTTTGGCCACCTCATGCGAAGAGTTGACTCATTGGAAAAGACTGTGATGCTGGGAGGGATTGGGGGCAGGAGGAGAAGGAGATGGCAGAGGATGAGATGGCTGGATGGCATCATGGACTCGATGGACGTGAGTCTGAGTGAACTCCGGGAGTTGGTGATGGACAGGGAGGCCTGCTGTGCTGCGATTCATGGGGTCGCAAAGAATCAGACACGACTAAGTGACTGAACTGAACTGAGCTGAACACAGAAAAATATATTTCTACTGAGAGCAATTTTATATTGTGACAAAAGACATTTTGGACACATTTCTTTTACTTTGTACTCAGAGCAGAACTTTTGGACTTGATAGTGTTACTGTCAGTATTATGCATCCACAAAATCTTTTGATGCTAGAGTATAGAATGGAAAAAACATTAAAATTTTTGTGATAGAGTTTTATAAAAGAATGGCAGTGGCTGGGAATCAAGGATGGTGATAAAACTGAGCAATGTGAGTAACTGGCCCATATGCTGTGTCCATTTAGAATTAGAGAACATAAAAAGAAAGAGATCAAATTTCTTATCTTCTTTCCGTTCAGAGATTCTTTTTTTTTTTTTCTGGTCAATGTGTAGCATGTGGATCTTAGTTCCTTAATTCCTCCACCAGGGACGAAGCCACGCCTCCTGCGGTGGAACTGTAGGGTCTTAACAGATGAACCATCAGGGAAGTCCGTCTGTTCATAGACCCTTAGTTTTCCTTTTTCACCTGAAGAGGAGAGGCAGAGAAAGGAATTACAGAGAAAAGTAAGGGCACTGGTAAGATGGTGAGAGTGAAAACAGTCCAGTGTTTCTGAGCAAAAAGTCAAAGGCTGTGATGGAAGAAGAACATGGAGACTTAAGTGGCGACAGGTGAGATGGGAGCCAGATGAGCTGCTGCTAAGTCGCTTCAGTCGTGTCCGACTCTGTGCGACCCCATAGACGGCAGTCCACTAGGCTGCCCTGTCCCTGGGATTCTCCAGGCAAGAACACTGGAGTGGGTTGCTATTTCCTTCTCCAATGCATGAAAGTGAAACGTGAAAGTGAAGTCGCTCAGTCATGGCTGACCCTTAGCGACCCCATGGACTGCAGCCTTCTAGGCTCCTCTGTCCTTGGGATTTTCCAGGCAAGAGTACTGGAGTGGGGGTGCCATTGCCTTCTCTGAGATGAGCTGTAAGAGGTCAAAATATGGGAGGAGAGAGGAGATTTCTGATGGATCAAATTTCCTAATAAGACAGCAGGTGGTAAGAGTTAAGATTCCAGGTGGTGGGGTGTCCTGGGTGTGAATGGAAGAGACTTTGTGGAGGTTGAAGAGGTACGTGCTCAATACCATTTGTCTCATTCACTGAAGACTTTTCCAAATTATAGTATACTTACTGATGGCAATAATTCTAAATGGTGTGCGGATGAACATTTTGAATAGTTGTGTTACAGAAAAAGTATCTTGTATAGCACAGATGGGACATTTCTGGATGTTATTACCAATAAGTAAACAATTGAAAATGAAATGATTTAAAGAGATATATTAAGTGATAGACTGAGGGTAAATGATTAGAGCAAAAATCATGAAGGTGCAATGTGAATGAAGGAGGTTGGGGAAACCCTGAGTTAAGAGGTGAAGTGAGGTGTTGAACAGAGAACCCAGGAAGGCTGAAGGGTGGAGGGTTGTGGTGAAGGTTTGGAATAGCCACTGCGTGTGTGGGATATGGAGTTCTAGAACAATGGAAATATGATGGGTGGAGTGGGCCCAGCTGAGGCTGGAGGCATGTGACTTTTGTACTCCAGCCTATCTACACGGCTGTACTACAGCCTCCCAGCCACCTGCAGCGAGGACAGTGAAGGTGGCCTAGATCCCAGGCTGGGGTTTTGCTTGGGAGGCTTTGAGCATGGATTGGAAATGCAAGAGAATTGAGACAGACTCTGATAAAGGCGTCTCTGTAATTGTCCATGTGGTACTATTCCATTTCTGGGTATACCCTCTCTTGATGAACGTGAAAAAGGAGAGTGAAAAAGCTGACTTAAAACTCAACATTCAAAAAATGAAAATCATGGCATCTGATCTCATCAGTTCAGTTCAGTTCAGTTCAGTCGCTCAGTCGTGTCTGACTCTTTGCGACCCCATGAACTGCAGAAACCAGGCCTCCCTGTCCATCACCAACTCCCAGAGTCTACCGAAAGCCATGTCCATCAAGTCGGTGATGCCATCCAGCCATCTCATCCTCTTCTATCCCCTTCTCCTCCTGCCCCCAATCCTTCCCAGCATTAGTGTCTTTTCCAATGAGTCAACTCTTCGCATGAGGTGGCCAAAGTATTGGAATTTCAGCTTCAACATCAGTCCTTCCAATGAACACCCAGGACTGATCTCCTTTAGGATGGACTGATTGGATCATCTTGCAGTCCAAGGGGCTCTCAAGAGTCTTCTCCAACACCACAGTTCAAAAATCAATTCTTTGGCACTCAGCTTTCTTTATAGTCCAAATCTCACATCCATACACGACTACTGGAAAAACTATAGCCTTGACTAGACAGACCTTTGTTGACAAAGTAATGTCTCTGCTTTTAAATATGTTATCCAGGTTGATCATAACTTTCCTTCCAAGGAATAAGCATCTTTTAATTTCATGGCTGCAATCACCATCTGCAGTGATTTTGGAGCCCCCTAAAATAAAGCCTGACACTGTTCCACTGGTTCCCCATTTGCCATGAAGTGATGGAACCAGATGCCATGATCTTAGTTTTCTCAATGTTGAGCTTTAAGCCAACGTTTTCACTCTCTTCTTCACTTTTATCGAGGTTTTTAAATTCCGCTTCACTTTCTGCCATAAGGGTGGTGTCGTCTGCATATCTGAGGTTACTGATGTCCGATTCCATCACTTCATGGCAAATAGATGGGGAAACAGTGACAAACTTTATTTTCTTGGGCTCCAAAATCATTGCACTCCAAAATCACGGTGATGAAAGCCATGAAATTGAGACATTTGCTCCTTGGAAGAAAAGCTATGACAAACCTAGACAGCATATTAAAAAGCAGAGATATTTACTTTGCTAACAAAGATCTGTATAGTCAAAGCTATGGTTTTTCCACTAGTCATGTATGGATGTGAGAGTTGGACCATAAAGAAGGCTGAGCTGCTTTTGAACTGTGGTGCTTGAGTAGACTCTTGAGAGTCCCTTGGACAGCAAGGAGATCAAACCAGTCAATCCTACAGAAAATCAACCCTGAATGTTCATTGGAAGGACTGATGCTAAAGCTCCAATACTTTGGCCACCTGTTGCGAAGAGCCGACTGGGAAAGATTGAAGGCAGAAGAAGAAGGGGATGACAGAGGATGAGATGGTTGGATGGCATCACTGACTCAATGGACATGAGTTTGAACAAACTCTGGGAAATAGTGAAGGACAGGAAAGACTGGCGTCCATGGGGTCACAAAGAGTTGGACAAGACTTAGTGACTGAACAACAACCAGGGAGTAGTGGCATTTTTATGACCCACCAGGAGGCAGAGGAAATAAGGAATATCACCCCACACCCTATGCCCCCGCAGTGCCCTGGGGGGGCTGGGGTTCACCCTTTGTTCTCACTCCCTTACAGGTTGGATTAGTCTAGCCTGTGGGGAGGCTTGGCCTAATGAGGGGAGGCCTTGCTGGGCATGCCTGACCTTGGGAATCTTACAGAGGAGTTACCACTGCTTCTTGGGAGCTGGGGTGAGATAGACCAACCAGCCCCTGTCTTGGAAGGCCCCGATTGGACCACATTCTCTGCAGGAATGGAGACTGAAATACAGCCAGCCCTGGCATAGGATGCTGATACCCATGTCGAACCCCGTGGTGGGCCAGACATTTATGACATGGGGGTGACCCACTGCGGATCTGGGGGAAACTGACATATCCTGGGAATGGGTAGGGGCTTTGGAAAAACATAAGACTGAAAGGGAGCTTTAAAAGCTATCCCAAACAGCTTTTGAGGATCTGGCAAAAGTATTAATAACCTGAAAGCAAATGTCGTTTGACCTCATGGCTGCCAGGACCCACCTGAAATGCAGTGTTGGTCTCCTGTGAAAACCTGGACAGTGCAGACCTACCCACCTGCCCTGCCCATCTCCGATGCCCCACCCACTCCATCAGAGGCCTCAGGGATACAGTCCTAGTCAGGGTGGGTACCCCCTGCACCCGGGGTTTAGGATGCAGGCCAAGCTCACCTCCATCTGAGGGTGACTAGAGCCACAGGAGACCTCACGTTGAGGTCACTATTCCCTGATCCCCTAGAAATAAACTAAAGGTCACAGCTCTGGTTGACACGTGTGGGTTAAAAATATGTTCTGTTGCCCTTTCTCTCTCATGGCTCAAGCTCCCCCACTGACTGAATGACATGCCCCTTTGTAGCACGCTTCCCTAGTTGCTTGGACGGTAAAGAATCTGCCTGCGATGCGGGAGACCCGGGTTCGATCCCTGGGTTGGGAAGATCCCCTGGAGGAGGGCATGGCAACCCACTCCAATGTTGTTGCCTGGAGAATCCCATGGACAGAGGAGCCTGGCAGGCTGCAGTCTATGGGGTTGCAGAGTCGAACACGACTGAGCAACTAACACTTTGTAGTACGAGAGTGTCCTGTCGGCCAGCCCGTTGTCTCTAGAAATGGGGGGTGCTCCTAGGCCCTGTGTTGGATGGGGATTCTCCAGATGCTCACCCCCACTTCCCCTGCAGCCCATGGGGGTGGGGGATGTTCCTCTGATGTCTGGTATGTGACGATCTAGTGGGGCAATCCCTCTTCCATGGCCTGCACTCTATTAGCCCAACAGTGACACCATCTGGATGGAAACGGGAACGACCCACAGCAGCCCATGGGCTGAGTGGTCTGGGTGATTGGTGCTCACTCGGGAGTCCTGGCCCTAGCGCTTGGCACTGATCGCTGGGCTGTTTTAAAGGGATTAACCCTGTGGCTAGGAGAGTGGGAAGCCAAGGGACAGATGATCGTGAATAAGCCCTTGTGGGGTCAGAATGTGTGGAAAGACACCCTCGCCCTCTACCTTGCCCTGGCTCATAAGATGCTGTGCTGTGTGCTTAGCTGCTCTGTCGTGTCCAACTCTTGCAACCCCATGGACTGTAGCCCACCAGTCTCTATGCATGGGATTCTCCAGACAAGAATACTGGAGTGGGTCGCCATGCCCTTCTCCAGGGGTCCTTCCCAACCCAGGGATTGAAACTTCTGAGGCTCCTTCGTTGGCAGGCAGATGCTTTACCACTGAGCCACCTGGAAAGCCCACCATGTACGAATCCCCTTATCAAATTGATGATGATCAAGGGTCACACTTCAAAACTCATGATAGGAAAGATTGGGTAAAAACATGACATTGAAGTGGTTCCACCTCCTTCAAAGAAAAGAAAAAACCACTCTTCTGATTCTTACCGTGGATCGCTGTCTGTATGCTGAGATCATGTCCCGTCGTGCTGGGAAAGGCGTTAATTCACTAGAATGTTCGATGGGATGTCCCACTGGGATGGATGGGTTACTTTGCACCCTCGGGTGAGGGAGAAGCACTCAGTCTTTACGGGGATCCTGTTGTCTTGCTGCAAACAGGACCTGCTGAGATCCTGAAATGGCATGTTGCACCACTGAGAGAAGGTGGGGGACCTCCTCTGGCCTCCCCAGCCCCAGTGCATCCCCTCACAGTGCTGCCTTCCCAGCCAACATGGACGGTCTGTACAACCGGGTAGATTTCTAAATCTGCAGTCCCATTAATGTCTAAGGACAGGCCACAAGTGTTATATGGCTGTGCTGTGTCTTTGTCGCTGCGCAGGCTCTTCTCTAGTTGGGGTGAGTGGGAGCTACTCTTTCCTGCAGTGCGCAGATTTCTCCCTGCAGCGGCTTCTCTCTTGTTTTGGAGCACAGGCTCTAGGGCACATGGATTTCAGTATTTGTGGCAAAAGGGCTCAGTAGTTGTGGATCCTGGGCTCCATAGCACAGGCTCAGTAGTTGTAGCCCATGGGATTTGTTGATCCGTGGCTTGTGGGATCCTCCCAGACCAGGGATTGAACCTGTGTCTCCTGCATTAGCAGGCAGATTTTTTTTTACCCCCAAGTCACCAGGGAAGCCCACACAAGTGTAATTCTTGTAGAAGTGGAAGACCTTCCCGTGCAAGTTACCGATCTGTCTTTTCAGCATTAGACTTCTGCTCCTCTTATGGTGTTTGGTCATGGAATGGGTCAAGGATGGAAATACCTTTCTACAGGGGGCCCACTTGTATGCCTGGCAAAGGAATTGATCTATCTATTGGGTAGGTGGGCAGCTGCCCCCTCTCGCTGGTCAGGATGGTGGGTATCAGCCTTCCAGGAAGGGGATTGGAAAGCCCTAAAGCACATAAGGGAAGAACATGCTGGAACTAGCATGCTTAATTCATCTGGTGTTACCCATGCTGATCTGGACACCTGGCCTGTGACGCATGCTATCAGTGTGTCTGGGTGTTCATTTTCTGTCAGTCAAATTATACAGACAGCCCATCAGATGGCTGACCAACAGAGTCCAAAAAAATACCACCACCAGCGCCGTGGGTAGCTACACAGATGGGGGGCGTTCATGTCAGTCATCCAGGTAATAGGCATTTGAGCCCCTGGGCACCCCTATGTTGGGGATAGAACAATCACGCTGTAAAAATAACCAACCTAATTGTATGAGGAATAGGGGATGAGTGTCACTGGAACCTTGCAATCATTCTGTCATATCAGATGAATTAAGCGTGCTAGTTCCAGCTTGGGTTTTCCCTGGGCACAGGACGAACCCACCCCATAGTAACAAACACTGCCAGCTTCCCTCTCCTTGAGGCCAGATGAGCATGTTCTGTTTACCACGAGTACGATCATTTGGCCACAGTCTTTGTCCCTTCTGCTGGCCTGGAGCAAGACTTAAATGAGAGCTGGCAAAGCCTGTCATTACCGAATACTGAAATCTCTAATGGGAAAAGCTGTCCTCCCAAACAGGATGGACTTGGACATTATACAGCCCTGGAGGAGGCACCTGTGTCAGGATCCAGACAGACTGTTGTGTGTTCACACCTGATGAGTTTGCTAATGTGTCATCTTTATTAAGTCACATGAGAGCACAAGCGAATGTTCCAAATGAGTGGAAACCTGGCCTAGGGGACTTAAAAAACCAGCAGTTTGGATGATGAGCCTTTTTTTTTAAGTCTTCATTGAATTTGTTACAGTATTGCTTCTGTTTTATGTTTTCGGTTTTGTTTTTTTTTTTCTGCCCTCTAGGCATGTGAGATCTTAGTTCTCTGACCAGGGATCGAACCAGCCCCACCTCCTGCATTGAAAGGCGAAGTCTGAATCACTGGACTGCCAGAAAAGTCCTGATGAGACTTTTAATAGGAAAGCATGTTACTTATTTTGGGAATCATTATCTTAACCTGTGTTTTCTCCTCCATCTGCCTGCTTTGTTACTGCCTCCAGTGCACCCAGAGTCACCAAATTAGTGAAACCCCTTGATGACTGCTCAGGAGAAAATTGTTGGGGGGGGAAAAAGGGGGCATGTAAAATTGTAAGAGCCAGTCGTGGGGGTGATGTGATCGCTGGTTCACCCTTGAGCTGAATCTGTTCTAGGGAGGCTCTTCCCCTTCTTCCGCCTGAGTCCTATGAATGTATATTTCACCTGCCGTTCCCATGCTAGGAACCATTTTCAAGGACACAAGCTTGAGAGAGAGAGCAGTGTGTTGCTGAGACTGTCTGGATGCACACATAACTGAGCCCCCTTAACGCTTCTGTATAAACTGTTAAGATGCTTATGTGTGCAGATTTTTCAGCTGGAGATATTCAAGCCAATTAAACCAATTTAACATTTAGTTACACCTCTATTAGTTATCTATTGCTATGTTGAAAACTACCTGAAACTCATTGGTTTAAAGTAAAAATAATTATATATTATCTTTTACAATTTTGATGAGTTCAAATTTTAGGCATAGCATAGCAGAAATGGTTTCATAATGACTGGGGGCCCCAAGGGCAGGCTCAGAGGCTGCAGGCTGGAATTGTCTGAAGGTTCATTTGTTCACGTGTCTACTGCTTGACAGTTGGTCACTATACGTGGCCTTTCCATGGGGCCTGGGCTTCTTCCCAACATAGTGGCTGGGTTTCGAGGGTAAGTATTCTAAGAGAGAGAGATAGAAAGCCTTCTATAACTTACCCTCAGAAATCACGCTACATCATTTTTATAACATTTAGGATAGTTATAAGGTTTCTCTGTGTTCAAGGAAAAGGAATGTCAGAGGCATGTCAATGTCACTTTGTAAGAAGAGCGTGGGAGATGGGTTTGTGAGTTACATATGCCACAGTGGCTCAGACGGTAAAGAATTTGCCCACAGTGTGGGAGACCTGGGTTTGGTCCTTGGGTTGGAAGATCCTCTGGAGGAGGGTATGGCCACCCACTCCAGTATTCATTCCTAGAGAATCGCCATAGATAGAGGAGCCTGGCAGGCTACAGTCCATAGGGTTGCAGAGAGTGGGACTAAGCACAGCACAAACAGCACAGTGTCTGTAATGAGTCGGATACTGTGTTAATGTTTTTTCCCTTTAGAATATCTACTTCAGTTTCTTTAGTTCAGAAATCAACGATAACAACATTTTTTGCTCTGTTCTTCTACTTTGCTATGCTATGCTAAGTCACTTCAGTCTTGTCCAACTCTGTGCGACCCCATAGACGGCAGCCCACCAGGCTCCCCCATCCCTGGGATTCTCCAGGCAAGAACACTGGAGTGGGTTGCCATTTCCTTCTCCAATGCATGAAAGTGAAAAGTGAAAGTGAAGTCGCTCAGTTGTATCCGCTCTTAGCGACCCCACGGATTGTAGCCCACCAGCCTCCGCTGTCCATGGGATTTTCCAGGCAAGAGTACTGGAGTGGGTTGCCATTGCCATAAGTCTAAAAAAGCAGAATATAACTGGCTGTCTTTTTCATGATTCAAGGTTGATTTACTTGTTAATGTGCTTGTTCAACAAATCTTGATTTGAGCACCAACAACTAGATGCTAAGTTAGGTGCTAAGGAGAGAGGTGAACAGAATTGGTTTCTACCCAGGGTGCCTGGTTGGTGGTGGGAGAAAGCCTTGTGACCATTATTTTATTTCTGTGTAGATTCCCCACAGAGTCAAATAATAGAGTCATAGATCGATGACTTTCACGAAGGCCACCCTTCTTCCTTGGTAGGGCCGTGGCAACCAAGTAGTGGCTGATCATTCTAATTTTAAAACTATCCAGGGGATAAGAGAGAAAGTTCCTGATGATAAAGGTTTATGGCAGTTTAAGCTCATTTATCTTTTGTCTAGTTTTCTGTGAAGCCACAAAAGTATTCAGGTCTCTCTTTACAAACATTGGTTACACATTAAGTAGTTATGATTGATCACTTGTTAGCTCTTTACTTTTCTGGCTAATTTTTCTCAACTTTTAACTTTTCCTTAAGGGGTAATTATTTTTAAACATTTAAATGTTTTGTCTTCTTCCTGCAGGGAAATTCAAACTGTACACAGAATTCTGGATTAAGTCAAGAAGCTAAGAAAGTGAAAGAAAAACTTGCAGGCCTAAAAGCTGTATTTCTGTGAGTACACACGGATAATACTGGCTTTTAATGTGATACCGCGTTGTTTGTACTTACACTGAAGTTTGTTGACTCTGATTCCTCTTCTTTGTAACGTAGCTCCCAATTCATGTTCGTAACCTTGCTCTAGTTTGTGTTTTGTTCTTTTAAAAAAGTTTTTTGTTTTTGTTGAAGTCGAGTTGGTTCACAATATTGTATTAGTTTCATGAATATAGCAAAGTGATTCAGATTATTTTCCATTATAGGCTATTACAAGTATTGAATATAGTTCCTTATGCTATATGGTAAATCCTTGTTGTGCGTCTACTTTGTGTACAGTAATTTGTGTGTTTTAATCACATCCTCCTGGTTTATCCCTTCCCCCTGCCAATCCTTTTTCCTTTGGTAATCAACAGCTTTGTTTTCTATTTCTGTGAGTCTATTTCTGTTTTATATGTAATTTCATTTGTATTATTTAGACTCCATATGTAAGTAATATCATATTTGTCTTTCTGGTTTACTTAGTACGATATTCTCTAGGTCTATCCATGTTGCTGCAAATGGCAATATTTCATTCATTTTTATGACTGAGTAATATTCCATCATATAAATATGTCCACCACATCCTAAACCAATCATCTGTTAATGGGCATTTGAGTTGCTTTCATGTGTTGGCTATGATGAACAGTGCTGCTATAAACATTGTATGTGTGTCTTTTTGAATTAGAGTTTTCATCTTTTTAATATGTATGCCCAGGAGTCACATTGCTGGATCATATAGTTTGTGCTTTGTTCTTAAATGTCCATGTTAATCTCTTATCATCAGAATTAACATCTTAAATGAAATTACTGGGATCCTATTTTCTTGTTTTGATATTTTAAATATTTTAGCATTCTTCCTGACCTGGGCTTGAATGTCTGAATTTAATGTGTTTAGAGAAAGCTGCTCTAAATACCTTTGGAACTAGTATTATTCATTTAGCATTACTGAACTCCTATTATGTGCTAGGCACTGTGCAAAGTTGCAGAGATCTGATGCCTGGTAAACAGGCATGATCCCTGCCTTCTCAGAATCTAGTGTCTGGTCAGAGAGCTAGACTTAATCAACTGAGTTTCATACCAAGAAAATGCTTGCTTAATAAGACACAGAATTGTGTGTTATTATAGAAAGATGTTATGCAGAGATGTTGGGCATTTTAGTCAAATGAAATTTTAATTTTTGGACAGTTTTAGATTTACAGAAAAACTGAGAAGACACTACCTAGCATTCATTCTTATATACTGGGCACACATTTCTCCGTTACTAACATCTTATATTCCTATGGTATATTTGTTACAGTTCATGCACCACTGTTGATACATTATCAGTTAAAGTCCACAATTTATATTTATTTATTTTAATGTATTTATTTTTAATTGAAGGATAATTGCTTTACAATGTTGTATAGGTTTCTGCCTACATCAACATAAATCAGTCATAGGTATACATATGTCCCCTCCCCTTTGAACCTTTCTCCCACCTCCTGCCCCTCCCCACCCCTCTAAGTTGTTACAGAGCCCCAGTTTGAGTTCCCTGAGTCATAAGGCAAATTCCCATTGGCTATCTATTTTACATATGGTAGTGTGTATGCTTCCATGCTCCTCTCCATCTGTCCCACCCTCGCCTTCTTCCACCTGCCCACGTCCATAATTCTGTTCTCTATATCCGTATCTCCATTGCTGCCCTGCAAATAGGTTCATCAGTACCATCTTTCTAGATTCCATCAGTTCAATTCAGTTGCTCAGTCATGTCTGACTCTTTGCGACCCCATGAATTGCATCACACCAGGCCTCCCTGTCCATCACCAACTCCCGAGTTTACCCAAACTCACGTCCATCGAGTCGGTGATGCCATCCAGCCATCTCATCCTCTGTCGTCCCCTTCTCCTCCTGCCCCCAATCCCTCCCAGCATCAGAGTCTTTTCCAATGAGTCAACTCTCCGCATGAGGTGGCCAAAGTATTGGAGTTTCAGCTTCAGCATCAGTCCTTCCAATGAACACCCAGGACCAACCTCCTTTATAATGGACTGGTTGGATCTCCTTGCAGTCCAAGGGACTCTCAAGAGTCTTCTCCAACACCGTATATATGTGTTTATGTTTTTCTCTTTCTGACTTACTTAACTCTATGATAGGCTCTAGGTTCATCTACCTCATTAGAACTGACCCAAACGTATTCTGTTTTATTCCATTGTGCATGTGTACCACAACGTCAAAGTCCACAATTTCTTCAGATTTCCGTAGCTCTCACTTCATGACCTTTCCATCTAGATTCCACCTAGAACCCACAGTAACTTTAATCATCATGTCTCCTTAGGCTCCTCTAGGCTGAGATGGTTTCTTAGATTTCCCTGTCTTTGCTGACCTCAATAGTTTTGCAGAGTGCTGGTCAATTGTTTGTAGAATGTCCCTCAGTTGGAATTTGTCTGTTTTTCTCATGATTAGACTGGAGTGATGGGTTTTTGGCAGGCAGACCACAGAGGTAAAGTGCCACTGTCATCACATCCAATCAAGGGTACACACTGCCCAACCTCCCAGAACTGGCTGGCCCCATCCAGTTCTTTAGCCCCAAGGGTGGCTACTCTTTCAAGTCCCTTTGAAGCTGCTCCCCTGCCACCAGGGTGCTGCCCTGCATATATATGTTGTTGTTCAGCCGCTCAGTCATGTCTGACTCTTTGTGACCCCATGAACGACAGCACACCACTCTTCCTGTCCTTCACCATCTCCCAGAGCTTGCTCAGACTCATATCCATTGAGTCAGTGATGCCATCCAACCATCTCATCCTTTGTTGTCCGTTTTTCCTCCTGCCTTCAATCTTTCCCAACATCAAGATCTTTTTCTAATGAGTCAACTCTTAGCATCAGGTGGCCAAAGTATTGTTGCTTTAGCATCAGTCCTTCCAATGAACATTCAGGGTTGATTTCCTTTAGGATTGTCTGGTGTGATATCCTTGCAGTCCAAGGGACTCTCGGGCGTCTTCTCCAACACCACAATTCAAAAACATCAATTTTTCAGTGCTCAGCCTTCTTTCTGATCCAGTTCTCACAACTATACATGACTACTGCCCTGTGTATATAGAGGTGAATTTGGTGTCAGGGAAACTCCCACTCTGAAATCCACAGATGTCTTTGGAGCAGATCCCCTCTTCCCATCAGTCACTCTGGCCCAGACTCTGAGCGGCTCCCTAGAGTCAATGGGAAGGGAAAGTGGAGATACTGCAAGTGTGAAAGTGGCATCTGAGAATCTCCTCTGGGGGCACCACCTCTGGCCTCTTTCTAGGTTCTGTTTAGAGGCCAAGCCCCACTCCTCTCCCCCTATCACAGAGAACAAGAGTTTGTTCTCCTGGAGGACAGAGAGCTTCCCGACTTCATCCTGGTGGAGAGCAGAACACCGAGCTCCCCCTGGTCTCCCACCGTGGGGAGGGATCCTGTGCTCTGCTCTAAATGGGGATCCTGGAGGGTCCTGCCTGGCAATTCTTGCTGCTCTGTGTTCCCAGAGGCAGGGGGAGGCTGGAGTGAGGAACCTGAGGTAGGAGAGGGCTTGCCGGGTGGAGCCAGGGAGGCCTGGCCTCTGCTCCGGAGGCCTCTGCCGCACCTCTGCCTTTTCCTAGGCCTAGGCCTAGGACTTCACCTCCAGCTCCACTATATCTGCTAGACGCTTATGAAGGACCCTGCTTCTCTCCTCCCCTTCCCCCACCAGGAAAAGGTACATACTGTCTGCATAACATATCTCAGTTGCCATTGACCTTGACCTGCTAGTGGCTGAGAGTCTGTCCGTTTCTCCGCAGTGCAGTTACCCCCACGCTCCCATGCCGTCCTCCTGGAGGGTCGTCACCATGTACTGCCCACACATACAGAGTGGGCGGTTCTCTTCCACCTCCCTTGGGCATCTCCATACATTATCTGGAATTTTTCTGCATGATGGATTTGTCTTTTCATCCCCAGAAAGTTCATGTTCATAACCAGTTGGGTCATTTGCAAGCCACGTGCCCTCTGGTGAGCTGCTTAACCTTGATGAATTTGTCTCCTTATCTTTATTTTTTTATATTAATTAATTTATTTTAATCAGAGGCTAATTACTTTACAGTATTGTAGTGGTTTTTGCCATACACTGACATGAATCAGCCATGGGTGTACATGTGTCCCCCATCCTGAACATCCCTCCCACCTCCCTCCCCATCTCCTTATCTTTAAAATCTGTCTTCCACATCAATTTTTGAGACATGGAAGTCTAGAATGCTTTGTGCTTTATGAACTGTGATTCTATGGTTGTTTCTCTTAGATCAGATTTCTTGTCCCCCAAGGCCGTCTTTCCTGGAGGTTATCTGC